>MU399526.1:0-311612 GCA_022578845.1 Hypoxylon cercidicola
ATAATTTAATTAATTTTAATTATTAAATTTTATAATTAAAATTAATTAATTTATTAATTTATTATAAAAATAATAAATTAAATTATATTTTATTATAATAAATAATTTAATTATAATTATATTTAAAATTATTAATTAATATTTTTAAATATTAATTTTTAAAAATATTATATAATTTTTTAAAAAATTATAATTAAAAGTTTTTATATATAAATTTTTAAATATTTTAATAATTAAAATATATATTAATTTATAATTTATATTATTAATAAACGTTTAATTAAATAAAATTTTTAATATAAATTATATTATTTAAATAATTTTAATTAAAATATAATAATAAATAAAAAAATTAAAAAATTAAATATTTAAAATTTAATTTTTATATTAAATTATTAATAATATTAATAAATATATATTAATAATTATATAAAAAATTATTAATAAAATTAATTATATATTATTTATAAATATTACGTATTTAATATTAATATTATTACGTATTT
This sequence comes from Hypoxylon cercidicola, assembly GCA_022578845.1. Classification (NCBI taxonomy): domain Eukaryota; kingdom Fungi; phylum Ascomycota; class Sordariomycetes; order Xylariales; family Hypoxylaceae; genus Hypoxylon; species Hypoxylon cercidicola. The sequence continues at coordinate 507 of MU399526.1, forward strand.
AATATTATTTATAATAAATATATAATTTTTTAAATATTAATAAATATATATATTTAATAATATATTACGTTTTATAAATTAAATAATTATATATATAATATTTAATAATATATAATTAATTTAAATTTTTTATATAAAATATAATTTATTAATTATTTATTAATTAGTTTCGTTTTTTAGTTTGTAATTTTATATTATATTACCTTTTTATAAGTGTTATATGTTCGTTTTATTACTTTTTTATTTCGTTGTTAAATAAATAATCGTATTCGTAAACTATTACATTCGACGTTTAACATTTTATATCAAAGTAACTTTCGTGTATTGTTTCTATTCGACTTTGCTTAAGAACAGCCAAGATACGGTAATCATTCCTTTAATAGCCGCCACGAACCATAAACTTGGCTGGACGGCAGCCGTGGCCTTGGAAATCCATCCACCACATATCGCGCCTACCAGTGTAAGCACGAAAGCCGCAGCTCTTCGATTTCGCTTTACATTCTTTTTAAGCGGATCGAGAATTCGCTCGTCGCTCACTAGATCACACAGTAGACTTGTAATCACCACTGTAGGCACCTCGCTCACGCCCAGTCCGCGGCTGTTGACGATCTGGCCTGCGGCTTGGAAGCTGAGTAGCGCGATTGGTACAAGTACCACGAAATCCACGTCTGCTGGATCTCGTTGCGACGGATAGCTGCCGTCGACAATGCCGGTCTGGATGATAGCTGCTGCGATTACGACGCAAACTGTTTGCAGGACGAAAGAGGAGAAGAGTGTTCTCCGAAGTCGTCCGCCGCCGATCAGCTTATGGAATCGAGAGAAGGCTAAGCAGCCTATGGTAAAACAGCCTATCGAGCAAAGAGAGCGCGCCCATCCGTACGGCTTGCTGTTTTGCCCGGATGTGCCAAGCGCGACGAAGACGGTATTTCCTGGTAGAGAATTTAGATCCTGATTCATCGACCGAAGCTTCAAGAGCGTGTCATGGCATACCCGTTTGCATCGACACGAAAGTACCATACGCTGAAAGGTAACAAGCGTCAGCCAATAAAGATCTATGGACACCACTTGCGGTACTGCTCACCGTTGTATAAAGTTCCATCTGTGAGGCCCGTCGCGAAACAGCAGGCTAGTAGAGGCAAAGACCCTAGAGTCGTATCTACCTCCTCGGAGAGTTGGCTCCAGATATTGCGAGGAGAGAAGCGACTCTCGGGTGGCTCAAAGCCAGCAAAGGTGTTGGACTCGAGTTTTTCTTCGTCCGGCATGCTGGGGATGATGTGATGGCAGTAGAGAAGGGTCCCGATGACGATACGTGGGAGCTCAGCTCGATATTTGAAGATGTAGTGAAGATGGGACGGCTGATAGACTATGGTACGGTGGCTACCTGAACTAAGTGGGCTGGCAGATCTAGATTGTCCTACTAGATTGACCATCCCGGCTGCTATCTCAACTCGGGGACAAGATTGACGGGCATAAGCCTCATTCCATAGTGGTTCTTGGCTATCCGCTAATGCATATGTAGAAAAGCTTCGGATATGCTAAATCCCTCAGCACTTTGCATCATGCGCAACACAACCGAACACAACACAACACAACACAGCACAGCACAACACAACACAAGAGCCCTTGGTGTTGATGTTGGTGCGTAACCTCACGATCTGTGGTAGAACGAACGACCATGACGGCGGGCAAGAAATTAGGTAGGAAGGAGGCGATCTAGTGCACCAGACCGGTCCTATCCGTCCAATGAAGCAGCTTGGCTTGTTTCCCACCAGCTGAGGGACGCGCATCAAGGCCCGGATGCTGTCAACAAAGTACACTGTTGGGAACAGATAACCTACCTAATAAAATTGGGCTGGCTGGCTGGAATTTCCCTCCTATCCCCATTTGACCTGTGACCCATGCAATGTCTCGGACGAGCGCCGAGCCTCCCCCCAAGTTGGCGATCCGACTCCGGTACTTATTACGGCGCCGTTACGGCTCGTTCCTTGCGGCCGTGATTCGCTGCTGCTTACCTGCTGGTCTCCCCATGGTGTCTAGCCCTCGGAGTTAAGTCAAATGGCCTAATTAATAGCCCTCCAATAGAATCTACGCTCTTCAGGAATTGTAGAAGACGCAGGTGTTTAGTGGCCGAGTGGCGAGCTACTCGGCGAAAAGGGGGCAACATCGTTCACCTTGGACAAAGTTAGATCTTCCGACGCCCAACGTGTATTAGCAGTTAGACGTCGAAGTCGAAGAGCCTTTTCTCTTTCTTTCTTCAGGTTTTTGTGTTGCGAACACCTTTGTCTTTGCCACCTACGATCGATCAGCTGAAAATTGGCCTACCGACGGGCCCTGTGGCTCAGCGCCCGCTCAAACCAATGCGAAGAAGGCCCGATGAAGAATATGATACATCGAGTTTACTGAGAATGTTTTGGTTTGTTTTTGTCTGGCCTTGGCCTTATATGCGGATGGGTCTAACTTGGCGCCAAGGTGATATCTTGCCGTGCCTACTGTACGTGCGGACTGGGAGTACTTTGGCATAGTCGCAGGTAACTCATCGTCTTTCGAGGACTTATAGCAACTGTTTTCCGTGACACGACCACACCACGACGCCGGCACACGCAGGGTTCTTAGCCCCGAGGCATGATACTATACCAAGCCGTTCTGCCAAGTAGTCCAAGTAAGCCAAGGAGGCTGGTATTATTACACGAATCTGGGGAGAACATGCAAGAAATAATAAGCACCACCTTGCATACCTAGGCATGAGGGGGAGGGTAGAGACGCACGAGGCGAGATCAGGACAAGATCTTTCGATGGGAAAGACACTGTTGGTCTTGATCCTTCATGTACATGCATGCACTGGACGTCATTTTAACGAAGCCTAGACCTTGGCAAGCCTTGGGTACAAGAAGCACCCGAAGAAGACGTGCTGTACATATGCTAGCCGGGGACGGGCGAACGGGGATCCTGCCGTACGGGGTGTCATTTTGGCAAAGGAATCGACGAGACGATTGTGGTTCGTCAAAGGGGTACCGAGTTGGACACTAGTAAGCCTCCCGTGTCCTCACCATCGTCTCGTACTCGGTGGCGTCTACCAGGAACATCATATGCCATGTAAGGCTTAGCAGCTGAGGCTGCTTTTCCCGGCTCGGCCCGCTGTAGGGAGTTCTGCAAAGGTACTAGACATATTCGAGAGTATCCACTCAGGTCGCCAGGTCTGGAACATTCTAATCCGCTTGTTCTTTGAGCTAGATGACTGATCTCGCAGCTATAAGCACAATACATACATCGACAAGCACGGCATCGGTGCTTTGGCCAATGCGGAGCCTTGGTATCAGATCCGGCCGAGCTGCAATTTGGAAGTTTAGGAATACGACCATGTATTTGCTATGAATAAGTGTAGCTTCGCGATTGGGTGATTGCTGCTTGTTGGGTAGAATATTATCCAGCCTTCGCGTGGTACCTGTGTACTACCTACCACCGCGCCGGAGCACGGATGGCTTGGGGAACGCCACACGGGCTAGCTACGTAGCGTTACTGCTATAGACTAGTGTGCGAATGGAGGAGATGGCAATTTGTTTAGCTAACTCTTGACTACGCATCTGGAAGGATTATAGGATAGTTCCAAGGTATTCACGGCGACTTGCAAGACAACCTAGGTCACACGAACGACAATTGATCGTCAAGCCCAGCTGAAAGACAGCAAGCTATACTCGTATCAGGTAGCCATTTGCGAATACTCTTCTACTAGAGACGCCCTTGAAATCTCAGCCTCAGAAGCGTATGCACAGTTTCAGAGACATCAGTATCGAAACTACCACGGCTCTATTTCTCCTTCGAGGTCAGGAATGAAACCTAACCAGGCATACCCTTGATAGGGAGACACTGATCATCATGTTTGTTCCCAGCCGGTAAGGCCTAGATGTTACGCCCTCGGAAGACCTCGGTTGCACGAAGAAGAACGATACAGTATTCAAAGGGCAAGAGCACGGCAAGTGCCAAGGATGGGCTGGTGTTAGTGTCTTGGTATACTCATCTGCTCTGGCAAAATTCACGATAATCCAAGCCAGACTGCAAGGGCCTTTGCTCACATCGTGGGCGTGCGAATGCAGCGTTATCGAACCGCCTAAAGGAGCCATCGGGAAGCATCCCCTCGAGCGTAGCTGATCCATACCTATGCAACCTCCGTGAGTCACGCGGCGACAATCCCGTCCTACAGGTGGCTAGCTTTGGGAAGATGGAGAGATGGGTGATAGGCCCGGCCTGCTCGCCTGTATGGTTCATGCACGTTCCCTAGGATCGCCGTTTGGAAGTCTGGGTTTGTGAGAATACGGTTGATTCATCGCCTATCCCTTGCTGCATGACGTCTTGTTGATGCTCATGCCGCATAGGTAGTGACCAGGTTGCTAGACCTCGCGTTGCATCTCTTTACATTATATCAGATGCTTCGATTAATTTCCAAGCTGACCATGTCACCGTAGCTCAGGACTCAATTTTACGCAGGTGACCGGCAATTCATACTGTAGGACGAATGTCAGTCCAACGTATGTTTTGTAGATTAATGGTCTCAAGCAAAGAAGGGTCACCCCTGAGCTCTCTTATTGGTGTCCCAATACGATGCCCCAGACCACACGCCACGCAGCAGATAGTTCTCTAGAACTGCATCTAGCTTGAAACTCCGCAGATCGAGTCCGAAGAGGCTGGTGTTATCATATCGGCGATATCACACCGGTGGACAAGAAGGTATATGCGCCAAGTCGAGTAATCTGCATGGCTGCAACGAAGGAGCTTCTCCTCCCGCATGTTGAGAGGGAATCATGTTGCTGTAACGTGTCCTGGGAGGCAGTGCTAGTTCACGGGGTCGAAGGAGGCCTAGAAGGAAACGTATATAAATATCGTGTCCTCGACAATGGACCGAACTGCCTCGACACTCTCCTCTTTAGCATTCCAACATCTTCTAACCAACAGGTTTTGTCTTGTCTGAATATATCCAATGGCTCTATCTGCTTTCATCTCCCAGGATCCTCTATCCAAACTCGAACATAAACCTACAATGGTTCTCGAGACGGCCATGGGACTCGTTTCTAGCCACCTCCAGGAGCCGCTGAAGCCACTCGCATTCGTCAGCACGGCCAAGTTCACGGCAGCTGATAAAACCATAGTTTCCGAAGTGGAATGTGCTTCCGTCGAGTCCACTCCAGCAGGTGAGATCGAAAAGGGGCTCCAGCTCAACACTGTCGTTTCCAGCGTTCTCGAGCCGGCGTCCGGAGCCAAGAAGCTTCGCAAGATGCTGCTCGAGACGAACGAGTTGATCGTTTGCCCCGGGGTCTATGATGGGCTTTCTGCTCGCACGGCCATGGAACTAGGTTTCAATGCCATGTACATGGTAAGTGACAAGTATTCCAACACAGCGTCAGTCGAGTTTCGACTATCGAATAATCATAGGCTGATACAATACTTCTAGACCGGCGCAGGTACCACCGCCTCTCGTATCGGGCAGCCAGATCTAGCTATTGCTCAACTGCATGAAATGCGGGAGAACGCCGAGATGATTGCTAACCTTGATCCCTTCGGCCCTCCTCTAATTGCTGACATGGACACGGGATATGGTGGTAGGTTCCAAGAGCATACAGGCTCGTCTATATACCCCGATATCTACAAGACTGGATAGCGCAGGCTCTAACTGGATCTAAATTAGGTCCCATCATGGTAGCTCGTACCGTAGAGCAATACATCCGCGCGGGTGTGGCGGGTGCTCATTTGGAGGACCAGGTACGGGTGTTTTTCCTATCCTTGTGCCTTCTCTTTCGAGAACCATAGCCAGGGGGTCTGTTGCTTCTTCACATGGTACAGAACTGCCTCTTGGTGATGGAATCTTGCAATCTCACATGAATTTCAAGCTATTATCAGTGAACAGTGAGCCGCTAACCCCTATTCGCCGACTAGGTCCTCACCAAGCGCTGCGGCCATTTAAGCGGGAAGCAGGTTGTGCCGAAAGACGAATACATCTCGCGTATCAGGGCAGCTCACGCCGCACGCGTGAGGCTTCGTTCCGACTTCGTGCTGATCGCCCGAACGGATGCGCTCCAGACCCTTGGGTATGATGAATGCATCGCCCGACTACGAGAGGCCCGCGAAGAGGGAGCAGACGTCGGGCTACTCGAGGGCTTCACGTCCAAGGAGCAAGCAGCACAGGCGGTCCAGGATCTTGCGCCATGGCCGCTACTCCTGAATTCGGTTGAGAATGGCAAGAGCCCCGTCATCACCGTCGACGAGGCCCGCACGATGGGGTTCCGTATCATAATTTTTAGCTTTGCAACGCTAGCCCCTGCGTACGTTGCCATCCGCGAGACCCTGACCCGGCTGAAGAATGAGGGGATAGTAGGCACGCCGAAGCATATCACGCCCGTGAAGCTTTTCGAAGTCTGTGGGCTGGAGCACAGCATGACGGTGGACAGGGATGCTGGGGGTAAATCTTTCGTCAGCGGCGTGTGAGCAGTCGTGTAACGACTCGAATGTTTTTCATACATCCATGCAATACTATTTTGTATTTTATAGGAAGTGGTTGGGTGTACAATGACATAGGTTAAAGCTCTGGAGCTGTGCTTATATAAGGCGGACATTGTGTTCCTGACCATCCTCATCTTTGCTTCGCTGTGTGAGACGTTTAAGAAGGAAGACTGGAGTGCGAAAGCCCGTTACTGGTGATTATGGGAAAGAAAGATAATACATGCAAATTCTTTACCGGACTTAACATTTCCTACGATATAGATGCCAACCTCCGAGTCCACATACTATTAACACTTTATATGCCAAATTGATTTATGTTGACTGTGGTTTATGTTATGGAGCATAGTAGTATTTAGCCGTGTAGATAATAGATGTAGGTTTGTCCGAAGTATAATGGATATCTCGAGTTGCGGAAGAAAACATAAATATCTAGGTTGTTTATTTATTTGTTTCTTACCGGACGAGTTTTCTGGTCTAAGCTACTCGATAACTCAACTTGTTTCCCGTACAAGTGGTCTAACTCAATAACCAACTTATATATTAAGATCACCGACTCTTATGCACGGAACCCGAACAATGGTCACCTCACGTGCTATTATATACGATGAGAATAGTAGTAGAAACCGTGCCTGCACTGAAGGGTATAGTATTCACAAAACGGATACATGCTGCATTACATGGTTTATGTAGGGAAACATGATTTCTAGCCATCATAGATGAAGGCTGAATGATCTAGGATGTACACTGGAGTAGGCGGGCATTGACCCCTTGCGTATCTCTGCTTTCAGCTGTATCACTCTATACCTACTGATTCTCATGGATTCGTCACAGAGAAGCCTGGCACCGCAATGTCCGCCTAAGACGAGCTCGATACCGCTATCACGGGTCGACCAAGCGGGTGTTGTCATGGTAGATCTCAGGGTTTATGCCTGGAGCTTCAAGTACAAGTCAGTAGGTCGGAATGTATGTGGTGTACTATTCTGTGCTTTGCATACAAGACGCCAAAGCCCAATGTCTCAGACACCAAAAAATGACACGATGGAGTGAGGAAAGAAAAGACGGAACACATCCTCACGTGCTGAATATTGCAACACGATATCACTCTAGTCATGCAAGGGCAACCCGCAATGTCACTTGGCGTCCGTCATAGAGAAGCAATGCGCATGTGCGGCTACTCCAACCTCCAACCCTACACAAATTGACATGTGACGTTTCATGGAAAAGAAAGCCACGGGCGAATGAATGAGGCTCTTGTCATACCTGCAACACACAGAGTTGAACTATTAATTTATCAGTTATCACTTAGACGTGACAATGCAGAGTAATATAGCACAGCTATCTTCGGTATAAGGCCCGATAGCTTGGGTCGGGCGAGCTGTTCTGCGAAGTCGGTCCGTACGGGCTAGTACGGGCTACTTACACGATGTTAGGCAGAGGGAAGGTCGGGTGATAATGTTGTTGGTTTGTAAGATAGGGGTCGGCAGTTGGTAAGTGAAAAAAGGGGTGTCCGGCACATCCCGCTTGCCAAGCGCCATAGACGCTGCGTCGACTGCTTTCGAAGGAGAGAGGAGAGAGGAGAGAGACATGGAAATTGGTTGAACGGCGCGCTCCGGAATAGCGCCGGGCTTCGGCCTTCCGCATACAGAAATCATCTGGATTTACCTCATCCGGGTGCGATTTGCGCCGGGGCAAGGAAAAACGTTATTGAGCTTTATAGTCACGGGGGACTATTCAAGACTCAGGGACTCAGGGACTCGGGCTCAGACTCAGGCTCAGACCCAAGCTCAGGACCAATCGAGTATCCGGGCTGCCGGGGATTTCCGAGAGGGGAAAATGATCGACAATCACAACAGCACCAACAGTATATGCATCCATGCATATTTATCGAACTGGCAGACGAGCAGATGAGCAGCAAATGCGATTGAGTAACACGTACATAAATATTGCTGACCGCCGGCGGCACTTGGCGCCTGAGAGAGACCGGGATTTCGGGGTATGGGTCATGGATCATGGATTCGTGGGTAAAGGTGGTGTTAGTGTTGCATTTGCATTTGTGGTGTGGTGGTTGTTCAGGGGGTGGGGGATGGAGGACGGGGGATGGAGGATGGGGGTAGGGGGGTTTGGGAAGATGTGGGGGATGACGATAAGCTGTAAGCTGAAAGCTGGTCAACCCTTTGTTTTCTTCTCTATCTTTCACCATCATCTTTCAGGTCTTGAACCCGACTTTCCAATACGAACATCTTCCCGAAGCTGCATGGTTATAGAGGCACAACAATACGCCGCAAGTAGCACCGATACGAAGCCGGTAGTTGGCTAACCTAGCCACCTACGCTATGGCCATAGCTATGGCTGGCCACGGCCATACACGCGTCCTGTTCCCAGGCTGCCCTGCCAGGGAACGCCAGAGAACGATGAAACAGTCACATTCCGCATTCTATTCGCATCATGTGGGGAAGCGCTGTTGCAATCTGGGGACATTCCAACCGTCTGTCAATGTCATCCATGTCTTCCTAAGTACCCGCTTGTCTACCGCCTGCCAGCCACCGGTTGGTGCGGTGAGAATAGAGTTTTAGGCATGCCGCATATCATGTCCTGCATCTCGGAGATATCGAGCAATCACCCTGTCACCCACTCCTATCCGCATAGCTTGGTTGGACGGGCCGGACGGTGGCGCTGACAGCCCCCTGCAGGTCTGAGAGGTGACGGGAAGCGAGGTCTTCCTGATAAGGAAGGTTGTTAATGTTTCTGACCACAACTTCCTACAGCTCATCTCTGCCTGGCTCAACTAGACTCAACCAGGCTCAGAACCAAGCTCAGAACCAAGCTCGAAACCCCAGGCTACATATTATGGAGTGGCAACAAGCTCGAGGCTGACTGTCTCTTGGCACTATACTATGGTATGTAGTGGCTAGTTAGTCCTCTTCGACGCGAGCTTGGCTGTCTCTCTCGCCGTCGCCATTGGCTACCTAGTCTGGTCGTCCCAAAGAGTCTTACAAATAGTCTTATAGCTAATTTCCCGGCATTTGGACGTCCAGGTCTAAAACTACCGCAACCCGGGGATACTCCTAGCTTTGGGTAACACAACTGGCTGTTCATTGATCTGATATCGGATTGTAGGGGCCCTACTATACTCTGCTATTCCACGAATAAGAGGGCTCAGCCCAACCAACCCCTTTCCAGGAGGTGCTGCTGTGATCGGCACTCGTCATGCATGTCGGATTGGCCGATCAGAGCCAGGAATATCGAGGCCTGCGTGAGACCTTGACTCTATCCATGATTCTCTACAGACCCTCACCTGAGAAGTGCACATGCTGCTGTTTCGCTGGCAGCTTGTTCAGCACCCAAATGCCATCCTGGGTAGGGATCGGCTGTCATGAATGGTATCATGCTCTTCGCAGTCAACTTCCAACGTGCTGCAGCCTTCGTTGAGGAGTAATGGGAAGTGTTATAAAGAGGATGGTAGTTCTTCGACTTAGTCCTCTTTTTACGCTCCTCTTTATCCCATACTCAAAGAGCTTCACTTATCAAAAAGCACTCAACACCACAAGAATTATCCTAAGCTTTCCGCCGTCCCCGATCCTCCAAAATGCGTACCGCTACCGCTCTTGCCTTGCTGCCTTTGGCACTTGCTGTTCCTTCGAAGCGAGAAATACCTGCGCCGGTTATCAAGCCTCTAGGCGCTCAGCTCATCGAGGGCAAGTACATCGTGAAGATGAAGGCTGGTGCAAAGGCCGATTCTGTCCAGAGCTCCATCCAGTCCGTCTCCAGCGATGCCGACTTCGTCTACAGCTCCAACAAGTTCCAAGGCTTTGCCGGTAGCTTGTCGGCTGAGGAGCTCGAGGCTCTGCAGAACAACGACGATGTAAGTCGATACGGATCAAGCTCCCTTCCTAGTACACCATGAATACCTATTCACCTCTCTTTTCAGGTCGACTTCATCGAGCAAGATGCCATTGTAACCATCCAGGCTACCCAGGAGAATGCCGACTGGGGACTTGCGCGTTTGTCTAGCTCCGACCCTGGCAGCACCACTTACACGTACGATGACACTGCTGGTGAGGGTACCTGCGCCTACGTCATCGACACTGGTATCTACGTCGACCATGAGGACTTCGAGGGCCGCGCCACGTTCCTCTCTAACCAGGTTGACGACGATAACACCGACGGCAATGGTCATGGCACCCACGTTGCTGGAACCATCGGCTCCCTGACGTACGGTGTTGCGAAGAAGACTCAGCTGTTCGCCGTCAAGGTCCTCGACGCTAGCGGCTCGGGTACTAAGTAAGTAAACTGACTTCCTTATCTCTGAGATTTCTTAAACGCTGGCGAGAATGTTTTCTTTCACTACATCAATGCAGAAGAATCTGTATCTATATCCAAAGTCCACGTGACCGTGGCTTGTAGTTGTGGTTGTCGTAGTCGCCTCCTTTCTCTGTCCTAGGGTCTTCACAAACCTGCTCTGCCACATCTGTGACATATATGCCGATGAATGAGCTCAACTACCTAGCTAACTGAAATCACAGCTCTGGCGTTATTGCTGGTATGGACTTCGTTGCACAAGATGCCTCTAGCCAAAACTGCCCCAAGGGAGTGGTCGTCAACATGTCCCTCGGCGGTTCCACCTCAACCGCCGTGAACTCGGCCGCAGCCAGCATTGTCGATGCTGGTCTGTTCCTTGCGGTCGCTGCTGGTAACTCGGCTGCTGACGCTTCCACGTTCTCGCCTGCCTCTGAGGAGTCTGCCTGCACCGTTGGCGCAACCACCATCGATGATGAGCTTGCCTCCTACTCCAACTACGGCAGCGTTGTTGACGTCCTTGCACCGTAAGTAACATCTCGAGTCATCTACTTCCCTCATGTCATCTTCTAGAATCATGGACCCCGAACACATTCACCACCCCCTCCACTCCAAAGTCTCCCCTAACCCCCACAACCTCCCTCACGACCTCCCCCACGACCTCTCTCACAATCTCCCTCACACAACCTCTCTCACTATCGAAATGCCATCTACGGGCAATCACTAACCTCGAACAAAGTGGCACGGACATCACCAGTTTATGGAACACTGCAGGAGGCACCGTAAGTCAAGCCAACCTTTTATATAAACCTCCTACCCTATTAACACGCCTCTAGAACACAATAAGCGGTACCTCGATGGCCAGTCCTCATATTGCAGGTATCGGGGCTTACTACCTAGGCCTCGGCGCGTCGCCTGTGGGTTCGTTGTGTGAATATATCGCCCAGACTGCCCTTTCGGGTATTATTGCAGACGTGCCTAGCGGTACTGCTAACCTGCTGGCGCACAACGGCGAGACTTAGTGCTCGGGGTTTGACCAAGACGAGGACGGAGGGCTCACCTGTATATATTTCCTATCTCTAGTATCTAGGCTTTAGAATTTCTTACACGATGAATGCTATTAATGGTTTTGCTACTACATATATCGGTACCTGATATGATGAAGAGAATAATGAGTTGCAAGTGCTTGAGTACCTAAAGCAATGCTTAAATAAATGTGTAACCCATTCTACTACTGACCTGGTTGCAGGTGTATTAGTTTCTCAGAGTCGGGAGGAAGCACGTATAGCTGTAGGCTACGAGCAGCACGCTTGTGTAGGGAGATGAGTAACTAATATACAATATACTTCCTATCATGATGTCAAATAAACGGTGTGGAAACAGTGAAGTTGTTTCGTAAGGAGCTGTGAGCCTAACTGCAAAAAATACACGGACACTGAGACCATTTGTCCTCTGAACCCAGCCCCCCTTATCTGGACCAACACTACTCGCCACCCGGACCAACTCTACCAGCTCGGGTCTAAGGGGTCGAAGGTCGAGAGGATGGAGCCCTGACAATTCCCCGTATGTTGTATACCATGGAGCTTCGAAATACTCTTAAAAATCACGCCCGCGGTGTTTTACCAAAAAGATGACTCGGAGAGGTCGATGCAGTGTCTCCCTTGTATATTTCACTGAAGATTCGAGTTCACAGACGTCCGGATTGGCGTTTGTATTCGCATCCAGTCTCATACATCGGAGTTTTATAACTTTGTGTATATCAAGGGAAAACCCCCTTGGGCCTAGATATGGCTCAACTCCGACTGTAGTAAATGAATCGCGTACCGTAACGACCTAGGTATTGAGGCATGGACATATACACGAATAATAGATTGCTAGACACTGCTAAATGAATAACCATTCATAAACCGAGAAAGGAAAACAACATCTCACGATACTGGTTGCTTGGCAATGCATGAGGGACGGAGGTGAGATTAAAAACAAGTCTTGTGAACGCGGCTGCATGCATATCTATGTAGCATTCCATGTCGTGAAACACCAGACCCCAACAAATTCCATTACCAGCTCTTTGGAGGCCAGCTCTAAAGCCCAAGTGTATCTATCCTCTTATGAGATATACGAGAATAGTTGAAAACACGAGACGCCCCGAGAACTGGATAGAACTAGAGCTTCTACTTACCCATCTACAGTGTGCACGGGGTGTAGTTAAATATGCGTGCAACTCCCATAAGATGGGAGTTGGGCTGTAGATGGAAGCTGGCTACAGGATAAGCTGCTGACTCAAGTCGCCCGACTACCTCGACCTGTCATTTGGATGCAACCAGGAAATAAATAAAAATTCCCTCAATCTAGGCCTGGAGGATTGGTTTCCATGCACGGTTCCATCGACAGCAGCTAAAGACGCCCGATCATAGGGTCTCGGTGTGTGAGAGCTGGACGGGTGCGTGATATCGTCTACTCTTGACCCTGGCCAAGCTCCGATGGATGGCACACCTTGCGATCCCACGTCGGTATGACATGCAGACAGACGATAAGAAAATGCATGATTGGGCTCTCAGCCGGAACGTCATTTCATGGAAACATGAACGGTAGTGGTGTTGCATTAGGTACTAAGCCTACAACGGCAATTGGAGCGCCTTACACTCCTCCAAGGTGAGGAACGCATAGATCTGCACACCAAGGCACAGGTGAGCTAAGGCCACAGCCAGTCAATAGATAGCCAGCCTTATTATTATTAGGAGGCTCTCGCCCGATAGTGAAACGGAGAATCTCGATGTGGTATGGCATACCTATACGAACCGTCTTCTATATCGCAGCCCTGCGGCCAGATCAAGGCGATATCATATAGGAAGCGAGCCCCGGTCTACCTCCTAGCATTTCGGGGCGACAGTCTTTTAATGCCCCTTAGCATCCATTGGACAATGCATATATAAGCCGGGACCGAGTAGTACAGACAGGGCGACTGCCAACTGTACCTGAGGCGGCATGGGGGAATGTATTGGAAAGAGGGCGTGCGGGACGCTGGCGATATCGCGAATTATCGCAAAGCGAACAGCGGTGATGCCCAGTCCTTTAGCACCATCAGATGACATGTGGCGTGGAGAAGTGCAAATTTCCTCCTTTTATATCGATCGATCCTCCTGCTGACTGAGGTCTGCTTGATTAAACCTGTTTCACGTGTGTGTATAAGTGTGTGTGTATAAGTGTGTGTGTATAAGTTCGTGAGCTTTGTTCTCCCGGCTCTCCATCCCCACACGGGAATCTTCATTCGGTATCGTTTCTCTCCCTTTCAGACGAATACTCTGTGGATTGTGCCGAGTTTGAGAATCCTATACCACATCCACCTTGTTAAGCCTTACACAAAGTACCTACCTCATCCGATATCCACATAAAGTAGTTGAAGCATCACCGTTCATAATGGCTGGTAATCAAAGCGCCTTCCAGCTCAGTGGGACCCATAGACCCCAGGCGCCGGTAAATTCCGGGGTCACTGGTGGCCGCCCGGCCGCACCAACAGCTGGACCCATGCATCCATCGCCAGTTCCGCCACGGATGGGGCTTCCGGTAGATCTTGTTAGGGGCCCATATGTCGAGATCTCGGATGTGAGCCGTGACCTCATGACGGTCGACGATATGAAGAACGAACTCACGGAATATGCCATTTTCCGGTTCGAGAAGATGCCGATGCAGAACAGATACGACGACGAAGGCAGGTTTCAACCACCTACTTGGGAGAGAGCCATTAGGGCTCATGTCCCTGGAATGTTGCCGAGGGAAACGGCTCGGCAGATACAACGTTTGAACAGAGACACACGTCCACTTGTCGACAAGCTGAAGACTCTAAGCCCAGTCCTTCAACGCCAGATCGAAGCAGCGCAAGAGCATCTGACCTCGCAGAATCCCGACCGGATGAACTACCAGTGGGTCCTCGCCCAAATCGATCATCAACTTAGAGAGATTGATTCCTACGTTGCTGCAGCAGGAGACAACCACTCGCTCCACCGGAAACACCATGGCTCGACTAGGAAACGACATCATTCGCGAACCGGCCATAGGAGAAAATCATACGAGAGAATCTCGCTGACCGCCTACTTTAAGCGCACACCTAGGCAACATGTTGATATTTCGATGCTCTATGAAGCTAAGAAGAGACTTTCTCTTTCGGGAAATGACCACAATGCGTATCAAAGCACTGGGAACGACCCGCGGCTGCTGCGAGTTGGCCCGAAACCCTTAGGAGGCGGTGCGCCAGTTGGGCCGAATGGCGCTCGCGGTGGTGTGCCATCTGCCACGGCACGTCCTAACGAATTCGGGCCAGGAGAGGGAGGTAATTTCGTCCGCAATGTTGCAGTTGGCAACAGAGAAAACGGAGAAGAGGCTACCAGGAACCATAATACCACGAGAAGAGATTTGGGTTGCTCCGATAGCTCATCGTCGGACAGATCGTTTGATACCCAAACGACCCGGGCTACTTCCATGTCGTCCGGATCGTTCAACGGTGGAAACCGTAGGCGAGATCCCGGCGATGTTTTGGTACCCACTGGAAGCGGGAATGGAAAACGCCACGAGAATGAACAGGGCCGGGATTCCCCTAGACGTCACGCGTTGCACGAACCCCATCATAAGCCTAGGGACGAGCCGAGGTTATCATCCAACCCAGGGCAGCATCCTCCTCTCCGAAAGGCCGGCGTCGAAATCGATAGAGCTGCTCGAGATGATGGTTATCTCGCAGGCATCCGGGATGGGAGAGGTGATGCGCGGCTTGTCCAACAACAACGCACACTTCAAGAAGCACGGCACCTACGACCTAAGCCACGTATTATTCAAGAGATGAGGTCGTCAACTCCCTCATATAGGAGACACATGAGTCATCCAGAGCCTGAGGGATTTGGTCACCGAGATTACTTAAGTGACGAAATAAGCCGGCTCCATCGCTTGTCACTTGATGTCGAAGACGGGTATGATGCGGTGCTTCGACGGGCCGATACTCGTCGGCGTAGAGAATTTGAGTATCTCCCACAGCGTGGATCAGTGCTGGATGACGACCCTTTTGACAACAGCACGCTCTCGTACGCAAGAGAAGGTCGTAGGAGATACCGAGAGCGCTACATCACGGATGATTCCGAGAGTGACTCAAGTCCCCCAAGAGGTGACAGGTTGTTTCGTTACTGAGCATCCCGAATGGCTTTATTGTTGCTGTCCCACGTTGATTCCCCGGGTTATAGGCTTTGTCGATTCTGATTTCATGGCGTCCAAAAAGCGAGGGTGTATCAATTCGAATAGTGAAGGTATACTGTCTGCTTGAACGAAAATAAGTCCCTCGTGTACTTACCTATGTAAGTAAGGTATGTAGGTAGTTAAAGCTGTGAGTTATATAAACGGAGGATATACGGAAGCATGAGCATCGAGGTTGATCGTAAGTTGCTTCGACGTTCAAAGTAGAAGATACATCGTATGGTAATCGTTCGACAACCTGAACACATGTATAAGATACTCGGTGGATGAGTGATTTCATACATATGTTGATCATTGATCTTAGTGGGGTTTTCATATGCTTGAGGCCTTTGAGGGCCGCTAATGGAGGGGTTGTTTGGGTTTTAGCTGGAGCTGAAGCACCCCGCCTGCCCGCCGACAGGTGTGCCTATGGGATCTCATCCTTAAAAGCATCATCCGTTTTTGCTCACCTCTGCAACTACTATTCTTTTTCTTCCTTTACTCGCGTTATTTTTCTCAACTCCCTTCTACAATCTGACAGATTCCTGTCTCTCCAATATCAATATCAATACAAGAACATATCTATCTACCTACTTGACTTGTCTTCCGTTGCCCAACATGGCACGCAAATTCTTCGTCGGCGGCAACTTCAAGATGTAAGGTTCTCTCCATGGACTACCTGTGTGCTACGTACCGGCACAAAATGCCGCTTAGCTAGGCCAATGTTATAACTGCGGATGCTAATAGAAATCTGCTATCTAGGAACGGGACTCTCTCGTCCGTCAAGGAGATTGTCGAGAACCTGAACAAAGCTCAGCTAGACCCCAATGTTGGTGAGCTACCCTACTCAACCACATCCCAACTTTCTCCCTTCCCACGCCTGCTCTAGCAATAAGACCCAAGTCTTTTTTTCTTACACGTCTACCGTACGATCAGAGACCGTCATTGCCCCACCGGCACTCTACCTCCTCGTCGTCCGGGAGCTTGCAAAGAAAGAAATTGGCGTTGCTGCACAAAACGTGTACGACAAGCCCAATGGTGCCTTCACCGGCGAGATCTCCGTCTCCCAGCTGAAGGACAGCGGAATTGACTGGGTCATCCTCGGCCACTCCGAACGACGGACCATTCTAGCCGAGAGCGATCAGACTGTTGCTTCCAAGACCAAGTTTGCTACTGAGAATGGTGTCAGTGTTATTTGGTGCTGTGGCGAGTCCCTAGAGCAGCGAGAGGCTGGCAAGACCCTCGAGGTTATCGCTTCTCAGCTCTCTGCTCTGAAGGCCCAGATCTCGGATTGGCGCAAGATCGTTGTCGCCTACGAGCCAATCTGGGCTATCGGCACCGGCAAGGTTGCTACCACCGAACAGGCCCAAGAAGTGCACGCATCCATCCGCGCGTGGTTGACCAAGGAAGTAAGCCAGGCTGTTGCCGATGAGACCAGAATCCTTTACGGCGGCAGCGTCAGTGAGAAGAACTGCAAAGACCTCAGCAAGGAAAAGGATATCGATGGTTTCCTCGTCGGAGGTGCTAGTCTGAAGCCCGCATGTGAGTACACCATTATCCTCATTGGTTATATGCTATTGCACAAAACTGACAAACCCCCACCAGTCGTGGACATCATCAACTGCAAGGTGTAAGTGAGAAAAGACTTGGAAATGTCAGTAAGGAATTGCTTCTAAGGGGAAGAACGATAAAATGTGGAAGTTTACTGGGACATAGGGCCTAAGTAACGTCCTTCTCTTTGCCCGCGGGCCCAGAGCAAAAGATGCTGTCGAGAAGAAAATAATTTCAAGGTTTGAGGATATTTTCGTCATGACGAGGATTGGTGAATTGAAACTTGCTTCGTGAAAATCTCGTTGGCGGATGCTGCCTCTGGCTTAAAATCCTGTTTCCTACGTGGTTTGATGCGCCTTTAATCATGTTATACATTTTGCTCCATGACCTCCTACGGTCGTGGCGAGTCGTAGTCGCACATGGATGCCAGGTATTCCCATAACACCGTGTCCCCGGTCCCCGGGTTCCTTCATACTGGCATACCATTGCCGTGGTAAGGACTCCATACTCCTCGCACACTCTCGTTGATACTTGTGACGGGCTTGTTGACCTTCTTGATCTTCTCCCCACTCGCGTCTCGTAATAGTTCGGCCTTCTTCAGTATCTGGAGGGAGTCCATATTCTTTACGCATATAGATTTCTGCTTGCCATTGATGTAGTGGCCAATGAGAACGGGGTGTTTCCTCGGTCGGGGCGACACGGCGAATTCGATCTGGGGATGCGACGAGGCGAATTTGGATAGTTGGGATTTGATGAAGGCACTTTGACGAAGGACCAAAATTAGAACAGAATCCCTACGTCTGTTTCCCCCAAGGATCTCTTACTTCATTCCCCTAGAACTTCCAGAATAATCGCAGTAATGAATGTCCATTTTTCGGCATTGCAGAATAAAAGCGCCGATGCCATTCTAAGAATTATTAGTTGGTTTCGAGAAGGAGAAAAATAGGACTGCTGCTTATTACCTGGCCTACGGACACCTTTTCTAATGCCCTGATAGTCATGGTTGGACCTCTGAATAAGGTTGCCGACGAGGTTGTAGATCGTAGATTTCGAAGGGAGAAAATATATCACGTCTCACAAGTGAAGATGCGAGCTAGACCAGATACATTAGGTACCTTACCTAGGTAAGCACAGTAAAATAGTGTACAGTTTATATGCATCTACATAAGTCAATGCTTTAGGACTCGGTTAAATGCATGTGCGCTAGGCTAATGCATGTTATAATGTCACCTTAGGTACATGCCAAGGTACTAAGGCACTAAGGCACTAAGGCACGGTCAAATCGAAATTTAGAACGGAGCTTCCCAAGCAATTTCCTCGACTCCCTCAAACGACGCGAATCGTCGACTTTCGCCTTTCGTCTTTCGTCTTTCTTTCATCAATGAACTCCCCTTTCACGTCATTCCTTGTTTCGCCTGATTATTTCAATTCAGTCCATCTCCATCTAAGTGTCGTTACTTGCCAGTACATGAAGCCACGCGATCATGACTGATAAACTTCCCCCGAATCTTCTCGCGCTCTTCGCGCCGCGCCCTCCATTGCGATGGGTACCGGCGCCTGACTTTCCTCCCGAGCAACGTAGGACGCACAAGATTACCTCTATTGCCCGTTATCTCCCCGACGTCGTCTCCTACAAGGATAACGATGGATACAAGCCTACCGAGAGTTGGCTGCAGATGCGCGACCGGAAGAAGCTGGAGAAGAAGGCTCATCAAGAGAAGATGTTGACCGAGCTCCCATTACACTGTTTGTCATCCCCGTCCCGTCACCCTTTAAAGATGAAATACTGATGTTCCATGCATTTAGACAAACCTAACGAGGAT
Source organism: Hypoxylon cercidicola (assembly GCA_022578845.1). Lineage (NCBI taxonomy): Eukaryota > Fungi > Ascomycota > Sordariomycetes > Xylariales > Hypoxylaceae > Hypoxylon > Hypoxylon cercidicola. The sequence goes on from MU399526.1 coordinate 19,880, forward strand.
CCCAACATCCGTGGCGACCCCTTCAAGACCTTGATTGTCGCGCGACTCAGCTATGATGCCAACGAGCATGACTTGGAGAAGGAGTTTAGTCGATTCGGCCCCGTCGAGCGCGTATGTCATCATCTTTCCCATCTAGTTTATCAGTACTAATGATGGCATTCTAGATTCGTATTGTTACTGATACCCACGCCAACGAGAGGCCAAACAAGAAAAAGAAACCCCATCGCGGATACGCTTTTGTTGTTTTTGAACGTGAGAAAGACATGAGAGGTAATGCTACCATTGATCCTTCCCAGATTTATCCATTTCGACCCGTCGAACCTATCTTCACATCCATGTCTCTCACTCGAGATTTGGCCCTCAAGCTTGTCTATCTCTCCCCTGTCCTCCCCCCTGAACAGCCCCATTCTTCCATAAGACAAGGTATGAAACATTGGTACTGTTTTACTGACAAATGCGCCCTGCTGCGCACGTGTGAATAGCTGCTCTAGATGGTTGCGATGGTATTCGTATCAAGGACCGCCGAATCAAGGTAGATGTGGAGAGAGGTCGAACTGTTAAGGGCTGGAAACCTCGTCGCTTCGGTGGTGGTCTCGGCGGCCGAGGATATTCTAAGGCTGCGCCCCCTCAACCTAGAGGTCCAGGATTCGGAGGTGGTTTCGGCGCCCGCGACGGGTTCCGCGGAGGCTTCCAAGGTCGCGGAAGAGGAGGTGGATTTATGCCTAATCGTGACCGCGGGTTCCGAGGCGGCGGCGGCGGCGGCGGCGGAGACTTCGGTGGCCGTGATCGCGGCTTCGGCCAGCAGAATGGCTACAATCCCCCTCCCAACGCACCAGCTGGTCCAAACTTTGGTGGACGTCGTGGCTTCGGAGGGGACCGGGACCGCGGCGGATCAGGCGGTGGGTATGACTCGCGCAACGGCAGTCGCTCATATGATGATAGATCAGGCGGACATCGCGACGGAGGCAAATTCGGTGGCGACCGTGATCGTCGAAGCGGCGCCAACTTCGAACCGGTCCGTGGCGGACGAGAGTATCGCGACTACGATCGGTCGAGAGAAGACGATAGCCGGAAGCGCGGCTACGAAGGCAACTACGAAGACCCGCGCAAGCTCCGACGCTACTAATTTGGCCTTATCGAGACAAGAGCAGTATTTTTTGTCTTGGTGGGTATCTTTTGTCTTCCCGTATTCTACAGCTATGCCAACTGTTTGCGACGTTTTCCTTCTGCCTTTCGACACCAAGGGTAAGCGAGGGTAAGATACCTCTTGAAAAGCCGCCCAAGGGGATACCGACTGCTACTTTTTTTTTAACCCCTATTAAAACCACTCCGCGATCAGTCAAAAGGTAAACACAGGACGCGTCAAAATGAGTGCACAGTCTACCGACGTTCCCGGACCTACTCTACTGAGTTGTTGTCTACGTTCATCAGTGCCTGCCCATTTGTTTTCAGGATTACTACGACCCCCCTTATTACTGGACTCGGCGAGGTAAAACGTTTCTTTCCTCCCTTACATGTACTGTATAATGACCGCAAGGAATTGCAAGAAGGACTAGCCTAAATCGCGGAAGCAATGAATGGCGATTTTTATTGTGTATTTCCCCAGGTAAGGTCGGAGGTAAGGAATAATGAAAACTGCCTACTGACCTGGACGCCTTGAAGGAGGGAGAGAGAGAGGGGGGGGGCTGGGTGGATAGAGAAGCAAGGTGTCAAGTCAATAAGTCCTCACGTGTAGTATTGCAGAAATAGTTTTGTTTTGCTTGATTTCAAGCAGTGTCAAATTGTAAGATAATGACGAGAGCTACTGCCTCGGCTCATTCCGGGCTTCTGTTTGCCCGCACTGTTCAGCTTGGATGCTGTCGTGAAATACATGGTGAAATCCCAAGTCGTAGCCCAGTCCGTTTTTCTACCCTCTACCAACCGAACGCCAACAAAACCAATGGTATCGCCGTAAATGCACATACGAATATACGGGGGAAGGGGAGAAGGAGGTGTCGCGGGGGTATCTAGTCGCTTCCCTCATCGTTATCGCCTTCCACACCATCCATTGCTTCTGGGTCCACGGGGGTAACCTCGCTGGTGGCCGCGCTCCAGTACGCGAGGACCTTGATCTTGAACTCGCTCAGGCAGATGCTAAACAGCTTGAGCAGCCTCGTCTGGCGCGAGTCCAAGACGTCGCCTTCCTTACACACCACGTACCCTCCACCCGCGTCTCCTCCCTCGGGGCCTTCTTCCAGCACGACGCGGCCCTTGACCATGCGCACGGGCACGCCGAGGCGGCGCAGCTCGGGCTCGAGGGTGTGGCCGATGGGGACGTCGTGCTCGGCGGGCACCTCGCCTCCGGTAGCGTAGACCGTGCCGTAGGGCACGACGAAGCCGCGCGTGGCGGTGGCGCCGGCGCGGGCGAAGTCGACCTTGTCGGCGGCGAGATTCTCGAGGAAGGGAAGCAGCTGCTCGGGCTGCCTGTTGGTGAAGATCAGGCCGACGGTGCCGCGCAGGTAAGGCGTCAGCTTGTAGATGTTGTCGGCGTAGCTGTCCTCGGGGCCGTGACCCAAGGCGCGGGCCATGAGTTTCGTCTTGCCGAAGAAGAGGCTGTTGTTTTTTTTGTAGAGGTCAGAAAGGAAATTCAATAGGAGGAAGGGACAGAGCGAGAGAGAGAGAAAGACAGAGAGAGAAATACCGGCTATCAGACAATTCCTGTCTCACACCTTTCAGGTATGTGTTGCGCATGTTGTCGATGCTGAAGACGAAGCAGTGTTGGTACTGGGGGACGCATTCTCGTATGTTCTCGAATAGGCGCTCCTTGTGTTCGCGTGTCTTCTTGTTGACATTTGTCATGTGGACGACCTTGGATCGTTTGGATTTCGGCATCGTGACTAGATCTTGTTGTGTTTGTTGACTCAATTCCTCCTGATGTTGTACGCTGTTTCTTATACTTCTTATATCCAAGTCCACTTTTGTAAAAAGGAAAAAAATCCCCCCCAATCTTCGAAAATTTCTTATCGATTAGCGGGCGGTCTGCCCCGCTGGAGCTTGGGCTGCTTGTTCGTTCGAGGGTCCATTGCAAGTACCCCTACCAAAGCGGGCACCTGCACCCAGATGAGTCCGGATTCCAGGAAAACCCGAGCTTCTTTTATCGATAGCTAAGACGGATAAGAAGATAACGTTTCCCTGCTCAGACTTCAGATTATGAAGCTTAAAGTAAAGCCGTAACCTTTCAGTCGTTAAGCTGTCAACATCCCATCTAATAACACCATAACACCGTTAGATCACACGACCGCTTCTCCTACATATTCCATCCCTCTTCCGACTGTGCATACATCATGGACGGGTATGTCCAACTCCTAGAGCGTCATGAGAATGCGACATGGCCCATCTGACTGCATCTTTTAGATTGTCGGCAGCCGAGCGTCGCGAGCTGGAGCAGCGCATGCAGAAGCAGCAGATGAAAGCATTCTTTGGCGTATGTGGAATTACTTTGTTCTACGCGGCACCGACATCCTCGAGTACCCTCACGTGCTTGATCCGACACACACACACACACAGATATATATATATATATATATATATATACATATATAGTGTCTTCGGTTGAAATAGATTTTGCTGATACCGAGAACAGATCTTTAGCAACCTGGTCGACCACTGTTTTATGTCTTGCATTGACGACTTCACCTCCAAGTCTCTCAATGGCCGCGAGTCCGGATGTATAACACGCTGTGTACAGAAGCAGATGGCACTCTCGCAGCGCCTTAGCGAACGATTCCAAGAACACAACGCCCTGCAGCAACAACAACAAGGTTCCTTCCGATAAGCACCTAGATGGGCGTCTGTACATTATATCCTAAGCAGTTCTGGGTTTAAGGTGGCATGGAGACCACTGGGACAACATACATATGTGTATATGTACCGGGCCGAAATAATAGAACAGGGAAACGCTCGGTTAGGCGATTCAAGCCGCATGTCGTCGGGTGCCATTGCTATACGCCGGCATAGGATAGGGGGCTGGCGGTAGTCCACTGTAACAATAGGAATATCCCGGGGGTTACCTCATCTGACTGTCCAGAGGAAGGCCTCGGGTTAAAAAAGTCTTGCCCTAACTTCGGGCTGCAAATGTCACCACTTCAACACTGAAGCATTCCGGTGACTTATTTACTACATATTGCCCCATTGCGTGAGTAGTGACGGCGGTAATGGATAGAAGTACACAAGCACATACGGCCTCCTGTCTTTTTCCCCGTTCCTTTTTTCCCCTTTCCTTTTCCCTTTCCTCTTCCCTTTCCAATCCCACTGTACAACCCCCTTCAACGTAGACTATCTGGATCGAGTCACCTACGATGTCTAATTCGGGCTTGTTGCAACAATAAGACGCAAGGTAAATATCCATTAACGTCATATTTCAGGAGGATGGTCCGCTTTCTTCTGCTGCCATTTGCCTGGGAAGTCCGTAGAATTGCGATTACACCCACGGAGATGCCTTCAATATTAAACCGCCATGAGATCTCCATCTTCGGTCCTATCTCTATGTATAACTTACATTGGCAATTGTCGTCTCAGCAAATGAAATAAAAAAGTCTGCGCTAGAATAGTTGGTTCTCATTCATTAATCGTGCTTAATATCCTGCACACATATCCTCTGGGGACTCAATCATTCCAAACCTCGCCAAGTACCAGCTTCACAAGCTCTAACTGCTCCACCACCTTCTCCTCGAGTCTGCTCTCGAACCCTCTCGCCTTGTTTCTCTCGGAAGCTGGCGGCATGCTTCGCCACTCTGCCTCTCTCGGTCCTAGTGTCAATAGCCTCTCCCGTAGAAGCTTGCGGCGCTCGATCCAGAAGTCGACACTCTCCGAAAGTCCTGCTGCGTCCCATTCCACCGCTGGAACGTCCCTCGCGTTGTTAGCGCGCAATGCCCCCAACACGCGCGTCATGAGTGCCAATGAATGGATCTCAGATACCGATAGGAGCGTGATGTAGTCGCGATCACCACCATCTCGCCTCCGGCTGTCATCGGGAGGCTCAAATCGTTCCACGCTGGATTGCATCAGAGTCGGAAACTGATTAAGTACGTACGCGACTTCCGGGGCGATCGTGGCCCCGAGAGCGGTCAGGATGTTGAGGAGTAGGGGGACGATGCCCTTAGCCCATATGCTATAGCAACGTTGTAACCCAATCGACTCGGCGAAAGGATTGACGTTCGCTCGGCGAAGGTAAGCGGCCAGATTCGCTGATGTAATCTGATTGAGTAAGCCGTCGCAGGCCAATTGCTCTGCCACGAGCGGTAGTGCGGATAGCTCCAGCAGGAACAGGAGCGATAGCTCGCCATATATAGGATCGCCCTGATCGGATAACCTGTCCGCCCACGAGTACAGCGACACTGCGGCCTGCACAGCGTCGTGGCTGGCCATGATGTTAAGGATCTGCGTCTGATTCTGGTCCATCCCTGGCATGCAGAGACAGGCCTGGAGAATAGCATTGAGAAGCGCAAAGTCACTCGGCAGTACCGTAGTTTGGGAATCATGGACCAATGAAACCAGAGTCCGAAACCCACTCGCTACTGTTTTATCCAGTATGCTTAGAACGGTCTGAGCAACCGCAGCAGCGGCTAGTTCACTCCCGGGTCTTTTCGTTGAGGCGTCGTTTTGTGTTAGCGATCGAACCTGAGCTCGCAACGTGACGTAGAGCAACTTTAGTAGTGTACGGTACAGCGAGATGTTTTCGGGTGTATAGGGTTCTTGAACGCTGCTCACCGTTGCCCAAAGGGCTGTCAAGAGCTGGGAAATATCGCCGGGAGACGGGGCACTGTCGACAACCCTTTGCACTAGCATGAGCGCTAGATTCACTCGCGACTCGGCAAGCCGTTCAAATACTTGATCGTGACTTTGCGTTTCCTCATTTGCCTCCAAACATTGCTGGGCGACCTGTAGCGAGTGCTTCTTTAACGTGTCGTTGCTGGGCAAACAAGTGCTCAACTCCAGCAATAAGAATTCCCAGGCGTGATAGAGACTCTGTTCCTATATTAACTTTTACATGATTCAAGACTGAATCGAGAAGCAGGGGACTTACTATTTGAGCGTCAACCAACGAGAGATTTTCGTTGGCCTTTTCCATCTCACTCCTAAACCCATTGTTGCGAGGGCCAACCCAGCCCGAATCAAACCCAAGTATCTTGTCGGCAAAGCCTAGAGCGTAGTAGAAATCAACGCCTAACGGTCGCGGTTCGAGCAATGTCCGCTTGAAGTTATCCAAAGTACATCCAGAGTACTGGTTGCTAAAATTCCGAGCAAAGTTGACATGTAGCCCTCTGTTGTAGCCAGACACTGCTACACCGTCCCGCAAATAATAGTCCAGATCGCGGGTCAGATCGTTGGCGAATTTATCCGCCTGTCCTATCTGACGAAGATGGAAGAGCTGCATGGCAAATATCTCGGCAACATAGGCAGCTATACGTGCCTCGTTACACGCCTGTCGCACATTGGCCTTGGACGTGAGAGTCGACGGTTTCAGATTGTGAACAAAGCTTCGCAGTTCGGCGAGGAAACCGGCGTTTTTCTGCAGGATGAAAATAGTCCACGGCCAGAAGTTCTGGGCTGATGTGATGAAGTCTAGGATGGCAAGCGTCTCAGACTGTTCGATCTTGGTTATGGATGCCAACCTCTCGAGAGCAGACGCGAGGACTGAGCTCGACGGCGTTTCCGTGGCCTTGCCATTATTGTTCTTAGCATCGCGTGGTGTCTTCCCTGTGAGAAGGCAGTTCGCCATCCATTGCTGTCTGTTTCTAACAATGGTCGAAAAGAAGCGCCAGATCGCGTTGACTTCCTGCGCCTGATTAAAAGGCCTGTCCAACGTTGATAGGAGTTGAAGGAATGAACGAGATATCTGTGGACCTAGGTATCCGAGTAGGGAGGGAGGCTCGCCAGAGCTTTTGCCAGCGCTGATTACCAACGCTTCTAATAGCTCGATGGCCGGCTCTCGAAACGCGTCATGACAGGCGCAAACACGGGCAACAAACGGCGTGGCTTTAAATAGCTGTTGCTCAACTGTAGTTGAGGGTCGATCAAAGTAGTTTGCTACTCTCACCAAGGTCCTGGCAAATCCGAGGACCGCTTCTGTCTGGGTACGGAAAGCCTCAGTCTTATTGGCATATATAGTAGAGCCGAACGGTTGTGTTGCGGCCACTAGCGTGACTAGAAGTGGTTGAATACGAAGACTTCCGGCCGACGGTGCTAGAAAGCTATCGATCACGTATTTAGCTGCCGGTTCTAGCGCCGACATCAAAAACGCCTTCGTGTTGATGTCGTCCATGCTAAATGTGTAAAACACAACCTTGTCCATGATTGGTAACACATCACTCACAAGGACCATACGATCCAGCGGCGAGAGTCTCCAAGTGGTCGAACTTTCCAGAACATCCATGGCCGCTCGTACAACTGACAGGCATATTTGAGTGACTATTTTGTCCGACACCCCAAGCCAGATGTCGTGGCTCTGCTTCTGTCGGGAATTTGTCTTCGTGCTCGTTTTTCGCCGTACTGCGCTGCTCATAGCACTGTCGATAAGACTAGAAAAGAGGCGCACAGCAGACATCAGGAGCTCCAACTGAACCGCCGACAAATCGAGGTTTCCGACTAGTTTAGCTAGCCGACCGCCTTGACCCTGGTTGCTGAGAATTGCACACCGTGACATATACGACCAGACTCTGCCGGGACATATTGGAAGGACAGCATGTAGAAATTGTAAACAGGACACTAGAGCTCCTAGTCCTTGAGTTTCCGGTTTGCCATCTAGAAGAACGTCCATTGTATCACAGACGACCGAAATCACGTCTTTAGTCCGCGATAATGCCCGGCTAGCTTCAGCCACGATAGTCAACCCGGCATCAGAAGCTTCAGGGGAGCTTTCACCTGATGCCGTAGTTCTGAGATACTCCATCCGTATAAGCGTAGCAAGCAGGGTGATCGCCTCAGAAGTCTCCTCCATGGTGAGCTCCCCAAGAGGCAATTTATACTTGCTTGCGATCAGGTTAACGTCCAGTCTCTTTCCAAGTAAAGCCAGTGCTGAGTGTTCGTATTCGACTCGCACAACTCTCCCTTCGTCCGCAATGAAACGGCCATAAGTACCTGCTGGTATTATGAATGATTCTTCATCCGCTGCCACTCGTTTCCGGGCCGACTTTGTCGAAACTAGGGGGTAATCCTCCAGAAATTGAAAGCCATTAGAGTTTTCTTCCTCATTAGCGAGCTGGTAGTCGATGAAATGGTCTGGAAGGATAAAGGTGAGCGTAGGGGTTTTTTGGAGGAGCCCGAGGATAAGTTCGTGATTATTTTCCGCGGTGAGATGTTTGGAAGAATAAAAGGCCCGGCAGAAGGCGAGAAATGGGAGGAACTCGTATGGAAAGCGGTTCAGTGCTTGCTGAAAATAACTCTGGACAATAATATTATCGCTCAAAGCTAGCGTGACGATATCTTGTTGCGCGAGTGTGTTGTTGGCTCGTGAGAGATCCCAGTAACCTTGACCACCAGACAGCACGGCTAGTAGGGCCTCGATCGGCTCTGCCTGATATCCTACGAAAGGATACGTGACTTTAAGTATGTCTAAGAACGTGGTTCTCATCCTCGAGCCTACGGAGGCAGAAAATATAGCACGCCCAGTATTCCCGAGATAGGAACACATTCCAGCGATGACATCGTAAACATGCCTTTGGTCTGTAACTGCCATGGCAAGATTTTGTATCTGTCTGTAATCCCGATCCAAGCTCTTGTTAATGAGAAAATCGTCATATCTTCGCTTGTCGATAGTAGTGATGCTCCCAGCAGAGTTCCTCCTGCCAGCACTTGGGATCATCTGCGTGCTTGAATCGTAATTCTCGACGGCCTTCTCATTCTGAATGGCATCCCGCCTCTCTGCACGTTCCTGGTATGATGTAAACATAGCATGTACGACGGGAACCCAGGCGAACAGTACGGGAACCGCGTAGGCGGAGTCGGACGCCGTGCTATCGAGCACATCATGGATGTGTTCGAGTACGCTCGAAGACGCGAGGTATTCGTCATCCGTATTCAAGTCCACCTCTCCTTCAAAGAAGGCCATCATACGTGGCAAGTTCACAACGGATAAGGAGGTTACGCAGACAAGGCACTGCAAAGGAACCATCAGATCCGATATTTTCTCTGGGAACTAATAGTCTTGTTAGTAGAGACAGATATTTTCCCAGTCGTGGTGAACTTACCCCCTGAAGCTGATTTAGGAAGCCAAAAGCGCTGACCAGCGAGAACCATTGCTGAGCTACCTGGGCTGACACGAAGACGTCATTTGACAGGACCAGAAGCTGGAACACTATAACCAATCGATGCAAGGCTTGGGTGAGCCATGTTTGTATCCATCGTTCGTGGAGCTCATCCGTCCATAGATCCTTGTCCTCCACGACGGTGTCGATGGCAGCCTGAGAGCGCGAGATAGAGTCTGGCAGGAGGTTTAGGTACTGGGTTATGAGGGCGTGAAAGGTTCTGGTGGGAGTATCAACCGGAGATTTCTGTGGTTGTTTGGGTGACATGCCATATGCCTCCAAAAAGGACTTGCGGATTTCTCGCGACGCATCGGTTGCAGACGACGTGGGTAGACATTCCTGTAGCATCAAGGTAAATATGTAGTCATTTGTAGCGGCGTAGTACCGGCACTCGTCAAGATAAGTCTGAAATATGCGCCGCTTCCTATTGTCGGGTTTCTCGAAGCTGGCCTGAATTTCCGCCGCGTCGAGGGTGCTCGTGATGTTGATTCCGGGGAGGATATTGGTAGTCTGCGCATTCGCGGCGCCGGCAGCTTCACGTAGGTTTGCGACATCCTGATTGGAGATGGGACCGAGGAGCTGGGCCTGAGGGCGCGACTGGAATTCGATAACAACAACTCGAAGAGCAGCAACCTCGTTTATGCGGGCGTTCTTGCTAAGCCAGAGGGCATCCTCCTTGATGAGATTGATGTCATACTTCTCGTTCGGCGTGGGCGTTACTTGAATCGCGGCAGTCTTCTTAACGAAAGTGGTATGGTGAGGATTCCTGTCGTTGGGAGGGTCGAAGGCAGAGCCGGGCTTGGTGAAGAAGGACTGGACAAGAGGGTCGGTCAAATAATCAACAACGGCGCGGCTACTCTGTCGATGACCCGATGGGTCGGCTAACGCTGAGGCTACAAGCTTCCACGATCTAAGACGAGCCAAGAGCAGAGTCAGTGTTTGTCCCCAAGCTATAGTAAAGGCACATGTTCTATGTTCTAAATTGCACTTACAAAACCACATTCTCGCCCTTTAGGCACGGTTCTAAGGGGGGCAAGTATGTGTCGTCGGATAGTTCTGCCATTGCTGCAGCTATCAGCAGGCGACGCGCAGTTGTTTGTGCATGGAACGCATGTGAAATCGTGGAGCAGGAAGCTTAGTTGCGTGGTTGTTGTATAGCTTTGCTTGGGCGCGCTTCAAAGAAAATCGCGGGTTGCAACTTTATTGGAGCTTTTCAAATGCCAAAAAGTTCAGTTCAGCTTAGCTCCAATGGCAAAGCTAGAGCGAACCGATGCGCGACGGGTACCAGGTATGTACCATGTAGGTACCTAAGCTATAGGTGCGTATCCGCTATATCCATGTCCGAGCTGGAATGCATAGGTACCTAGTATGTGGGACTTTACAGGGTGGCATTGTACCTAATGGATATACATGGAGTCTGACAGTAAGAAAGGTACCTACGTAAACTACCAAGCTTATCGATAAAGTACAATCCTATAGAGGGGCCGTCTGGCTTAGTCAATTCTGTGCCGCTCGCCTCCGATGCACGGAAATTTGTTTGTATTGAAGACGGAAGAGACTGAAGTAGGCAAGTAAACAGCAGGGCAGGGGGTAAAGAGGGAGATTCTCATCTTTTAGCTAGGATTATCTTGTGTTCCTTTTCCAGTAACCAATGATACGTTGAAGCAAACTTCTATTTTCAGATTCGGTAAAATCGATATCCTTAGCCTTTCTCTCTTCCTCCCTTCCTCCCTTTCCTCCCCGTCCTCCCCGTCCTCCCCGGTAAAAAAGAGTCATCCACTATCTGACACGGATGACTCTCTGGGTTAAGTCGTAAGACGAAAAGGAATCTCAACTGCAAATACATAGAACAACAAGGACAAAGAAAGAAACAGACCATGGCTTCCCTAAACATCATTGATCATTCCCCTCACCATCCAGAGCCCTCGCCTCCCCTTCCCACCGCCTCCAATTTAATCCTCATAGACAATTACGACTCCTTCACTTGGAATGTGTATCAGTACCTCGTTCTCGAAGGAGCCAAGGTCACCGTCTACCGAAACGATCAGATCAGTCTGGACGAGCTGATCGCCAAGAAGCCAACCCAACTGGTCGTCAGTCCCGGTCCTGGACATCCCATCACCGACTCGGGTGTGAGCCGAGATGCCATCAAACACTTTGCCGGCAAAATCCCCATATTCGGCGTCTGTATGGGGCAGCAATGCATCTTCGACGTCTACGGCGGCGACGTGAGCTCTGCCGGAGAGATTCTCCACGGCAAGACCTCGCCGTTGGCTCACGATTCCAAGGGCGTCTATACTGGCATGGCTCAAGGTCTTCCCGTCACTCGGTATCATTCGCTCGCGGGTACTCACGTCACTCTACCCAAATGCCTCGAGGTTACCTCTTGGATCCCCAAGGACGATGGGTCTAAAGGCGTCATCATGGGCGTGCGCCATAAAGAGTACACCGTAGAAGGTGTTCAATTCCATCCCGAAAGCATCCTGTCGGCGGACGGCCGCGTCATGATCAAGAACTTCTTGAAGATGCAAGGGGGAACTTGGGCGGAGAACGAGCAACTCCGTAAACAATCGCAAGCCGACGGCGTTGCCATCAACCTCAATTCAGAGCCGCAGTCAGCTCCGGCGTCGACACCGAAGAATAACATCTTGCAGCAGATATACGACCGCCGAAAAGAAGCCGTGGCAGCCCAGAAGCAGATCCCGTCGCAGCGCACCAGCGATTTCGAGGCCGCATACAGACTCAATGCCGCGCCGCCGCAGATCCCCTTTGTCGATCGCCTACGGCAAAGCCCCTTTGACGTCTCTCTCATGGCCGAGATCAAGCGAGGCTCGCCTTCAAAAGGCATCTTCGCGTTGGATATCGATGCGCCGTCACAGGCAAAGAAGTACGCGCTAGCAGGTGCCAGTGTCATCTCGGTGCTCACGGAGCCCGATTGGTTCAAGGGCAGCATCGAGGACCTACGAGCTGTGCGGCAGGTACTGGAAGGCATGCCTAACCGGCCGGCAGTTCTCCGCAAAGAATTCATATTCGAAGAGTACCAGATCCTAGAAGCGCGGCTCGCAGGCGCCGATACCGTACTCCTTATCGTCAAGATGCTGGATGTCGAGTTGCTCACGCGCCTATACAAATACTCGTTGTCTTTGGGCATGGAGCCTCTAGTCGAAGTCCAGAACGCGGAAGAGATGAAGACAGCAGTCGAGCTAGGTGCTAAGGTCGTCGGCGTAAACAACCGCAACCTGGAGTCATTTGAGGTTGATCTGAGCACCACGAGCCGACTGCGCAACCTCGTCCCCAAGGAGACCATCATCTGCGCACTCAGTGGCATCAACACACACGACGACGTAGTCGCTAATCACAAGGACGGCGTCAACGCTATCCTAGTTGGTGAAGCTATCATGCGCGCTCCCGACGCCTCGCAATTCATCCAGCAACTATGCGCAGGTCAGACCACAGCCAAGCAAACACCCGAACCGGCGCCCCTTCTTGTCAAGATCTGCGGGACACGTACCCCTGAAGCTGCGCAAGCTGCTGCCGAGGCCGGTGCCGACCTGATCGGCATGATCCTCGTGCCGGGGCGAAAACGCACCGTGAGCGACGACGCCGCAAAAGCCATCTCCCAGACTGTCCACAACTTCTCCCGGCCCGCCTCCACATCCCCAAGCATCACCATCCCCACCGACGCGGCGAGCGACTTTTTCGCATCCGCCCCCCTGAAACTGACAGCCAGCGGCCGTACTCGTCCGCTCCTCGCCGGCGTCTTCCAGAACCAACCCCTCGGCGAAATCCTAGAGCTCCAGAAACGCTACAATCTTGACATCGTACAGCTGCACGGCCACGAGCCGATTGAGTGGGCGCGAGCGATCCCGGTGCCCGTAGTACGACGCTTCTCGCCCGGCGAGCCAGGAATTGGTTCACGAGGCTACCACGCCATACCTCTGTTCGACTCCGGGTCCGGATCCGGCGAGCTGTTGGACGCGGTCGACGTCAAGGCCGCGCTAGCGCAGGACATGGAGCTACGTGTGCTACTAGCGGGCGGTCTGGATCCTACGAACGTGTCCGACGTGGTGAAGGCTGCCGGCTCTGACGGCGCCAGGATCTTAGGTGTCGACGTAAGTAGTGGCGTAGAGGGTAGTGACGGCAAGCAGAGTCTAGAGAGGATACGGGATTTTGTGAAGGCGGCGAAAGCAATTAGATGAAAATTTGAAAAAATAAAAAGGGAGGGGGGCACATTAGATATCGCGATGTTGTCAGCAAGGAAAAGGAGTAAAAAATGAGCCGGGAGATCAAGGATGAATTGAAACGTAAATTTGTGTTCCCATTGATGAAAACTGAGTAAAGCATTCTCGTATCTTCATGAATTCATGACTCTTATCCGAGTGTCTTCTCTCATTCCCTAGTCAGCTCACCTCTCAATGAAACCTCTTCCTGCCTCATTCAGAACCTATTGTACATTATCCACTCGGTGTAATCGACGTCCACGAGGCCTTAATCTCAACTCGAAAACAACGAACCCAGTCCATCATGTAGGTATCTGTAGGTATCCCTAGCTACCGACCAAATCGACCTCTGTTGCGTCCCGTCGTACTCTTGTTTCGGGCGTCTTCCAGGGTAGTCTTGAAGTCGCGGTAGAGCGCTGTGACGATGCCATTATCACGCCAGGTATCAGCAATACCGTTAGCAAGCTCACGACGCTTTCTCGCTTTCATGTGCTCGCGCTCGTACAGTTTCGACGGTTCCATCCAGCCATCGTCCTCAAGTCTTTCGTCAACCCAATCCCTCAACGCATGCTTCCAGTGTATCAAGCTGGATGCTGTCTCGGCGTTTCCGCAGCATACAGCGCCAACATGCCACTGCTTCGACGCAGGCGGTAGGACCATACCTTGTGTGTCAACCGATTCGTGACCACTCTCATCACTGTTGTCAGCTTCTGAATTCTCCGACTCCGACTCGACATCGTCGAGTGTGTTCTTGTAGTATGGGTGGCCGTGGAAGATAATCCTAAACGTAGCAGGGTGGTTGCTCCGGCCGCAAGCCTCGCAAGTGTTGTATAGACCTTGGCTCCTCTCGCCTGCGTCCATTTCGTATGCGTCGAGCTTTGGTCTACCTTTTAGCGCACGGTAGAATTCAGCCTTCCAGGCGGCAGAGGCGAATTTAGACGAGGCAAGGGCGCGGACCTCGTCGTCAAGCTTACGCCAAGCGTTGGTATACACCGGATCACTTCTTTCAAAAGCGGGATTGATTCGGCGGTGTATAAGCCACTCGATTGCATAAGGGAACTGGTCCTTTAGTGGTCGAATTGCTTGTGAGGTGAACTCGAGGGGGATATCGAGATTAGCTGGAGCACCCAGGGGGGCATCGTCATCGTCCGTGACAAAGTCATCCATATTGTCATCATCGTCATGGCCATCTTGTCTCTGACGCTTTTCTCGGCTTCTTTTCGAAGGTTCCTTGTGGGAAGGTTGAATAGATGTTTCCTCTACCTCCTCCTCGTCATCATCAAATTCTTTTAGGACATTAAATTCCTCTTCGGGATCAGTGTCATAGAGTCCGCGTTTGTCCTCGTTGGAGGATGCCTCTGACGACGTAAGCTTGTCTATCTTTTCGCCAGCTCGACGACGACGAAGCAATTCCATTTTCTTCTGTTTTTCGGAACGGTGGCCCTTGAGTGGCTTCCGTTTGATAGGAGAGGAAGTAGATATAGCTGGCCTCTTCAGCCTGCCTGGAGTGCTAGTTGACGTTTTTTGTCGCTTAGCTGGCGAGATATCAGAATCATCGGAGTCTTCTAGTTCAACGAACGCGGGTCGAGAGCGTCTTTTAGCAGAAGCAGGAGGAACTATAGGTGCGTCATCTTCCTCCGAATCACTATCTAGGGCGATTACAGCAGGACGACCACGTTTTCTGGCTGATGGTGGAGCAATGATTGGGTCATCATCTTCATCCTCATCCTCATCCTCATCCTCATCCTCATCCTCATCCTCATCGTCAATTACTGTTCGGCGGAGCCTAGTTGAAACTGACTGTGAAGACTTTGGAGGGCCTTCGACCCATTCGATATCCGCTTCATCATCGGAAGAGTCCGCAGCAAGGTGTTGAGTTTCGTGAACCTTTGGCATGAAACTAGCTGTGGGCGAGTTTGCGGGCGATGATGCAGTCCGAGATGGCCCTATCTGAATGTTAGCATCGTGCTCGTCGTGCATGTGCATCGTGCATGTGCATGAAGCATAAAGTTAATATCACAACTTCAGGAGTAGAAGGAAAGGAACATGGCATACCGGTAGAATCTTGTAGCTTGCTCTGAGTTCTTCTCGCCCGGCCTGGGGTACGAACCACCATCTGCTTCAACGGAGAGGCATTATGGCTTGGGCTACTATTCGCGCCTGCAGCGTTGGAGTATCGCACGTTGGCGGGTGAGGATTTTCCATCTGGCGAGCTCGAAGCTGCGACGGGCTCGAAAGTCAACCGGGTCTGGCGTTTCTTACGAGGCATGACTTATTCGGATTGAATAAGTGATATGACCGGGTAACGGGGACGGTAACGGTAACGATGAACAAGGGATACCAATATCTTGGTTGATGGCTGCGATTAGGCTACCTGATTTAGAAGTAAGCTGGAGGAGGCAGGAGAAGAAAAAAGGTCAATAAGTATTGGTGGAGTACAGATGTGTAAAGGTCAAGATACGAGAGGTAGGCGGAGATGAAAACGAACCGTCTGCTAAATTATAATGAGACAAAGAACATTAGTACTTCGGAAAACTGAGCTGCTCGGGGTAATAAATACAGTAGACAGACGTGTGGTTGCCCCGAGGCTTTGAAGCTGTGTCATTGCCCTGTGCCCTGCAAACGCGTCTAAAGCGAAGGGTTCAATCAAATTTCGCGAAGTCACGTGGCACTCATTACAAATATCGCCACTACAAATAGGGTACCTAGGTAGACACCGCAGGGTAGACCAGTCGTCTTATGTAACTAATCACACCTTCTCATGTACCTTACGTATGCCTACCTAGGTACCTAAGGTATATGTGTGCTGTCGTGCTACGAGTTCCATGTCTGAAGAAATAAAATGAAATACAGAGATAAATAACCAGGACAGTCATCGACACATTTGGGATTCATTGGTAGAAGTAGTTGGAATTTCTCAACGAGTTCAATCCAAAACGCATGCAAAGCTCTCCGCCTAATCTTCTATTGGTGATGCTGGAACTGTGCTCTGGGAGGATCAGGGTTGTATTGACCGATGAAGTGTACTGCGAGGGACAAGATGCTGTGACTAAGGGGGTTGGTGCTTGATCCATCCTTAAGCTACCTAATTGTCTCTTCCTCTCCTACCGTTACCATTGCCGTCTACCATTGTTATGGAACCGCTAAGGACGTGACCCATGTTTCCAAATTCTCCATCACAAGACAGCCCTCGACGCACCCACCAGAGCAGGGGAATATGGGGGTGCGGTTGGGATTCCTAAGCATCACGAGGTTCGGTATTAGGCACCATCGACGCCAAGGATATAGCATCCACTACGAAGAGGTAGCAGCCTCCTCCTTCTTCTCTTCGGCCTTAGGCTCCTCCGTCTTGGTCTTGGTCTCGGTCTCGACCTCTTCCTCCTTACCCTGAGCGAACTGAGCCTCGTTCTCCTTCTGGGCATTTAACCAAGCTTCCTTGAACTGCTGGGCATCTGAAAAGGGGGTCGCATATTAGCTTGCGTATAATACGGCAATACGAATAGGTTATAGCTTACTCTCGGCGTTGGCTACGCGGACAGAAACAGTGATGGCCTCGGGCTCGCCTTCGCTGACATCAGCAGCCACATTCCAGAGCCAGGCACGGTCGCTGGTAGACATGGGGGCAATCGTCATGTCGGGGGTGACTGGACACATGGCCATGATTAGTTTTATTCCCTATAAGTGATTGGGGGGCTTCGGAACGCTTACTATAATGGTTGGCGCAGACCTTCAAGGTCTTGTCCCGCCGCATAACCAAACGGATCTTGCCGTTCTCCTTGTGCTTCAGGAGGCGAAGAGGCCCAGTACCGCGCTCCTTCCATTCGCCCTTTCCTTCGCTATCCTGAGTAAACCGGAACATCTTGCATCGCATGTTGAAGATCTCCTCCTCAGACTCCTCGTGCGTGACAGTCTTGACTTTCTCGGTGAGCTTGTGGACGGGCTCGAAATGAATGTCCTCCGACTCGGGGGGAGCGTCCTGTAAGTAATTAGCACCTACTAGCCATCAGGAAAAGTGACAGTGACAAGGAATATGTTTACGCACTTCGTCGTCACCCTTTGCGGCGGCGGCAGCGTCACGCTGCGCCTTGGCGCTACCGGAGTTGTCACCACGATCCTCATCATCCTTCTTCTCTTTCTTTGCACCGCCGCCGAACATGGAGAAGACGGAGGAGGAAGTAAGAGGCTTGCCCTCGGTGGCCTCGGCGGGCTTGGTCTCTTCGACCTTGGGCTCGGTGTTGTCGGTAGAAGTCATGTTGAAAGCTGCTAAGCAAAAATGTGAGAAAGACGATACGAGAAGATTATTTGGTTTTGCGACGTGGTATTTGCGACTTGCGACAGACAGTAGAGAGAAGAGAGGAGAGGGGAACAAAAAGATTAGCTTGAGGCCCAGCGTCGAACCCGTATTATTTTAACCTAGTACGTGGATTGATAGGCCAAGCACATCAGGTACGTCGGGTAGGTGCTGTAACGTAAACTACAAATCCAGGAGGGCACTTGACCTGGACCTGAACTTGGACCTGGACGTAGGAACTAATCCAATTTTTAATAGATAAAAAAACATCGGAATGCCAACCCCACCGCCACCTCCAAGGGCCAGGGAGCCAGGGAGCCAGGGATGGATGCCTACCTTGTGTAGCTTGTGTACCCAAGATTTAGAATGATGCAGGTGATTTGACGTAAATGTGATATGCACGATGATGGGGATATGAGGAGGAAGAAGACACACTCACCGACCTTTTTTCCAAGCGTAGAAGTATTGGGAGAAGTTATGTGGTATCAGGTTGAAATATTGCGGTTGTGATTCCAAGCAATCCTGCAAAACAAACGAGGGGGTGGGGAACATAAGGAATTGCCCCTCTGCCCCTCTGCCCCTCCAGCCCTCTCTTGTTCTGGCAGTCTGGCAGTCTGGCAGTCTGGGTGGTTAGGTGGGCCTAGATTTACCCCTGGATACCTAACACGAGTACCACACAGTAGTCTGAACCATGACTCTTTTCCAGGCGCCAGGTCGGGCACCAAAGCAAACCCCCCACTACTGTAAAACACCCGTCAGGCAGCTGGCACTACCAAGATTACCAAGATAAGCTACTCCATTCAACAACATATCAACTTTTCACCCTTCCTAACATACCTAGGTACTTATATCAATACAAATCCCACAACTTCACGAAGAAGATATCAGTCTATGCTCAACTTGTAAATAAAATGAGATAATAAAACCTGGTTACTCACAAGCATTAGCTAATTCTGACCAGATAAAGTCAAAGTCACCAAGGAATCACGAACAAAGAAATCAAGACTTTTTAATATATACCTAGATAGCTTTACTCGAAAGCAATAATTATAATGCTAAGGTATCTGGATGCTTTATGATCCCATACCTTGTCTTGCCATATTCCTAGGCAATAATCATATAAGATCTCTAGAAAAACTAAGTGGCCCCTTACCCTTATTTGTGGGATCGTTTGGTAGCGAGGCTAATTTTCGAGAATCGAAATAAAGTCCAAACGTGTAAAATCTACTCAATAGAACCTCGGCACGTCCGTGCCGAGGAGCTTTTCCTCTTTCCATCTTCCTCTTTTAACTTCACTATGAGGCAGTTACGTTAATGTGGCCGATAAAAGCTTGGGGTTTGTTCAGCAAGCAGCATGCTAACAGGAAACAACAAGCTGCCTGATGTATATATATATATATATATATCCTACAAAGGGGAAGGGACGATACCAATCTTGGAAGGAACGGTACAAGTCATAGTACTCTTCCCCCCTCGAGTAGGCGCCCAGGAATCTACAGTTTCATCTTATCCTCCATCTACACCAACCTACTACTCCCATAATGTGCCGGTCTCACAGTCTGCCATTCCAACGCCATAGCAGTCTGCGTTGAGCCAAACCACACCAACGTCTTCGAAGATGGATAAGATTCCACCCGAAATCCTCCGAGGTATCCTCTCTCACCTCGATAGTCGCCGTCGACTCTCCCCGTACGCCACTGTTTGTCGAGCGTTTCAGTTCGAGATCGAGGCGAGAACATTCGCCAAGCTCAAGATAACCAGTACAGAGTCTATGGAACGCCTCGATGCCGTTCTCGCCGACAATCGTCGCCGCTATCTTCTTCGAACACTCACTTTCATCGTAAGGCTCCCTTTTAACTTCGGCAACTACTGGTCCGATCAACGGTATAGGGAGGAGCAAGATAGATGCTACACCGTAGCCGTCAACGATCTATTCGTACGACTACATAAATGGGCCAGTCCCAATGCCGCGCCGTTCAACCTTTCCATCTTCACACAATTGCTATCCTCTGTTTCCAAAAACCACAGGGCTATCAAGTTCAATGAACGTCAAGTGTTACCATCGGTAGCGTGCGTCGACAAATTCAAGGACGTCGAGCAAAAGCTTCACCCAAGTGTTATCCCGATCATCTTCAAAGTCCGACCCGGTATCAAGCATTTCAGTTGGAAAATCGATGCTAGCTCCTGTCTTACAGGTGTCCTCAGGTCGACTATAAGAGCATCGACAGCCTTAACATTGTCCCAAGCAAACTTCTTGAGCCTGGAGGTCTTACAACTCCACCAGACAGACGACATTCCGGCCAATCAGAGTCAGTATCCACCAAGCTATGTCGACTCTCAAGGCCATGACCGCCTGAGCTTGGCTCTGAACCGGATCTTGAAGCTACCGAATCTCAAGGAATTAGACCTATGTGGTGCGTTCACCCTATCGCCCGAGATCTTCAATCTAGACGAGAGCGATGTCGTTTCCAAGTCCGTCCGAAGCATACGACTCGATCTTTCTAAGCTGACGCCTGCGGGTGAGTGGTACTTTACTGGCAGGCGAGGCGTGGGACGTCAGCATGCCAATCCGACTACATTGGACCCTTTCCTCGTGGCGCTGGCTCGTGCTGCCGTTAGAATGCCCGCTCTAGATTCGTTTTCGTGTCTTTTCCCTGGAACCGCGTTTCTGAGATATTATGCGCCGGGCACCTGCGAACCTTGTCGCACGGCCGAGTGCGCTTTCGTCTTTTCGGCGTCGGACTCCAGCCGCTGGATAATGCACTTCGAGATGTCATCACGTTGCAAGGATGGGCGCCCTCTGCTGTCGAACTGGAACTTGCCATCAGAGCTGGTTGAAGTCCTCAAGAGAGCAGACCATCGCATTCTTCTAATGCGTGGATGCTTGGGGCTTGGGTATACGTCTGAGGAGGTCTGAAACTCTTCGTCTCCTCATGGGTCAGGGATATCGGTGCTTTCCCCATATGGCTCGACTATAAGATGATAGAAGAAGGGTCGTACTTGGGGGGAAGAACAATGCGTACGTACAGTAGTGCGTCTTTCAGATGGCAGGAGTTTTACTGACCATCTCGCGCTGCACGCAACTCTGCAATGACATAACGCTTGATTTTATAAACCGATGAATTCCAAGCCATAATTTTCTCCCGTGACCTGAAATGATGTTTTCACAAGCCTTCCAAGTTGTACATGTGCGTTGATGCAATAGAGATTGCCATATTCCTTATGAATTATTTCTCTCTTCCTTCATATGTAAAAGTGGGCAGTCATTTTCACACCACGAATAATTCCTCACATCATCCTTCCTTGACATACCTTCTATAGTCCCCCTGTCCTCCTCCTAATGGTCCTCCCCGCTACACAACTATCTCGCTCGCGAGCATAAAGTAATCTACGTACCATGAAATTTCAGGGGGATGAA
Source organism: Hypoxylon cercidicola (assembly GCA_022578845.1). Classification (NCBI taxonomy): domain Eukaryota; kingdom Fungi; phylum Ascomycota; class Sordariomycetes; order Xylariales; family Hypoxylaceae; genus Hypoxylon; species Hypoxylon cercidicola. Next base: position 41,093 of record MU399526.1, read on the forward strand.
ACAAATATGTACCACATATCAGATGGACGTATAGACGGCATATAAAATTTCATCGTTGGAAGAGGGCTGTGAAATATTCAAGGGACGCCACACAGGTAGCAAGGTACAATAGGGGGTGAAGTCAGAACATCAAGTAGTCGTCCTTGTCTCTTCCGCATGGAGAAAGGAGCAAGTTAAAATAAAATGCTAGCCATATAACATGGTGAATGGATAATGTATTGAGCAGTTAAGTCTAGAAGAATCCAATGATGAACGAAATTTCTAGACATCACGAAGCCATGTCCGCTGCAGGGGACGACAACATGTCACACGTTATTCCACCGGGAACTATAGGTTACAAGCGCAAAAGCAATGCATTGTCCGAGGTCTAGTCAATGGTGATTGTCTACCTAGGGTTTCTCAGATTTTGAGCCAATGCCCTTGTTGACTGACTATTACGACAAAGCCGAGGCCAGGGAAGCAGTCCCTGGTACTGGGCTCACTGTCGACGGTATATTCCCAAGAAGACGGAGCCGTTTGATCCTCTCCCGGGAGTTCGCCACCCAACGCCGATGCCGAATGGAGGACCGTGAGAATTTGTATCATACGTAAAAGTGCGTTGCATCCGACCCCTCGTTGTCGCTAAGTAGCCCCGACACTCGAACCGAGAAGAAAAGGAAAAAGGAGGAAATAGAATGTTCCGGTATGCTTCTGGCCAACCATCCACGAGTACGTCCACTGCTAGTAAAGCAGGAGGGATCGAGAGTGAGAGGAGAGGATTCGTAGAGACCGACCGCCTTGCTTCGCAGTGGCGGTGGGACAGAATGACCAGAACCAGGAACGGGACAACTTGCAAAGACCATTACATGACCCTAACCCAACGCCATCCCTAAGTTCACCGTGGCCGACCATGTAATATAAAGTACTCAGAAGTTGAAGATCAAATCTAGGGCGCGGGAGCGCCCTTGTTCCAAAAGGAACTCCTCGTCTCGCGGCGTTCGTGCTTTCGCCATGACCGTATCTGGTTCTTGACGCGTTCAGCCCTCTCCTTCCTAGCTGCTTCGGCATCGGCAATCTTCTCTTTCAGGTAGACTTCGGCCTTAGATAGGTAGCGCTGGTATTCTTCGGTTTTCCCTTGCAATTGTAGCCACCAGAGCTTAGAGCGGAGTTGCGCAGAGACGTAGCGCAGGGCTAGCTCGTCACGTAAATCTCGAACCTCCCGCTCCAGCTGTAGCTGTACTTGATTTCGACGCTGGACCATGTTGTCATTATCGAGTGCTCGCTTAAACTGCACAACCTGGGAGGTGAAGTGGGTTGGAAAACTGAGGACGGCGTTACCAGCATCTCGTATTCCCTGTAGTAAGGTGTCGGAGACGGAGGAGGTTTGACCGCAGACTTGCTTCGACATCACGTCTAGAGCTGGAATGTAGGATTCTTCAACCCATGCCGTAGTCTCGTTGACAGTGTCGACAAACTTCTGCGCGAATCCCTTGACCAGCTGCTTGCCAGCATCTAGGGCATTTGTGAACTTGTTCCTACCAAAGTTGACGTGGAACGTCTCCTTGACTCTGGGCTTAGAAGTCGTGAAAATGGTGACGGCTAGGATATCATGTGCCTCGTCTAGCGGCACTTCAATTAAGAATCCCTCCTCCACTGACGACACCTTCGTCGGAATATCATAGAGACCCCGGCTCACTGCAATCAGAATAGAGTCCTTTGAGAACCAAGTTGACTTGACGCCTTCGGGGATTTTCACCATGATCTTATTGCGATCAGAGAGTTCTGCCGAGCAGATGGTCTGCTGTTGGGATTGGCTGGCGATGTCTGGCTGGCCCTTGTCTTTTACAAACGGCACGAAAGCAAGGCTACTCGGTGAGGTACCGGTCTGTAAAGCCTTCTGCGTTTGTGTGCTCGCCAAAGTTGGAGGGGATGTAGAGGTGCGCAGAGAGTTCCCAATGGGGGAGGGAACTGCCGCGGAAGAGATTGAGGCCACTGGCACTGTAGAGAGAACCCTGGGAGCCGAGGGGTTAAACAAAAAGTACTTGCCAGCGATTGCGAGGCTGTAGAATATGGCAAGACCAGACATAATGACGAGAATACGCCGGTTTCTATGGATATACCTAAGTGCCAGGTGATAGCCTTCCCCATTGTGACTTTTCGGCTCGCCCTGAAGCGGAGAGAAGGGCATCTCCTCGACATATTCGTCACTCAACGTTATATCTTGAGCAGACGGCACCTGAACCGACGCGGTGGGTTCCTGAGCTTGGCCTAGATCTGACTTTGCTAAGCAGGGAAGTCCGTGCTGGGAGAAATCGGTGGGATTCTCGAGGCTCTGGTTTGCCAGAGTCTCGACGTCAGCGTCCTCCTCGTCTGTCTCGTCATCATCGGCGACAACTGTGTAGCTAATGGTACTAGCGGCAGGTGCGTCAACTACCGTAGGCAATTCTTCGTCTTCGTCGGAGGAGGAATCGGTGTCGGCTTCGTTGGTATCGACATCGGTGCCGGTATCGGTACCTGCCAAGCTCTGGACATCATCCGGTCTCTGATAGTCGAATGAACTTGTGGTAGACTCGGCCTGGCTCTCTCCATCTGTACCGATGACATCGTAGCCCAGCTCGGCCAGGCTGGGATCGTCATCGGGAAAGTTTTCGGGGTTCTCGGGCTGCATGATGTCGGGCGAGCTAGACGAGACCCAGTTGGTGAGTTGTCTGTTGCCTAGTGGTCGGGGAAATCGGAGGGAGGGTACGGAGTTGTGGAGGCGGTCGAGATGGTCGAGGCTGTGTAGTGGATTCGATTCGACTGCAGCGGCGGCTTCGGTAGTATCGGCAGTATCGGCGGCCTTGGTGATACGGTCTGTAGATAGATGTGGAACAGCAGTCGGTTTATCGGTGGATGTCGAGAGTTGGGGCTGTTCCATTACGTGAAGTAAGATGCCCTTTGCCAGATCACGTCATACCTCGAAGTTTACCGGAGATAGGTGGTAAACCAGATCGAGGATGACACGATGAGAGCAGGTCGAAGACAGGCAAATAGTGCGCAATGCGGGGCAGTTAAACACGAATATCCGTATCGGATAGAAGGCTGCCTTACGGAGAGGTGAGGTATGAGTCAAGGTGCCCAAGTTTGCATATAAAAGGCTCCCAGGAGGGCACGGAACTGCTCAGATACATACCAAATACGGTAGGTTAAAAAACCAGTGGCGAACTGCTCTCGCTGCTCTTTGGGAATCCTCGGGTATGCCCAGGGGAGTTCTTCGGAAGGAAAGAAGTTACTGAGCAAGAAATCCTGAACAGAGATCAGATTAGACGCATGTCCGAGAGAATAAAAAGACAGGCAGCGTAAGTAGGACAGGTTAAGGTAGAATTAGGTACCTAAGGTATCTAAGACGGGATTAGACCTCAGGTAGTAGATCTGCAGGCAATTAGGTAAGGCAAAGTAAGGCAAGGCAAGGCCAGGCAGATGAAGAAAATAGGCAAACACACGTAGGCAGTAGACGTTGCCGGGTTCATCAAGAAAGGGTTTCCGTTGATCGGGCTGGGGCTGTGATGGATGAAGGATGGGATCAAAAAAGACGAAAAGGTCAAAGGTATTGGGGGGTTTTTGGGTTTGTAGTGAAATAGTTGAATGGTTTCAAGGTAAGGAGCCTCGAGTATCCAAAGCGTCCAGAGCGTCTAACGTGAAGCTGCCTTAAAGTTCCATCTTACGTATGGCCCGTGGATACAGCTGGAGGAGAGGGACTTGGTGAGGGACTGGAGATGGAGGGGGCGGGGTAGGTAGGTATCGGGCGTGTAGCGCTGCAACTAAGAATATACATGGACCTTGGTGAATATAGTGGAGAGTGACATACCTGGCTGCCTGGGTACCTTGCGAGATTTGTACACCAACGTTGCTATCGATACCGGATTAGGTATCCTTCCACGCTCAAGCTGGTACCGTGCGCAGAAGATAGGCTGTGGTTGCTGATCAAACTGTCTAGAATTTCCTGGACCTAAGAAATGAATACTATTTAGCCGTGACTTACAATACAAGTATCATCTGGCGAGAGTGAAGGATGACGAGGGGAGGAAGGACTCGAGGCTAGAATGCTAAAAGGCCGCGCTCTTTGTGTCCCGGGCTCTAGGTCACAGGTCACTTAGGTGGAGGGGGGGGGAATGGGAATACCAGCACTAAGCCAAAGGTCAGGTGGGGATCTGCACTAGGCGCGGGTTGGGTAAGGTAGAATAAGTGGAACCCCTAGTTACAGGTAGCGTAAATAGCACGATAAACTTGAAGTCAATTCATTTAACTGATAACATCGCTCCCCTGACGTGTCGGATTGAGAAAAGCACAGGTACCTGTGCTCTGTAGAAGAAGCATGTCTCCGTCGATAAAATAAGGAAAAAAAAAAACGAACACTATTCGGTTTCAAGGACACAAGTGAGTACACACATACCTTGGGTACTTACATTTACTTACCTTCATTAAAATTAACACGTGTGTGTGGTAGAGCAGGGGAATACCGATGATTGCCTTAGATACACAGTGATAAGACGTGGAAGACAGTGGGGGGGGGTTGGCCCGGATTAGAAGCTAACATCTAAGCTCGAGTTTCGAGTCGCAGATACGACTACGAAATGTCACAAACATCCAGTCAAGTTGAGGAAATTCCACTTTTCCATGACAGGGTGCCATTCACTTCATTATATCAGGTACTACCTCCTGTACATAAGGTAATACGGCTTGGGCTTCATTAACCTAGGTAACTCCAAGGAATATGTACAGTGCCGTCAGGCGTCGAGTTCTATTTTAGGAGCTTTGGTATTGAAAACCCAACAAGGGAAAAGCAAACTCATAGATAGGTAAACATTTCTCTTTTTGCAGCTTGAGAGCAACTTTTTCAACCTTGATGTTTCAATGCTTGACTATCAATAAGCCAAACGCAGGCAATCATCTTCACACAGTGCCAAGTGAACCAGAGGGATACCTAATCTTGCGAATAGTCCACAGAATACCTTAACTTCGTCCTCGTTTGAGATCTCTACTTCAGTTGGTGGATATCAAGTTATAGCAATAGTGAAATGTTGCATTAGGCCCCTCTGAAACATCTAACGTCGTGACCGCCAGCCGCAACCTTCAGTCAGGCCGGGAGAATAGGGGAACAGCCCTAGCAAATAACAAACCCGTCCTAGACCAGATCTATGCCATGCCCCTGCCCCCAAGCCATGATAACGCCGATGCCATGGGATATCAATAGAAGCCGTGGCTTCGAAATCAGCCCTGCTTGCCTATAAAACTATATCAATCATACACCTCTCATCTGTCCCGTCATCATCGTCTCTACCGCAACCACCGTTCCCTAGCGCCCGCGTGCTCATGCTTATGTACATGCCACGCGAGCCATTGTAGTGTTAAGCCAACCAAGCCCCCTTCTATGGCTTCTTGCATACTGAAGTGGGCGACCGCACGACACAATAGATAGACGGGTAGCCGAGACAGCGTAATTACACTTCTATCTGTCGAAACAAATAGCAATAGTGTCTGCGGATGCGCGCTGGAAACAGTAACTTAATACCGTACTGTCTCGGTATGTAGACTAGATTGGCCGTGACGCTGTCTGATAACACGCCACCGGTATGGGCAGCGCTTAACACCATGGAGTGTTTTTTCCAATAGGAGATACTGTGATCGTTCGCGCGCGTATGCATGAAGTGGCAGCACCAAGGTATCTAGATGTGTTTATAAGGAATGTCCGAATCGGGAGAGGGACTAAAGGACACCGTTCTTCTCGAAAATCCTCTTCAATGAGTCGCTGTCAAAATCCTCGTCGTCGGGAATCATGTCGATAATTCCCGTCAAGTTAGCAAACAGGTCGCCTTGATTTCGGTATGCCAAAATCGTAGGCACGGCTGCATTGTCGAACTCGATATCTTCGTAGTGAACTTTGACAAAGTGAATGTAGGGATGACCCGAGACCAATGGACGTAATGCCAGTTCAATAAGACCAGACACTTCGCACTGTCGTCGGATTAGTAGGCAAGTCCCGCCGGCTGGTGGCTAGGGTATCAACTAACCTCGTGGTCGTAAACAAACACTACGACGACAGTTTCCCTTCCCACCTTCTCGATAGCATCTAGGTACCCCAAGGCGTCCACGGTATCTAAGCGTCCGAACATTCGTAGGCTCGGACTTGTTCTTCGATTGCGAATGCTATTCTTGGCGTCTCTCTCGAGCTCTAGCCTTCGCGACTCTCTCCACTGTTGAAGGAAGGTATCCTCGTCGTCGTCTTCCTCACTCTCGCCGCTCTGCGAATCGGTGGTAGGTACGTCGCCCTTCAAACCGAATACCGACCTGCGAGCGGCGTGAACTCTATTGCGCCACTTGCTCTGGCGGGCCTGTTCGTAGGCGCGGGCGTCGGCGATAACACCTTTCACACCGGTGCTGTGGTTGGAGTTCAAGCTTGCCGGAGGCAGCTTGACGTCTCCTCCTAGATTAGGAACGCGCATTGCAGCTTCTATCTGGGCGTTGCGATATCGATCCTCTTCGTCTTCGTCGTCGGAATCCTCGGCCTCTCGGCGGATATTGTCTCGATCTTCGGGATGTACACGAGGGCCGTTGTCAGTGTTCTTGTCAAGGAAATCTCGGAACTCTTCCTGCGCGGGAGTCGGGTTGGTGTTTATGTTGGCGGAAGTAGAAGCCATGATGGGTGGGCAAGACAAGAAGTGGGCGAGAGGATTGATATATACGTTGGGTCCGGGTCGGTGCGGGCGAGACTAGGATAAAAAAACGTGGCCGCGTAAGGCTTTGGTTGGTTGATGAGCAGAACAAGGGAGATGGGCTGATGGGGCGCGGGCGTGAGCGTGGGCGTGGGCGTGGATGCGGATGCGGATGTGTAGAGGGATTGGGTTTTTTTTTTCGCTTGAAAATGCAAGGAATAAAAAAAAAGGAACGCTTCTGGAACAATGCCTAAAGCGACTTAATGAGACGGAAGCCAAGAAAGGAGTCCGGAGGAACGAGAGGAACAAGCTGCGGCACGCGTCAAGACGTCAAGAACGTTTCAGACGCCACAAAAATAAAATAAACTAAGCTTAGTTGGTGTTAGCCTTGGCTGTTTGGCTAGGTAAAAAACAAGGCTAAACAAGCCGAACCAACTCATCGGGGAGAGCGCTACGTTAGAGAATATGCACAGTTGGGTGCTTGGATGGGGTATCGGATAACAAATCCGTTCTCGTACCTCGAGTTGTAAATCTCCAACAAAGTCCTACTACTTAGATGAATGAACATCGTGTTTCCATATCTGCATGACGATGCAAGGGAAGGGAAGAAAATACACCTACTGTCAAGCCATACGCAGCCGTACGTGCAGACGTGTCCATATCCCGCCGGATCGGAAATGAGAATTGCGCGGCGCAAGGCCCTGTATCAATGCGACGAACAAGGATTAAAAACGTGGGAACAGGGCCAGGGGACTATCACTTACAATTTCTTTACGAATTATCGCCTTAACATACCTACCTCCTAAGGTAGGTATACTACCTAGGTTACCTATATTCATCGCATATTATTGCCTTATTTACAATTACTATGAATTTCACATGCGTCGAAGAGCTACAGGATGTGAGCATACGAACGAAGGCAGTGCTGTTGTAGGATCGATCTTGTGTTGGTTCCGAGAAGCATCCTCGGAATCTTACATCTATGGCCGTATGGACGGCAAACACAGTAAAACCAAGCCCTGGCGGAACTGACATGTACATATGTGTTCTGCTGCTGTGTAGGTATATATGTGTCGTATGTCGTGCCCTGTCCTGTCGTGTCAGTTCGGACGACGTCATGCTAAGTTTCGAAGCTAATAATAAAACAACGCAAGGAGGCGTGGAATGGATTGGGGATGAGATGGCCTATCTCAGTTATTAATCCCTGGGAAATAGAAGACCGACGGTTACACGTCCAAACTTGTCTACTAATATAATGGTTGTAGATTTCTCATGACACGATCCTGCATATTGCCATGGTGTATTGTGCTAGGTATTTATTTGCCTAGTGACTGGTATATCCTTACGTGTTTGAGGATTCCTTCTAGAACATTGATGCCACACGGCGTAAGGGCAATCGGGCAAGGCGTGAGGCACCATGTACATACATATGATAAACCCTACACGTCGACACGTATGTAGGTAGTTTGGGCGACCGGGGTAGGACCACATGTACAGACGTGGATAGAAAAGGGGGGAGCCCTGTCTAAAAATAACTCCATCGTTTATGTCGGCTATGCCGACTTCTTGGAGCCCATCGGGACCTAACATAGTATTCGCATATAAATTGCAATCATCTACACCGGAGCTAATTCTCGATTAATAAAAGGATAGCAATGCATCGCGCCGAGCTACTTCAAGGCACACTGCTGCTATTTACCAGCATAGGGGAGCGAGGACCCGCGTTCTAAATAAGATAGTCCATGGGCACGAGTCTTAGACTTCAAGAACCATGACACCGAAGCCTGCCCAGTACGTGTCAAATAATAACCTGCAGACACAGAAAATCCGCGATAGCGTCATACGTAAGTCGAGAGGGTGAAAGGCTCGTGTAAAACTTAGATCATGAGGGCGACTAGTTTCAACCTTAACCCACGTAATGTACATACATTTCATCCGATATATATATATATATATTGTATCGACAAGGTGATGCTTTGTCATGGGGCTGGACGGCGACATGGGACAGAAATAGTCGTATGAAATATAGTCGAGCCACCCGGGGTAGACCTCTGATGCTATGATAACCGTCTGCAAGATAAGGTCCTTGTGACGGGTCGAAGAACGCAGAATCTGGGTAGATAGATCGCGATGAAGATACTAGAGAGCAAATGTGGTCATCATCATATCTGTTCATAGGATATATCATCGTACGGTGATGCGAAGCCCCTAGAACTTGTTGAGATGTATAGCTCGAGGAAATAAGTAGAATAAGACGGTCCACCAATTCTTCAGTTTGGAAAGTGGTAACTTTTTCTACAAGAGGCGGGGGATGCCCTCTCACTTGACGTATTGTAGGTTGGAAGATGAGGACACCATATCATCATAGATGGCATGCTGATGTCCTTCCCTATTTATGGTGATAGGGACTTACTTGCAGTGCTTACTACCGTAGGTGTACCTATGTATGATCCTACGCATGAAATGCTGCCCGTGATCCTAATACAGGAAGCCATCGGTTTACTAGTTGGGCGGTATCCAGGTACAGACTTATACATATTACCGAAAATATATCTTCGCCGATCGCCCGTAAATATCCTCATAGCCTCGATGATGCCCTTTTCTAATTCGCCATAGCATGTTGGCTAACCGATACATTCAACGCATGGACCTATGTAAATATCTGACACCCAGTGATCAATTCATCTCCCAAGGTATTCCTCAATACGAGACATGCCGATCCTAGGTCAAACTGGGCTATCTTGTCCGAATGGAAACGTTCGAGTTGACTGTAGTATATTCGTTTATGTACAAGGATGAGCGGAGGCCACTGCTTTTGGACCATCCGAGTTTCTCTTCATACTGTGAATTCAAGATATACGAACAAACATTATGATCCCGAGTTGAGAAGCGTACGTACGTTTATAATAGGCTCCCATCCCAGAAATAGGGCATTTTTACCGACTCTTACTACCCCTTCCGAGCTACTATAGAATATCGTTGATTCGAACCGATTGTCTCATGTGAAAGCTCGAGTTCTGGAAACAATACGTTCTCCAATCGTAAGAGTACGTATTTCGTCACTTACTCGATATCAAAGGACTGGATCCGCGAGTGCTCTGGTCGTATCTCCCTCTGGAATAGTGACTCACTTGTTCAGCATGTGACCGGCCAGGAAAAAAAAGTAACCCCAGACACCCTATTGGTTTGGATGATTTCAGCGTTCAATATGACATGACTATGGTACAGACAGTAGTGAAGGGCCAGTGTGACGCCGGATGCGAATGTGTTCCTCCTGTCCCTAATTTAGCTGCACCTAGCCTCGACTCGATCCCCCTTATACTCGTAAGGGTACGTCGACGAAGAGGGATGGTATCTAGGAAACATCTGCAAAAAAATAAAAAATAAAATAAACACCAGCCATCGCTGAGGCCCAGATGCTGCGCTACTTTCTCTTCCACAAACCTGAACAAAGACTTCCCCCCTCCAGTAATTTTTGTCCTTTATCCACAGAAAAAGAATATCAGTACCACTCCATCTACCGTAGCAAGACCAGGCGGGCAACTAAAGGCAATGAACAGGAGACAGGTGGACGTGTAAGATTTGCTTTTCCCGGGTAAAGAAGCCTTTTCGTATCAACATGTCTCCCTACCAAGGAAGAGAGACTACATCCGTGTATCAAGCTGCCAAGCTAGCTTTTTTTCACCAAATCAAAAGGGAAGTGGAAGTAGTAGTAGTAGTAGGGATCGAGAAGAGCCCCCCATTAGACCGTATCGTTGCCCTATAGGACTCGAAATCCTCCAATAGCTTAGCAACATAGAGGCTGGGCCAAGTAGTACTTGGTGGGTATCGTTCGAATCCGGGGTGTAAAGTATTAGCGGAATAGCCGACGGGCGTCAGTAGGCGTAGAAACATGTATTATGGTATCGAAGATGGGACAGGACCGAGAACTATACTCCTCTAGCTCATCGTTCGACAGCAGCGGCACAGAGTCGGCAGGTGGGAATCGAGTATAACGTAGGTCAGTAAGGAAACGGGTGCTGAGAAAGGCTGTCGTGACTTCGTCCTAGTAGCATTAGATCTTACACGATCTAAAGTGCATACCAGATTGAAATTAGTTCGAAACATTCGTTCGAAGAGGTTACGGTGACGCTGTTGTCAGTGCCCTTTAGTATGCCCAGATTTTGAGCTGCGATTGATGTTAGCTTATCTGCGTCTACGTATTCATCGTGAAGTCCGGCACTTACCACCGAGTCCCAAGAGCCCGTGCATAAGCTGGTGCCATCGTTGCTAACGCCCAAGCAGCTCACACGATTCTCATGGCCTACCAGGGATCCAACCTTCTCTCCTCTCGTGACGTCCCAAACCTATTAAAAGTAAGCATGTGAAGATTCAATCCGCTTGACTAGATGGATATTATATACCTTGCACTCGAAGTCGTCATAGCCAGCAAAGAGCAGGCGACCGGAAACCGAAGTAGCAACCGACGTGATACCGCACAGAATAGACTCGGACTGTATGGTCAAGTCAGCATTTGCCAAGACTCCTAGGTCTTATCTACTTACACCATAGAGGTTGAGCTCGCGATCAGCTCGGATATCAAAGAGCCTACACGTAGCGTCATCGGAACCGGTAACAAACGAATGTCCATCCGGGAAAAATTGGATAGCGTTGATATCGGACTCATGGCCCGCGAACGTCTGCACAGCCTTGCCGGCACGGATATCCCATAATTTGGCGAAAGCGTCACAAGCGCCGGAAATAAATGTATTTTGGTTCGTGGGGTTTAAGCTGATGCTCATGACGTCGCCGAGATGGTCGGCAAACTCCATGACCTTAGTGCCAGTCTCGATATCCCATTTCATGCAGGTCATGTCGCCAGATGACGTGAGGATGCTTCGGTCATTTATGAACCGACAGCATGATAAGTAACCAGCATGGCCAGATAACTCGCGGGCGACGCGTGTTGGACCATCTCGGTTTTGGTTGAGGTTGTAAATGGAACAGATATTATCGAGACCACCGCAAGCAACGTAGTTGCCGCTCGGCGCGTAAGCGCAGGTCATAACCCAGGACGACCGCAGGGGGATAGCGTGGACTTTGTTCGTCGTGTAGGCATCCCAAATGATCAGCTTTCCGTCTTGCGAAGCAGATACCAAATGTCTTCGGTCCGTAGACCAGTGCATGGCGTAGATCTTGGCAAGATGTCCCTTCAGCGTCCTTTTAGTCTTCATCAATTGGTTCCTAGGAATTTGCTCGTGAGATTGCTGCGCGACGGCGCGAACTAGAAACGATGGAAAGTCAGCTTTATGAAAGCTTTCGGACATTTGACTATCAATGGCCAGACGGGGGAAGATGCTTACGAGTGGTGTCGGCCAGTTCATCCTTCTTTCGCTTGATCCTATCCTTCAAGTTCTCAGCCTCGCGTCGCGCTTGTTGGATGCGCGCCTGCATGGCCTCGGGCGACACATCATTCGGCCGTTGCGAGTCCATTACGGCGGATATGTGTCAGGAGGGAGACCCAAGGAAGCAGCGAGAGAACTGAAAGGGCGATGATGGACGACGGGTGTCGTCGTCGTCTTCGTCGTCGTCGAACGGTTGAGATGGATTGATTTGGGATTCGCGAATGGCGGAGAGGACACCGAAGGGGGTAAAAAAAGAGAAAGAAAAGGTGTGAGGTTGGATCAACTCGGGGTAAGGGTGAAGGGGAGGGAAGATGGAGTAGACAAGCTCCAGGGGGTCCCTTGTTGAGTTGCTCTGACCGGCGACCAGTACCTGGTAAGGTCGTTTAAGGAAATAAAAGACCCCGGGCTGTCTAGGCTAGACTCGGAGAGAGCAGTCGTTAACAGAATGAAAGGAAAAAAGGTACGATGCGTCGCCAGGGCGAAGATCGGTAGAATAAAGTGTGGAGATGGAAAAGAAAGTAGTAGCTTAGGGGACTTGGGACTGGGAACTTGGGATTGGGACTAAGACTTGTTTAGGTGGTAAACGTAAAAGGGAGTCGGTGTCGACTTAATGTTTTCGGGATGACTACGTAAAGTAATCAAGGACTAGAGAGGGAAGCTGGAGAGAAGCTGGCGGCTGGCGGCTGGTTACTGCAAGACATGGAAAAAAAAAAAATTAGGCTGTCTTTCTCGCAAGGTGGAAGGAGTAGCAGAGGATGTAGGAGGTAATGAAGAGCGACTAAAAGAGGTTGAGTGGGTTAGATGGGTACATGTAGGGGTGGAGGTACCGTAGCCTGCAGGTGGGTGTACCTAGGTAGGTACTGGTACTGCAATTCTTAATTCCAATCTTAGCACAGTACAAACTCATTTGCAGATCGCTTTCAAACAAACACTGACGAGATTATGTAAGTACGCCCTCTTTAAATACCTAGGTATATGTACCTATCTTTATGTCTTTTACCGAAGCTTCTACGAAGATGTAGCGAATATTCATGTCCGATCTTCATGTAGTACACGCGCAGGCATTCGATGTATATACACTCATACATACATAGGTACATATAGTAATATGCAAATGCGGTTAGCGACATGCAACCACTCAGCAGATACATGTACGTGTAGGCACCCAACACGGTATCAGCACTGTCCAGCAGGACCCGTATGCTGCCTTCAAGTTCATGTTCATTAGCTGAGGTACAGGGGCTGAGGGGAGAGAAAACATTGAAGGGAATTACAGGACCAATCAGGTATCCCCTTTCGCTACCAGAAGTATTACGCCGCACGCGTATAGGCGCGCAGGTACCACCTTAGCGGACAGAGTCACATTAGGTACCTTATGTAGTACGGTGGATTGACATTAGCTACCTACCTACATGCACCTAACATACATACCTAATATATGCATACTGCTATATGTATTGTATCTAGTAGAGGTGAGATACATGTACATATAAATATATGGAAATGACTGACTGTAACAATATGATAACGATAGCAGCGAGTGTACATATCTTTTCTCATCCGCCCAAGCAGCCAGGGGCACTGACCGCCACAACCAAACTGACGGATCATATTGTCGGTAGTTGATAAGGGCGCAACTATAAGGGTGTACATGTACGTGTACATGCGGTGTACAGCGTGTATGTATGTATATATATATGTATATATATATATGCATTATCATCCGAATGAAATGCGATGAAGAGCTTGTTTCTCGTAAAAGCAACAATGAAATACTACAGTATGTATGTACATAGGTAGATACCATCTAGAACTTCGGATCGGGCCATATTTCCCATGGGATACCTAAGCTTAAGCTGCTAAGCCATATCTCGCCTTTTCACTAATCTCGTTAATCCTAATCCGGCCTAATCTACCTAACCGGCCAATCTGACGATCCTACCCCCCTGGTGTTTTTTTTCCACTCTTTTTTTACCCATCTAACGGAGATACTGCACATGTAAGCTCTTCGCAGCCAAGGGCGGGAAGCTCCAGGGATGGGTAAACACAGTATAAAAACAGTGTTTCCCATCTGTTGTCGCGGAGTCCTACGAGCTGTACAAATGCAGTACATATGACCAAAGAGGCTGAGAGGCTGACTCTCACGCAGAGACCAAATGGATATGGGTTGGGTATTCTTTTCTTTTCTTGCTGACATTTTCCCGATACTTATGCTTAACACGCTCAAGCTTAGAGCAGATGACGATTGATAAATCAACTCGGTCATGTTTTGCGCAGATCCTCCCGAAACCACAGGAATAGAATCAAACACCATGCAACCTCGCATGGGAGGGCACATCAGGAACAGGAACTGTACTATAGTATATCCTGTGCCCCGAAGATCAGGTATGGACGCTTCTTCGGTTGTCTGGAAGAACTGACCAACTGGAGATCCATCTACAAGTTCTTACGCTTTTATATCTTTCATCGTTTGCATATATCAGCGGGTAATGGTATTTATTACCTACCTATCAGCCTATCCACCAAGTATGATGCGATATAATTTCCAATGACATTGTCCCCTGACAAAAGTGGATTGGCGACCAACAAGCCTCCGCCGCTATGGGACACGAACCATACCTGTTAGGGGCCCTAACCGCAGGGTACAGTTCCGTAAAGGATCCTGGGTGCCCTGGCCGCCTTAGCTTCGACGGTCTCCTTAATGAGACACTCTTTTAATCCTCGCCTATGCAAGGTACTGACTGACTGGACATCGGACCCGATGATGGATCGTCTCCCCAGCGTTCCTGGGCTGGCTGGCTGGTAGGCTGGCTCCCATTGCTACCTTAGCAACCGGTTTTGCTCTCTCGTTGCTTAGGAGCAGAGATGAAGCTATGGGACTCAGAAGCGCATCATTTAAGTTGATTTTCTGATGACCTTATGAAGAATATTTAAACCGTGAAGATCCTGTAAGATAGATAGGGCATTTGCCTTGGTGAACGTACCGCGTGGATGCTATGAAGGCAACAGTATCAATCTCCCTGCACAACTTTGAAGGCTTGCTTTTGTACAATCTAGTCGTAGGATGGTCTAGGTGTTTACATTATGTCGTGATCGGCCGGGAAGATCTCACGTTGTACGGATGGGGTTTCTAGAAGAACTACTTAAGGGACCTCGTTTCTGCTACAGTCTGCGAAACACTGTACAGCTCCTCGGCTACCAACTTGCCTTATGTAGCTCAACCGATAGGTACCTAGATGGCTCTTAGCATTACAGTATCGTCAGCCAGATCATATCATGCCTTTCTAATGCCAATGAGAAATGACCACAGGAGAGAAGAAGCTGCGCCACCGCCTATGCCAGATTGGCGTTGATTCAACGAAGAGTGATATAAGAGTTGTAAAAGCGCAACTTCGTTCCCTACCGACAAAACTAGTACGTACAAGTACATCGTTGCCATCGTCTACATAAGCCCGCTACATCGATGGGGGCAACTAGTTCGCACATAGTAGTTTACAACCGACGGCTTTGGTTTGGTTATAGATAGGTACTTGGCGTGCTCTCCGGTAGCCGTTCGTTCTTCCTTACTAAAAATTTAGAAGAAGAAAAAAAAAAGACTCAGGTAGATAGAAATAAGTACACTTCGACTTGGTGTTGAATCGCTGTTGATTCGGAGAACCTCGAACCGAGAACGTCATGATGCAGGAATCTGTATTGGACTTCAGGTCCATGCCCAAGATTGAGGTAATCGCACCAATATTACGCAGCATATCAAGTCAATATTCTTCCATCCTTGTCACACACCATCTCACATCTCCCCAATGAGGTAAAAACTCAACCGCACTAACTCCGTGGCAGCTCCATGCCCATCTGACGGGTAGCATCAGCCGGCAATGTCTGCACGACATCTGGGAAAGGAAGAAGGCGGCCGGCAAGACGGATCTCGAGGACCCCTTAGTCGTGATGCCTCCAGGTAACCACAACTATGATTTGAAAACGTAAGGGCCTCTGAATAGTTGGAGCTGTATATAGGTGAAGCACGTTGAAACCCACCCTGATCGCATATGCAGCTTCTTTCCCCTATTCTCCTCGTACATCTACCACCTCGTCGACGACGCAGACTCCCTCGATTACTCCACCAGGTCTGTTATCAGGGACTTCGCACGCGACGGTGTAGCGTATATCGAACTGAGGACGACGCCCCGGGCGATGCCCAATGCGTCATTGGATAAGGCAGGCTACGTCTCGGCCGTGCTGCGAGCGATGGAGGCTGCACAGCAGGAAGAGCCGACGCTACGTGCCCGTCTGATTTTGTCCATCGACCGGCGTAATAACCGTGAGGAGGCACACGAGGTCGTCGCACTTGCCAAGAAATTCCGCGATCAAGGCGTCGTGGCGATCGACCTTTGCGGCGACCCCTCAAAAGGCGACGTCTCTTTGTTCACAGCCGCCGTCCAAGAAGCCAAGGCAGCCGGGTTGAAGGTGACGATCCACTTCGCCGAAGCCGAGGCTAGTTCTAGCGATGCCGAACTGAGCACGATTATGAGCTGGATGCCGGATCGATTGGGCCATGTCATACATGTTCCGGAGCCGGTCAAGCGGCAGATCGCGACACGGACGGGCATCGGGTTGGAGCTATGCCTCAGTTGCAATGTCCACGCCAAGATGATCGTCGGCAGTTTCGAGGCACACCATTTTGGCGAGTGGTGGCGGGTTGAAGGACCCATTGTAGTACCATGTGTAGGTTCAAGCGTGTTATTTCATCGAACCACGCGCCCTCGACTGACATATAATTCTAGACTGACGATGTGGGCGTCTTTGGAAGTCCATCGTCGAACGAATGGGCCCTCATCCAAGAGCACTTCAAGCTAGAGCGAGAGGAAATTCTAGGGTTAGCAAGAAAGGGTATCGATGTTATATTTGGGGGAGATGACGAGAAGAAGAGGCTACGGGGGATTATGTGGTGAAGGGTTCTTCTCGTTCCAAGTAGGGCGGTTTGACATGTAAGAAACAAATCTCTCATGTAAGTTCGTCTCCCTATCAGCTAGCTTGTCTGGTCTGCCAGACTCATAATCTTCCGCTTTAGTAACAAGATCAACTGGATGTTTGGAAGCCGTCCCAGACTACCTTTCCCACTAACCCCTTAAAGAATACCAGAAAACTCGCTGGGTTTACACTGAATAGCTGACACCCGTTCGTTGAAATTTGATTACTGTCACTGTGTGTCTTCCTAATCATGCGTTGCCGCCCATTCTTTGAACCAAACCAACGCCTCCGGGTTTGCCACGCTGGCATTTGTCTTAATGTTGATGCCCGAGAGAATCTGTTTGACCGCGACCTCGATCCTGGTGAACCATTAGCTATGACTCCGCAGTCAGTCCAGGGCAGCTGAGTATACTTCTTCCCATTTCCCGTCTTTGGTATGCCCGATCCGCACTCTTCTATTACACCGGGAACATGCCGCGGGCTTAATTCCTTTCGAATCACTTCCTTGATTTCCTCGCGTAGTATAGGTGTGAATGTCTTTCCTTCGGCCATGACGACGAATAGACATACGGTCTCGTCGCGGTCCGTCTCCCGCCTCCGCCCGACGCACACTGCGTCTTCGATCTCATTCCCGAAGAACTTGGTTAGTACATTATAGATCTCTGCACTGCCGAATCGAACACCAGCGGGCTTCAGGACGCCATCGCTACGCCCTAGCATGGTTAGTCCGCCTGTCTTGGGGTCGATCCGCACAAAATCGCCGTGATGCCATATGCCATCGAAACGCTCGAAATAACTGCCACGATATTTGGATTCCCCGTCGGGTCCCCAGAACGTTAGTGGTTGGCAGGGGAACGGTTTCGTGCACACCAACTCTCCGTCTTCACCAGGTGTTGGCTCGCCGCTGATGGAGTCCACCACGCCTATGGCCATGCCGAGCCCTGCGCATTGTATCTCGCCTACGTGGACGGGCAGCAGTGGGCACGGAGCGCCGAAAAGCGAGATGATATCGGTGCCGCCCGTGATGGAAGCTAAATTAACGTGAGCAGGGAATGCTTCGTAGACGAAGGAGAAGGTTGATGGCGGTAGAGGCGAAGCTGTTGAGTAGATGGCTCGAAGACGAGAGAGGTCAAGCGACCGGACGGGATATATGCCGTTCGTCTCAAGCGTAGTAAGATACGCGGCCGAGGTGCCGAAGTGAGTTACCCGCAGCGAAGAGAGGAGCTTTGGCAGTGAGAGGTAGCCATGCGGCTTAAAGGGCGAACCGGAGTACAGGATCAAGGTTGTCCCGCAAGCCAGTGCCGATATGCTCCAATGCCACATCATCCAAGACGTGGTGGTATAGTAGAGCATCGTCGAAGCCGAGTCCATTGAGCAATGAAGAAAGTGTTCCTTCTTATGTTGGATCAACGTGCCTAATGCGGTATGTACGATGGCCTTGGGGAGGCCAGTGGTGCCACTAGAGTATAGGACGTAAAGAGGGTGCGACGGCGGGAGCTGTTCAAATCGTAAGGGCTCATTATTTGAACTGAACCAATATTAATCTACGAAGAAAACGATCTGAACATGTCATGCCTTAAGAGGATGCCTTACCTTTTTAAGAAACTTTGATATTCTTTCGCCGCGAGTCCTTTTAAGGTCAAATACTCTAAGCCCAAACCCAAGTCTTGGACATTATTTATAACGACGACGAGCTCAAGGCCTCTGGACTTGAGCCCGTCGACTACTTGCGACGTCTTCTCTGCGCTAGACCATGACTTGCCGTTGTACACGGTACCGTTATCCGTAAATAAGACCTTGGGTTCGATCTGAACCAGCCTATCCAACACGGCGCTCACCCCATTATCCGGGCTTATTCCGGTCCAAATGGCTCCGATGGCGGCTGCGGAGAGCATCGCTACGAGAGCCTGCACATGGTTAGAAACGAAACCAGCAACTACATCGTTGGGTTTTAAGCCGACGGCTCTCAGTGCGTTGGAGCACTGCCTCACGGCTTGCCGCAGTTCGGCCCATGTCGTCGACACGAGCTGCCCCTCGACTTCGGTGACAGTTACGACGGCGTTGGAAGACTCTGAAATATCTGCATTTTCCGGGAACAGGAGATTTTCTGCGAAGTTTAGGAGGGCGCCTGAAAAAAAGTCCGGCCTAGGGAACATAGATGCATCGCGTGGTAAAACCTATCAGATAGCATATTAGCTAGCAATTTCAAACTTGGAAGGGAGGATGAAGTCGGAATCTACAAATCATTAAACGTTGATTGGTTTTCTATGGAGCCAGCGAATAGTGAGCACTCGACGTTGGTTGCTATGTAAGGGATATAGGTGTCGTTTCATGTTGTAAGGATAGCTTCAAGATATCACCTACACACGAATACGGTCGGGACGCTTTGATACCACAGTACTGCCATACTTCTTCCCAGAAAGCCGACACGTTCTCGATAGACCACTTATATAAGGCCGGATAGTCTTCGGATTCAATATCATGCTTGGACCTCACGTGCCGCAGAAACTTGTACATCTGCGTCGAAGAAGGATCCGGATGCCGCCATAACTCCGTTGCTATTGGTTTTGTGTCGATTGTCATGGTAGACATGTGAAATCCAAAATTGGCGACCCGGAACGATCAGTGAAGGCGGTCGATGTGTATGTTTGTAGTTGAATCTGTGAGGTCACCAATGCAGGAGTCGAGTACAGCTAAGTTACCTTACCTACCAGGTACACGGACCTGTCCTACATTAGGTTGCATCTAAGTTCCGATGGGGAAGACTAAGAGGATGAAGCAGTCCGGTCTGAGTCTGCATGTGAGTAAACAGGTAAAGTCGGGCTTTCAGCTGCTTACAGGTACGTACCACCGACATATATCCTATATACATACCTAGGTACCGGTATACATATTCCATGCACTTACATGTACATCCGAATAGCGAACCATTGAGTCACGGTGCAGCTATGATATAAGCTTGTAAGCTTGATGTTATCTTTAGCAACATCCATACCTCATCTAGCTTTGTACGTCAATGTTGGAACGTTGGCAAGTCGGCCGTCGCGATGAGTCTCGAGACCAGAGACGAAGGGACCAGAGATCCGAGAGACTAAACGTTGAGTTGTCCTTAGTTCAAACACCTCCGAGTAAGTGGGCAAATATGGATGCATCTACTTGCTACTGTATGAATATTGCCACACAAGTCGGAGCACGTACAGGGCCAAATCACGCACCCCATCCTGCCAGCCAGCCTATCCCGCATTGTATCCCGCATTGTACATGACATATCGAACATCGCACATCGTTCATCGCTCATCTCTCATCGCTCCTCGCACCCATCAGCTAGACCCCAACCAACCATTGCAGCTGTCTTATATCGAATAAGCTTTATAATCACGATAGGGCTGAGACCGTCGACGGGCGCACCTTACCCAATGTAACAGGCTAAGTTTACCCGAGCTTCATAATTAAATTCTTTTTCTTTTCTCCTATATTTATCATCGTGGTCTGATTGATCTCTGATCTCTGATCTCTGGGATCTGGGGCCTGAGCACTAAGACCCAAGACCTGAGACCTGAGACCTGCTTAGGAGGATCTCGATGTAGGTGGCATCTTATACGCGGATAACATGGAAATTGGCAACATGAACCCGAAATCCTGCGCTAGAGCTGTTTAATGCAAACGCCCCCCCCTCCTGCCCCTCGTGCATTCATTCACAATACCGGTCCTCATTACTCCGTGACATGGTAGCAATACCCGTTCATAAAACCACCCGGGGCATCTAGACTGCCACACTGCCAGGGACTACCTAGGAACCTACTGTATGTGCGTAGGGACTAAATAGCCAGGGCTGGGCCAATCATAGGCCTCCAGCCAAGGAAGGGGTATGGCGTGGTCCAAAATGAAGGGTCACCGCGAGTAATTTCGCGACTTCGCACCGTTACCATTGCTTTGTAATGCGCGTCGTGGTCAAGGGAGAAAGTGTTCATTCACCCTGAGCATGACTTGGAGAGAGGCAAAAAAAAGGTATCGTCGGATATGTGAGGTGTGTGATGTGATGTATGTGTACGGATAGCCGGGTAGCAAGTGTGAATCGTGAATCGTCCACCAGCTGTTTTGAGGCGAGTTTTGACAACTCGACAACTTTGACGATATGATCTTCGCGGGGGAATTGCAACGACGCAGTCCGCCGAAATAGCTTGTCTGCTTGTTAGCATGTATGTGGTTTTGCCCCCTGTTCCGCAATGTTGCTATTGAACAGCCCAGAATCTACGGTGGGCCACGGATGATCCGGAATGAATGAGAAAAATTGGACGGGGCTCTAGTGGCTGGTGGGACAAGTGGGAAGAGAAAGACCTCGGGGGATAGTTGGGTTATCTCGGAATTTACCGTTTAATACCGTCGGGAAAATGGATTCTGTAAACGGTCCTTATTACCTAGTAGTATCAATGCTTATTAGCCCTTCCTTCCCTTCTAGATAGGTACCTAGGTATACAACCATTTAGAGGGGCTGACGGTTTGCCTCACCGTGGCTGTGACGGTTACAAATACTGCGATTTATTGATAACCCCGGGTGAATTAGGTCCACCTTTTGAAACTCTTACCATTGCTCTCGCGCCTCCTAAAATTGGGATTTCTTCCCATTTCTTCGTCTCAGTCCCCGTCCCTGTCTCCTTTTAAATCATCGTGCACCTCTCCTCCCAGTCAATAAAAAGGTGTTCCTTTGGTGTTGGAAGCAGTTGTCACCATTTCGTCCACCTAGAATTCTTTACCTTAATAACTCTCCTTGTTCCTCTTTTTATTTAAAACTTAATATCACCTGTCGACTAATTGACCCTCGAGCTTGACACAAGCTTGAAGCTCCCCTCTGACCGGTTCATCCGTAAGCAACCAGACAAACAACAGGAAAAAGCAATAGCTTTCCCAGGATTGGAGCAAAGAAGGAAATTAGGAAAGGGCAAGGTAAATTCATTTTCTTCCCTTGCCCACAGTCTCTACACAGTTGGAGCCGCCGAGTTCTTGGGCTTCTCTTGTCCATTGGCACCAATTTCCGTGGTAGTTTGGCATGCGCCTTCGGCGGCCTGTCACCAAGCTATCGCATTGCTAGGGGGCTGGAAAACCTGCAGCTTTTCCCGTGGGACGCCTTCCTGTGTCGCGACTATTATAAACTGCTCCTATTCACTGCTCTATACATGCAGTTCCCTTCTATGTCTATCTTGCCAATCGAATAGCTCAGTACTGTTTCATGACTCAATTAACATTTTTCTAGATTCGCAAATAAATCGACCTACGTTTCGAGACTCAATTTGTGTATCTTGCTCTGCCTCCGTTCCGATATATACAAACCACCAAACTCCGTCACCTATAGAAATGCCACGTCGTATCTCGATTCCTTTCACCAATTCCAGCAGCATGCCGCACTCTGAGAAGTCCGGCGAAAGAAGGCCGTCGCAGTCCAGAGGAAATCTTCTTAGCCAAATTTTCTCGTCTCCGAAGGCAAATCAGCCGTCAGCTCAGCAAGCCCTCATGGCCTTCCACAACGGCTCTAGCCCTCAAATTACGGCTGCGAGCTTGTCCCTGCCGTCTATTTCGCTATCTACCGCTACTGCTGGTGAGCTTAATAACGATGAGCCGCCCACCACCTTGTTTGAGCCACTCTCCTCCACCGAAGTTTCGCGCCAGAAGCGTTTCGACGCCCAATTCGGTCCGTTAGTCCACCCTGGCCACCGCTACGTGAGCAAGCACCACGGAGAACCTCTCGAGGCACCCATCATCGACGAGCCGCCCTACTATTACGTCCTAACTACCTACATAAGCTATCTCCTACTTCTCGCTCTCGGTCATATCAGAGATTTCTTCGGCAAGAGATTTAGCAAGAAGCCGGCATACAAGACGATTCGTGCGGCCAATGGTTACGCACCTCTCAACGATGACTTCGACAACTTCTACACTAGGCGCCTGAAGATGCGCATAGACGACTGCTTCGCAAGAACGAGTACTGGAGTACCCGGCCGTTTCATTAGCCTTATGGATCGTGTGTCTCATGATTTCAATGAGTCATACGAGTACACTGGCACCACTACTGAGACACTGAACATGAGCTCCTATAACTATCTTGGATTCGCACAGTCCGAAGGTCCTTGCGCTAATGCCGTCGAGGAATGTGTCAAACGGTACGGGCTAAGCTTCTGCAGTCCCCGTGCGGACTCCGGTACTTCGGACCTTGTCTGCGAGGTTGAGAGGGAAGTGGCATCATTCGTAGGCAAGCCGGCTTCCATGGTCTTCTCGATGGGTTTCGTTACAAATGCCAGCTCTTTCCCTGCTCTCGTGTCCAAGGGTTGTCTGATTTTGTCTGACGAACTGAATCATGCTTCAATTCGACTTGGTGCCCGCCTTTCTGGTGCTGTCATTCGCTCCTTCAAGCACAATGACATGATGGACCTGGAGAAACGACTTCGCGAGGCTATTGCTCAGGGACAGCCCCGAACGCATCGTCCCTGGAAGAAGATTCTTGTTGCCGTCGAGGGATTGTACTCGATGGAAGGAACCATGTGCGACCTGCCCGGCATTCTGAACCTTAAGGATACTTACAAGTTCGCCCTCTATGTTGACGAAGCCCACAGCATTGGAGCTCTTGGTCCCAGGGGCCGCGGTGTTTGCGACTACTTCGGCATTGACCCCAGCAGGGTGGATATCCTGATGGGTACTCTGACAAAATCGTTCGGTGCCAATGGAGGCTATGTAGCTGCCGAGAAGCATATTATCGACAAGCTCAAGAGCTCGAACGCTGCCACTATGCTCGGCGAATCACCGACTCCTGCTGTGCTCATGCAAATCCTGGCTTCTCTGAAAATCATCAGCGGTGAACTCGTCCCCGGTCAAGGCGAAGAGAGACTGCAGCGCATCGCTTTCAACTCGCGCTATCTCCGCCTTGGTCTTAAGCGTCTCGGCATGATTGTCTACGGTCACGACGACTCACCTATTATCCCTATTGCGCTCTACAACCCCGCCAAGATCTCCGCCTTCAGCCACGAAATGCTCAAGCGCAAGATCTCAGTGGTGGTTGTAGGGTACCCTGCTACTCCTTTAATCAGTTCCCGCGCCCGATTCTGTGTTTCAGCTGCCCACAACAAGGATGATATGGACCGCCTCCTAGCCGCTTGCGACGAAATTGGCGACATCCTACAACTCAAATTCTCTACGGGCATTGCGGGAGGTCTCAAACCTGCACCCGAGGCGGCTACTCTGGAGGACGAGAAGGTACGTGTCAAAGTACACGGAAACGAAATAATTGAACCACCGCGATGGACACTCGAAGATGTTATTGTACACGGCGCGGAAGATGCTAAGCAACGGCTACGGTAGATGGATTTAATACCCCGCCCATGGCGGATGTGAATAGATAGCATCACGGCGTTTTGTAACGGCATTGGGGGAATACCTTACATCTGTCAAACTAGGGCGCCTCGGAGTTGTGGTAATAGACGGCCGTTGGCCGGTAATGGCTGGGGAATCTAGGGGGAAGGGGATTGGCCCGCACTCGCTTCGATGTTACACCTGGTTCACTTCTTCACACCGGCTGGTATGTCAGACAGGCGAGCGAGGCGCAACAACTCCTATTTGCCACACGGATTGGAAGTCAAAGATACCCTGACGCTGTACTTAATGTATTGCCGCCCTCGCCGGTTGGCCTTGGGGCCGGCAACGGTCTTCAGCCTGTCCTACACGGATTTGGCTTTAATCATGTTCGATAGGAATACAAAGTCATTCGCTACCATATATCCCAAAGTCAGTCGTGACCACGTATGACAGTACTTCCGGATGATAGAGACCCATCCTGACGCTAAGCCAACTACCCAGCCTGAATAGGTTGTGGCCAGATAGAACTGTCATGAATATCGTGAATCACGTTGCCCCTTGAACGGGTTCTCCTAGGGTAGACGGAGGCAGGATTTGTAGACTTACCGTGGCTTACGGTGCATTATCTTGACTACTTTTAAGGCAGCCTGAGCAAACTCGACTATTTAGACGATGTAAGCCTTTTGTTACCTGAAACTCCATAGGAGCTAACAAGGTCAAAGCGGTATTCTATGCTCTTCACATAGCTGAGTCTTGATCCTATTACACGAGGCTAACATGCTGTCTAGTAGCGCTTAATATCTGAAGTAAATTCTACCTTTCTCTTACGACATGAGATACAACACGTAGTTTCGCAAGTAGGGTAATGACGGAATGACAAAATACAAAAGTCAGACATGCATCTCATATCGAATAGAGTAAGGTGATTATTATGAAGTGTTTAAGATGATAGATCAATAAAAGGTGCGTGCTGCAAAGTCGTAGGTGTCTAAAGTACCCTCGAAAATTAAAGAGATGCACATTTGTACCTTATGTAGCAAAGAGATGAGAAGCTTTCGTTCTAAAGTTACCAAGATATTTTATTTTTATTTTTTATATTTTTTTATATTTCAACTTGGAGAATGAGGGTGACATGGAGCTTACATAATAAGGATCAGCGAAGAGAAGACAAGAAAAGTGACAGGGGACCCCCTTTCTTGCCGCGGACTAGTACATAACGGGCTAAACGGTGGCCTGTTGGACGTTCAGGACGTTCAGGACGTTTTCCCGCTTGCAAAAGCGCCAAGCAGCGGCTACAGGTTACCCACCTACAATCAATCCACAAGAACATCAAAGACCACTGTGCAATACCAAGCTCCAGGGGATAAACAGGGGATAAAAACAGGGGAAGGGGAAATAGAAACAGAAACGGAAGTACTCCAGGTACGCTACTAAGCCCGCTCAGGTACATGACCCGAACATCAGAAACGCCCGGCAGTTCGTGTACAGATGGCACGGGGGCTGTGTATCCCCTTTTTATGCTGTGCATTATTGCATGTACCTGACCAAGCCAATAGGACGGAACAGAACCCCCCCCCCCCCCAGCCCTGAAAGCTGCCAGTGGGTGAACAGGTAAAGCGCTGGACTGGGCTCTGTGCTCTGTGCTCCTGGCTTCCTGGGCTTTGCAGCCTCCAAGTCTTCTTCCATCCTATCCCCTCGCTGGTGAGCCGCTGCATGACAAGCCACTCCAACTTTGCTCAAACCCGAAACTCCAATCCCTCATTCCATTCCCCGAAGAGGTTTCTTCTCGTACTTGGCTACTTATTTCTCGTTTGCTCACGTCGATCACCTCGATCATCGCTCCCGACTGCATTAGGCTTACTTTTCCGGGGTATCCTAGGAAAAGGATACTGAAGAGAGAAGCTTCTTATCGATCACGCCGTACGCCGTACGCCATACGCCGTACGCCGCACGCTCGTCCCCGTTCCCGTCCCCGTCCCTGCTCCCGTTCCCGCCTCCGTCCTCGGCCTACCTTGGTGTGGAAACGGTTGTCTAGAGGGGAAGAAGCGCTGGGGAAAAGAAAGAAGCACAAGAAAAAGAAAAAGGAGGGCGAAGCGAGACGAGATAACTAAAATTACGCCACCGGTCTCAAACCGACTCGCCTCAGGCTCAGCCAACCATGAACTTCGATTCGGGTACCGCGTATGCGGAATCCGACGCCGATGACGAGTACGAGAGGAGCGTTCATACGAGCTCGCCAGTACTTGCTACCGATTCTGAGATATCCCCTACCGACTCCGAGGGTCGCTCCTCAACAGAGCATACGCCGACCACCTACGGCCATCGCAGCAGCGCCGATAGGCTGCCCGAAACGATAATATCGGAATGGGATGCCGAGGAGTGTGCCGACTTCATCGCCACGATAGGCCTGCAGCAGTACTCGGATCGATTTATTGGTGTGTTTGTGATTCGCTCCCGATCGTCGTCATCATCCTTCTAACCCTGCTCTCCCCAAACGTAGAGAACGAGATCGTCGGCGAGGCTCTAGTGGCTCTGCTGCACGATGACCTCAAGGCTATGGGAGTCACTAGCGTCGGCCATCGACTGACAATACTTAAGAGCGTCTACGATGTGAAGAAGGCACAGGACGTCCCTATAGAGAGCGACCACTATGTACCACTGTGTATGTCTCTGCCAGTGTAAAACGTGTATTGTGTTCCTGCCTAACCCGCGCCATCGTGCAGCCGCCGACGCCGAAGCCCAGTACGCGACGGCAACCCTAAAGGACATCAAGCATCTGGTCGAGCAGCTCCGACTCCGAGACGAGAGGATGAGCTTCCTAGAACAGGATCTACGGCGGATGACGGAAGATTTTAGACGATTGCGGGAAGATATGTTACCAGCTTTGCGGCTTGTCAAGGAGCAACAGCCTCTACCACATCTGTCCAACAACCAAGGAAGCTATAGCTACGAATCCTCGACCGTGTCCACTCCTGCCCCGACCCCTTCGTCCAACCCATCCTCGGACGGTCTCAAGCGTCAGTACTCTACCAAGAAAATTGTCCTTGGTACGAACCCAAAGAACTCCTCCCCAACTCACCTTCAGACTACTCATGAACGTCCCTCTGTAGAACAAACCTTGGACCCTGCGAATGCCGCCGAGAGGGCTGTCCTATCGTCGTCACATTTAGCTGCCATGAATGGTTCCGGCCAGGCCACGTCGCCCGGCTACTCTCCCAACATACCGTCACCCACCTCGCCTCCCACTTTGGGCAGCGCTACCCTTGCCTCACGATCTTACCGCTCCGACGACCGACAGACACCGTCCAGCCGCGCAACATTCTCGGAGAGCGAGCATGCCTATTCGAAGCCCGCCGTACCGCGGCGCGGGCAGACACCTGTCCCCGAAACACCCTCGGCCGCTTCGGTGGAGATCTTCAAGTCTTTCCGAGTCAGCATGGACGATCCCTGCTATAAGGTTCTCCCCGCTGCTCTGAAGAAATATCAGATCAACGCTCCGTGGGATCAATACGCGCTCTACATCGTGTACGGCGACCAAGAGCGCTGCTTGGGCCTGCACGAAAAACCGTTGATCCTTTTCAAGCAGTTGGACAAGGAGGGCAAGAAGCCCATGTTCATGTTGCGAAAAACCAATCCCGCGCCAGCGGATGTGGAAATGCCGGGCAGCGCAGGGCTGAACACGGGGAATCCAAGGGGAGCCGGCTACGATCCACCCGGAGGCATCATATGATTGTAACCCAGGACGATGGGTTCCCCAATGTACGACGGCCATGTTTCCCAAGCAAGATTTAATAGCGAAACGAATGTGGGCTATGGTATAGTTATTTACACCAGCACGCGTGTCGAAGCGAGATGTCACTGCATAGCGTTCGCTTATTGCTATTTACTTGATCGCTTACTTAACAGACTGCCTTCCACACGGTTGCTCGCAAAGCGAGTTATGGTGGAGTCGAATAGTGCATGTCGACCGATGTCGGTCGATCTTGGACGAAACACCCGGAAGGAAGCGCGAAACGCGATGGCTTCGGGTCTGTTGCAGATGGAGTTTAGCTACCAAGATAGATTTTTGGACCATCACGATGGAAGAATACTCTCTAGCTCTATTCTAAACATGTTATTATCTACCATGCGACGCTGCGTCCATCCTGTAGAGGCTTGTGTATGATGGTGATTTATACGAATAGCCGAGGTCGGGATTCGATGGCGAAGACATGAATCTACCGTGTTGAAATGTATGAACAGGCCTCCCTATCTAGCCTTGGGAGTCATGAACTAACACCACGAACAGGTTAGATTCGATATTTATAGCCTCCTCGCCCTCCCTTCCGAACTCGCGTCTGGAACTGTTGGTGTTGAATAGTGACTGAAAAGGGGGCAGGCTGGCGTTAAATCCCGCTGAGAGTTTCATAATCGACCTCGCCACTATCGATCTCTTTTTTAATCAGATAGTATACCTGAACCATGAGACGCCGTCGGCGAATTCTCGTTCTCCTCGTTCTGAGATATTATGCTCTACAGACGACACGTCGTTCACCATTTCTCGAGAGAGAGCGTCGCGTCGAGCGTTTTCCCGGCGACACCATGTCGTCATAAATAGCGTCAGCATAAAAGCCACCCTACATCACCGTGCTCTCTTGTCAGAAACCAGTGCCATGGGAGGAAAAGGGAAAGGGATGAACATACCCCATGAATCCGATTAGGATACTGTGGCCGACAATATACCGGGGAGCATCACGGTTCAAATACACGTAGGAGGCGACGATGCCGCCGCAATTACCGCCCATGACCTGCATGGCAATCCCCATCGCACGCTTCAGGCTACCACCGATGTTATTTCCGTTCCAAGCCAGGCCCAGCGGGATTTGGGGGTAGATTCCTGTTTTCTCCCAGTCAGATCCCTTTTCCAAGGCTTGCGGATTTCACTATACCCACCGATGGCGGCCAATACCGTCCCAGTATACTGCATGGTTGTGTTCTCGCTCGCTGCCAGGAGAGCGACTCCCAAGATGGCCACGAGCTGGAAGCCTAATAGAAAAACACCGCGCTGGCCACAGCGATCGGCCAGCCGGCTTCCTCCGATCGTGAATATGCAGGCGAATACGTAAGGCGGCACACTCATGAGCTGAGCGTTGTTGGCTGAGTAGCCCATGTTCTTGATGATGGTCGGCATGAACAGGGAGAACGAGTAGACGGGACAGAAGCCAGCCATGCATATCAGCATATGGATGTAGATCTTCCAATCCACGAGCGCCTGCCAGATGTATTTGATATTGAAGTCGTTGGCCACGGGACCTGAGTCCGCTAATAGGCGGTGTTCTACAGCGGCATGCTCAACGGCAGATAGGAATCGGACCCTGGCGTACGTACATCAGTTAGCCTTCCAGCTTGTTGCCATAGGTAGGTAGGCAGCCACGCAATGTCTTCGTCTTACCTCGATGGATAATCATGAACCGCCCAGTATGCCACGACCGACACCACGACGCTCGCAAGACCTTCCACGATAAAAATCCACGACCAAGCGGACAGGCCGCCGACACCGTCCATCTCAGCGATGGCCCTCGCCAAGAGTCCCCCGAAACCGCCCGCCAACGTCGCGGACGAGAATATGATGGCCATGCGAAGACCGCATTCGTTTCGGCGATACCACTGGGTGATATAGAAGTTAATGCCCGGGAAGAAGCCGCCCTCGAAGGCCCCGAGGAGAGCTCTAGTTGCCATTAGACCCTGATAATTCTTGACGAAGCCCTGGCCGATTATACACGCGGACCAGGCGAGCATTATGAAGGATAGCCACGTGGATGGACGTATACGCTTTAGCAAAACGCGGGTTAGCATATACTAGCCTTCGACATTCCACGCTATGAGCTCAACAACAAGCTTGCGGTGGTGGTCGAGGTGCTGACCTTCATCATTATATTACTTGGGATCTCGGCTGTGATATAGAAGGGGAACAGAACGGCAAGACAGTCGTTGTACTGTAAACCGATGAGGTGAAGATCTCGTTCGAGATTGTCCAGACGGGCATTTCCGATATTAGCACGATCGAGAAAGCAGAGTCTAGCAGAATCCTTATCAGACTCTCTTGTTTTTATGTCTGTTTTTAAGGGGATTGCTGACTGACAGGCAGATGATGCACATGATGGGAAGGATATGGCAGTCGATTTTCCGCAAGAGCCGCTTCGTCGCCTTCCCGTCGAGTTCCCGGTTCTCGATGCTTATAGATCCAGACCCGGGCGATACTTCCATATCAGACGCTGGGGCCTTCTGCGTGATTATCGGAGCCTGCTTGATCTGCTCCATTGTTTCGATTCTCCTGGTAGATCAGTCGGTTAGTTGGCTAGAGAAGCAATTTTGCGTCTATAATCAGAGTGGGGGAGAGGTCCTAAGATCGGATGTTGCACGACCGAATAGAGATCGTGATGACTTTGTGCGCCCATATCACCAGTCTTTGCGGCTCATCAAGGTGTATTTATTCCCTCCACCACCTCGACCCTACCTCATGGCCTAGGCTGGACCTCGTAGACCACGCACGATATCTGCAGGTTTCGGTATGAAACGAAGAATGCCTGGCAGGTAGACTATAAAAGCTAGTAGGCCTACCTATACGCAGTGTCATCTCGCCGAGTTCGTCGTGCTACTTTATACCCGCCTACCCTCTACACATCTTCAACATGATGCTAGGGTCATATAATTGGCAATGTTTGTTCCAATGCACGAGAGCAAGAGACTTGTATTACATGTCATAACGAACGTTCGATCCAGGCGCTACTACATATATGTAAGACTCAAAGGAGTAGCACCGCATTGTAGATAGACCAATGGGCGACGACGACCAACTTGGTACCAACATGGCATGGCCGCGCAGTATTATTTACTCCGCATCCATCTACCCTGTCGATCTGGGAATGAATATTAACGCTTATCTAGATAGACCAGGTCTGGCTGTATTCGGGTATGAGTCTATTCACAACATCTTTGCGATCTGTTTCCATACTAGGTCCCTTATTGGCTTGGTAAGCTCACAGCTCGGCACAGAGGGGATACAGCTGTTGGGTGACATCGACAACCTTGATAGTTCTGTTGCTCTCACCCGCTGCAATATATAAAAAGTAGATGGAGGTAGGTATACGTATTGATATAATATATTCGTCATGAAGTTTGATGTTTTATGGAGGGAGAACCGTTGATCTAACCTTGTTTTATATTCAGCTTCTAGAGGTAGATCTATAGTGCAAGTCCTGTCTAGTCCTGTATTTGGTGTCTCTTAATTGCACATATCAAATCTCTTTCCGCTGCTAGGTGTAAAAAGCCTTAGATGATGAGAGAGGCTCACAGCCGCGCCATACCGGCTGGGACTGTCACGATGCCAATAGCTTCGAGATTGGCACAGAAGTAATAGGTTTCATGTATCACGAGGCTATCCAAACTATGAGGAAATGACAATGTTGTTGCACGAAAGGGGTGACTCTGCAATGCGTGTTGTTTGTTGTGGGAGGTAAATAGGATACAGCTTGGTAGGTGGGGTGATAATACACTTATGAACCAAGTGGCAGCCTGGTCTTTGCAGCTGGCATGAATCTAGTGGGGTTGTAGCAAGGAAAACCCTTTAAAAGTGTGCCTTAGCTCACCCCACATTCTTTCACCTTTTTCGCAAAAACATAAATCCGGCCTTGACTTTTTCCATCCCGAAGATAATCCGAAACCAGCAAGGATTATTGCCAAGATGGCTCCACCCAATGGCGCTAACGCTACTAAGACGGTACGTGCACCACATTCTCTCCCCAGCTTTTCTCCAGCTCTCGAGACCAGCACCTTAACATTGTGTGTAGCAGCCTCAGAAGCGACGCGCAAAGCAGCCCGCAAAGCAGCCTAAGAAGAAGCAGTCCAAGAAGGCAAAGGAGAAGGAGAAGGCAAAGGCTTCCACGATGCACATCGAAGTAAGTTCTATTTTCATCTCAGTATTCTATTTCTCTATCCATTCTAGAGAACGCGCCTCTTCTTTTTTATTTTTATTTTTTATAATTTCAACCAGTTTTGGATCTATTGTCGCCTTCATCTGAGGGAATACTAACGTGATCATGAAACCATAGCGTTCTGTCAAGCTCGTTACTGAGCAACACAACATGTAAGTCACATTCTTACCCTGTCGCCCTAACCTAACTGCAACCTGTCTCCTTCCTTCAATTGGTATTGACTTGCTATGCGCTCCTAGTCCCAAGTCATCTCCGATGCCCGACTTCCCTATGAAGGAGTGGAGCGTCAAGATCTACCTCCTGGATCAGCAGGGCAACGAGCATCCGGCCAACTGCTTCACCAAGGTTACCTACAACCTTCATCCTTCTTTCGAGGACAAGACCCATCAGAGTAAGTGCTAGCCCATTGCGCGCGGAATAACTTCCCAAGTGGTAACGTAAAGCTGACTGGCGTAGCTTTCGTCGAGCCTCCCTTCACTTGCACCAATGAGGGTTGGGGTGAGTTCGAGATGTCCATCGACATGTTTACTACCGAGAAGGGTGGCAAGAACACCATCTACCACGATCTGAACTTCCAATCGCCCACCTACGACAACGTCCAGACCGTTACGTTCAAGAACCCCTCTCAGGCGTTGCTCGCCATCCTCCGCGAGACCGGTCCGATTCCCAACGAGGATGACTCGAAGGCCACGGTTAAGGCCCGCAAGGCTAACGACCTGAAGAAGAAGAAGGCGGTCTGCGACTTCGAGAAGATGGCCGACGCCCTGGGCAAGCTCAACGAGGATGATCTCCTCCACGTCATTCAGATGATTCACGACCATAAGACGGATGATACGTACACGAAGAATGACATTGACGCAGGAGAATTCACCGTTGACTTGTACACTCTTCCCGATAATCTGGCCAAGATGATCTGGGACTTCATGGTAAGCCCAACCGCGATGAGGGTTTTTATAGATGGCTAATGCTAGGCAGCTGGATGTTAAGGTCGTCTAAGGGTCTTTGGACCTACGTTTCTTGCGTATACGGTCTTGACGTCTTGGTGGAAGGAGGGTTTAGGTTGCATTTGCATTCCCATTGGCGTTTTACGGTCTGGTAGTACACCTATTTAGGTTGTCAAGAAGAGGTATTCGTGAGTTGGTTGGCATTTGGTCACTTGGCGTATGGTCCGCGTTTCTACGCTTCGTCCGACGCGATAGATACCCTGCAAATAGTCCTTCCGACAATGCAATCCAAGATATGATAAAATCTTGTGCTTCTACACGCTCGTGATGGATGGACTTTTACATGGTAGGCTTGCTGTAGGCTTGCTGTATGCTTATTCCTCTGGCACCGTAGTGCTCGTAGAGGATCACCAATTCGTAAGCGGTGATGCGGCAACACCAGATTCGAGATCCTCACGTGTACACGAAGCACCACTAACGAGGTGCCTGACCATCTCATTTTGCGAATCAGGGGAGGAAACTGGCCGATTGGCTGGTCGAATGGCCACATGTATCCAAGAATATTAATGAGGCTCGTGGGCTGTCGAGCTGAAAATGACATCACAAGAAGGCTTAAGGATCATCATCTGACAGACACTACCTACGGCAGTACGGGCGGTCCTATTTAGTGGGGCTTGTGGAGATCATTTTCTAAGGTGAACGGTTTAGATTTGACAAGGTGGAAGGTGAAGGTGAAGGTGAAGGATGGGACGATCATGCTGAATGGTAACGTGATCTAGTCACTACGTAGTCATGCTGCTTCAGCCCAGCCACACCGTGAGGATACTATTGGCGACATAGAATTGCCGCTTTCGGCAATACCTGCATCGAAGGTTAGGTAGCGTTTGGAAGGTTCTGTACCACTTGGCCGGTACTCGTCGGTGGATGTATGTAGGTATCTGGGTATCTGGCAAGTCTGAAAGGGTACCAATCGCGTAGGGTTTTTTTTGTGTGTACCGTAGGTTGCAATGCATCTTCCGTGATAGGCATAGATACGTGATGGGTACACGACGTATACATACATTATGACTACCTAAGGTAATGGTAATATCTTCACCGACTTATTACATGTACGTCGTATAACTTGCAGCTGAGGCACATACATGTAATGTACATATTAGCCATCCAGCCATCGCGCCTAAGCTGCATATGGTATGTCTTTTTAAAGAGTCCAGCCTTCACATGTACCTTACCTGCCTAAAGTGTACTGAGGCATTGCGCGTTACGATCTCCTTCCTTTTGCTTTCATCGATAATTGTCGTCGCGTCTCGCGTTAGAGATGCTTCAGATGCATACCTTGGGCTAGGTGCTAAGTGCTAATCACGGATGCTACAGGGACTGGGACTGTACCTAAGGTACGAGTTGAGTTGCGGAGTGTGACTTACATTCAATGGTATAATACATATTTAGGTTACGTACATGGGTAATCAGCTGTCGGTGTTGGAACAAGAAGGAAAGTTATCCCAGGAAAGTTATCTCTCGTATCTCACCTTTTTTTTAAAACATCTTTCATTCACACACAGCATATATCAATCCCACACTATCCCACTCTTTGCCTTCCGTTCATTGGCAAAGAAAGCAATTCCGATATCTGATTACTCGACCAGCTCAACCCGTGGACCCCCCCCCCGGACCATTGGGGATTATGGTACTTATCAACCGCTCCAATTGATTGCTTGCATTGCCCGCATTGCCCGCATTGCCCGCATTTTTCCCGATTCTGTTATCCTGTCGTCTCCGGGATACAGGCCAGGCGAGGCGAGGAGTTGGAATCAATCCTCAATCCCTCCATCGGGTTGCCGTCGAGTTGCCTTCCCTCTCCATTCGTGGCCTTGACTTGACAGTTCGGCCTTACTGCCAACTTCTGCCAACAACAACTTCCGTGCTTGTATCACCTAACTGTCCCCCCTTGTACCTCGTGTGTATGTGTAGGACCTTGTCCATACTGTATAACCCGCTCCTTCGCGTACTGTGCAATCATCGACAACCCCCCCGGAGTCTTCTCCATTTCCATTTCAGCTGTCTCGGCCTCCAAACCCCGCAAATCCGAGAAAACCCACTATCTAAACACTTACCTACCGCCCTGTCTACTCTAGAGCAGCTACCGGGTTATTATAGATTCTTTCAATTGATAGATTCGATTCGTCCCACTTCGCTAGACCGCTTATCACTGCCGCGCGCCCTCGTTGAAGACCTCGAATTCCCGTCGTAAGCCGAGCAGCTGTCGGCACGCGGGGGGTTTCTGCGCTGTTGATGCCTGCGCTGGAAGTCGGAGCTCGTGTTGGAGCTGGAGCTGGAGCTGGAGCTGTAGACGTAGCTTGAGCCGAGACAGCACCCGAACAGGACGATAGCACCACTGGATCAGACCATGTCTCAATATGCGAATACCGCCGCATCCGCTGCCGGCATGTCATCCTCCATCCAACAGCCTCGCCAATCCCTTCCCGCAAACGTGACAAGCTCGCAGCCCCAACCCCAGCCGCAACAAACGCCTCAACCTCCCCAGCACAAGCGCGTATACCAGGCATGCATTCCTTGCCGCAGAAGAAAGGTGCGGTGCGACTTGGGAAGTGTAGACGACCCCCATGAGCCGCCGTGTGTGCGCTGCCGCCGCGAGAGCAAGGAATGCTACTTCAGTGCTACGCGTCGCAAGCGCAGGAACGAAGACGACGTTGAGGAACAAGAAGACGATTACACAGTCCGTAACTCTCGAAAGCGACCCCACTCCGAAGACACGCCCCCGTTCGTCGACAGGAAATCTTACAGCAGCGTCCCGCTGACTCCAGGTGGCTCGACGGGCAGGACACAGCCCCTAAGGCGACCTAATTCGGAGCATGGAGATGGGGGAAAGAGTAGTACGGGCCCGAGCTATGGCGATGTTGGTGAGGATTCAAACGCGCAGCTGGAGAATCTCGAAGCCCAAAGCGTCATGAGAAAAGAGGTCTATGGGCCCCATGATGCTCTCGACCTGCTATACAAGGCTGCCACCGACAGGTCCGTCTTTACGTCTCGCCTGTCTAGTATAACCTCGCACGAGCGAGTTACTAATTATACCACCAGTCCGCATGATTTGAATAGGCGTCATGAAGGCCTTACGTCTGTTGTTCGACCCTCACCCGTGTCTGTTCCCAGTCGTAAAATACCGCGAGACCACAACTCTCACTTCAACGGCCGTCCGGCTGGGCGCGCAACCTCCAAATCAGCGGATCTCATTGATCCGCTCTTGCAGTCGTCGGCTAAGAACGATGAGGTGGCTGAGATGGAGCGACGATTGAATGTTGAAAATGAAGCCGGATACCAGGAGGCGATTGAGGCTTGGTCGAGGTTTAGATTCGTCAGGGCTGGATGGTTCACAAAGGAGGAGGCGATCAAATATATTGTATAGTAAGTTCAATAGGTTTGGTTGGTTGCGCCGATACTAATATGTGCTCAAGCTACTACGAATATCTCTCTCCTATGACGCCTATCTCGCCGCCGACTTTTCGCAGCCCGTCCTCGCATGTCACTTTGCTGACCGAAGAGCCTATACTCACCGTGACCCTGTTGACAATTGCCTCGAGATACTATCGCATACGAGCTACGGGTGGCCATTGCAGATCGCACGCCATTCACGAAGAGCTATGGAGATACCTTCGAAGGATGATTGAAAGGTGCCTCTGGGGGCAGGAGGCCTTCGGCGGCGGCTTCTGTGGATCTGGCGCCGACGAGTCTCAGACGTCGAGCACTGCGCCGTGGAGGGGTCTAAGGAAGGGTAGTCTTCGTACATTGGGCACGATCGAGTCATTGATGATTCTTACCGAGTGGCATCCCCGCGCCCTTCACTTCCCTCCTGATGAGGCCATCGACGAACTGATGCTTCCGTCTCGTGACGGACCTATCGGGGATGACGAAGGCGGTCAGCGTCTCGGTGGCAGTGTCGGAGGCCGGCGAATTGAAAGCTGGCTTGAGCCTGCGTGGAGGAGTGATCGTATGTGTTGGATGCTGCTAAGTAATGCGCTGGGACTCGCCTATGAACTGGGTGTCTTCGACGATATTGATGTGCTACTGGCGACGAACGCTATCACGCGACCAGAATACGAGGATGAGGCGTATCGTCTCCGTGCGACTCGAATCAAGCGCTTGCTCCTGGTTTACTTGACGCAGTTGGCCGGCCGTCTCGGGTGGACCAACATGGTGCCTGAGAGTATCCGGAAAACCGACCCTGCTCTTTCTGGAAGACGGCCGATCTCGAACGAGGGGAACACGCCCGGAACCAACCAATCAGTTCTGTCCAATGCTTTTAGCTACGTGCCAAACGTTGAGCTAGATGACCAGATCATACATTGCTGGGTTGGAGTTAGCGACGCTATGCAGTTGGGAAATGAGAGACTATTTCGATCACGAAAGCATACTACGGAGATCATCCAGAGCGGAAACTACACAAGGGCGCTCAAGGAGTTCCAGCCAATCCTCAGAAACTGGTGGAGAGAGTTCCAGCGGTTTGAAATGCCAGAAAACATCCGTCATATTCTCACGATCGAATACGAATATGTGCGAATATACGTCAACTCTTTAGCTCTACAAGCGGTTGTCGAGCGCTGCACAGTCAATGCCGGGGCGACTAATAGTGCTACGCACGGAGGTAGCGTCGCTGTCGGGAACGCACAGCTATCGCCTCAAACGCAGAATTATCTGGGCAACCTACCTCTAGGCCACCTGGGTGGCTTTGGGCACGAAGATCAGGAATATGTCAAGGAAGTCGTGGACGGGTGCAGAAATCTTCTGCGGACCGTTGTTGAAGGTCTTCTAAAGGAAGGTTATCTCAAACATGCTCCAGTGCGAACGTACTTTCGAATCATCAGCGGTGCCATGTTCCTGCTTAAAACCTTCGCTCTTGGCGCCCCCAAGTCCGATGTAGAAGTCAGCATCAGCTTGCTGGATCGTACGGTGAACGCGCTCCGAACCTGCGTTGTCGACGATATCCACCTGGGTACAAGATTCGGGGACTTACTAGAGTCTCTAACAACGCGACTCCGGGATCGCTTCAAATACGCACCAGCGACAAGCTCCGAAGGCAAAAGTCCTCGTCCAAACGGTGAGGATCGCAAGCCAGTTGTGACAAACGGACACGCCCACATCAATGGCGTAGAGAATGGGTACTTAAGTCATGCTAAGTTTCGAGAGGGACTCACTATTCCGGGTAAGTTTATGGCGACGACACATCTATGCGACTTTTCGACGATGCTAATTACTATCATAGAGCGTTCCACGACCCCATCTGGCAATGTCACAGCGACCCCTTTCGACTTGTCTACGGGCAACTTCCCTTACCCTGCTGGGTCAGCTTCGGTCTTCGGGCCTACTACGCCAGCCATGGGTGGCAACGTTCTAGAAACGCCCAACCTCGGCGATAACATTTTCGAGGCGTCTCACGACTGGGCTGCGGATGACCAAATGTGGTACCTCCCGCCTGGGCCAGGCTTATTCCAGAATATTGCAGAGAACTCCAACGTGACGATGACGGACCAGGGAGTCAACGTAGGCGGCGTTGACTTGCTCGAATACATGGCCATGGACCCTCCCTCGTTCAATGCTCCCATGGATGGTTCGGGATACTAGATATATCCATACCCCGCTTAGCTAAGTGACGAAGGGCGCCATTCGAAGACGGAGAGGGTATACTCTACCCTGTCACCGATGCCGCAGCTGAAACTTCTCGCCGCACAATATCGGTCCTGCAGTTCCAATATTTTTTATTATTTTTTTTTTTTCGTTTGATTCTCAGTATTACTGTATCTTCCAAATGGAGGCGCTATGCCTTTCAGACTGGAGGTAAGATATCCATGTGTTCGGTCATGGCTCGGTGTCTCGCGACATACTTCATTTTCGCCGTTGTTGTGTGATTCTGCAATTTATACGGGGAGGGTTCCGATGGGCTAGAGTCGGAAGCAGAGATACCCACAGAGGTTTGAGCCATATTGCTTGCCTTTGCTCTCAGATTGCTTTCTCCTTGTTTTTTTCCCCCGAGCTTTCTGTTTTTATCCTTCGTTAGGGTTGATGGAAGAGATATATGATTACCTAGTTAGTGTTGCTCTATGGACGAGAGATCAGGGGTATAAAGAAAGGGTACTGCGAATGGGAAACTCAAAAGTCGTCGGGTTCGAGAGCCTCGCGGCTTGGCCCGACATGATTTTCATGAATCACGAGATGGACGTTTCTGCGAATCTATCGCGGCGATACCTTCAATGGGTAGTTTAACTAACTATATTACTGGTTTCGAATTGTGTCGCCTGTTCTATAGTGACATGGTGTTGAAAGCTCGCCCAAGGAGAATGCAGCGTTCGAGACAAGCTGTGTGTCGGGTATGAATGAACCCCTACCGTCGCAAGTACGATTCCGACTCGGTTCGAGGTTTTGCACGGCCGAGAGTGACGGTGGAGAATTGTCGGATAAAATATGCGAGTGCCGTGCTTGTATACAACGAGAATAGTCCAGGTACCCATAATCAGCCCAGAACGTCGTGGCCCCAAAATCAAGTTTTACATCCCTCCCCCTTTGCAGGACTCATCGTTTCGTGTTACCCAAGGTCTCATCCATCAAGCAGCCACGGCAAGCGGGCGATGCAATGTATATATACCTACCTAAGGTAGGTAGGTATGCGTGTCTCTCGACGCATATAGTCGAAAATGATTTGGTCCGAGTCTAATACTACCTACTACCTTACACGGCATGTATTCATTTATTCCTAACAGCAGTGACAGCGAGCTTCCTAGAGAAGACCTGAAACGATGGCATGCTAAAAAGGACGTCCTCGGGGGGCACCAATGAGAAGATGCATCTAGCATAATATCCCACATGGCGGCGCAGCTGAAGGAATCGCATACCTAGTCGCCATACGTGCGGAAAATGCCGTTCACCACCCACTCAATCGCAATTCATTACCATGCCACCGATGTGACATTGGGCCCGCCTTGCTCAGCTCAAACGATAGTGGTGGTCCACCATACTCGCGCTATGATGCTCCACGAGGACCAAAATGGCTTAGGTGCGATCCTACGAAAATAGGACGACCAAAAGTCCCCCTACCTAGTTTAGGTATGCGTACATATCCTACATATCCTACATATCCTAAACATCCTTCGCTCCTTGCGCAGTCGTCGCCGCCGCTTTCTCTTCCTTCCTCTTTCTGCAAGTTTCCAACATTTCTGTGTACCTAAGGTAATCATGGCGGCTTCACCTACTGCAGCAATTACATCGTCGGAGGCGCTGGGAGCGGGCGCAAGCGCCAGTGCAACGCCAGCGCCGGTCTCTGTTTTTTATATTACCGTAAAACCTCTGACGGACACGTTTACGCCGCCGGCCTCATGCGGCGAGATGCATCTCACCCAGCTGTCGTCGCCGGGGTATCAGATCTGGTTGAACGAGCCCCAGCCAGTGACTCAATCGCATTTTGGCGACTGCTATCCTCCCGGCTACATCGACGGATATACGAGTGGTGAGTTCAACGGCTGGGCCCGATAGCCCGTGCTTGCTTTCGAATGCAAACTAACATGTCGGCAGTATGTGATATTTCGAATTCTACCGTTTCCTTGCATGTCCCACAAGGCCTCTGCTGCTCTATGATCATCGCAGGCGGACCGGCCGTCAAAAGAATAGTTCCATTCTCTAAGGATGATTACTAATGGATAATAGGTAATCAATGCTTCGAGTTCCATCGCTCCCATGTTTTCTCCCTTGGTCTGTCCGGAAAGCTGGACTACGGCAAGGACGTGGGCGAACGGCTATATCGCCTGTTGCGCCTCGTAAGTTATCATCCTACGGCTGCCCTACGCGTAATACATGTAGCATGATGGAATTATTGGAAGGACGAGACGGGTTTAGGGCCAATCGTCTTCTAATGGAGTCTAATCATGAACGCAGTGACTTTTTATTCCATCCTCCCGAAACGACGATAGACGAGAACCGGCCTGCGTACGGAGGTACTTGTTACAGCTCCTTCCAGGCCGGTCAGACTGTCAAAGTTACGGCATACGATAACGCAAGTGTTACGGCGACTGCGGACTGGGTTGCCTCCGGGACTACCGATCAAGCCTATGCACACCCGATAGATGGCTTCCAGGTGGCGTCAGTCGTGAGTAGCAGGATCCCAAGCCCTAAGCCCTAAGCCGCACTAGTTACTAACTGAGCCTTGTAGGTTTCTTCGCCTTCGTCTTCTCATCTCTCGGGAGGCGCCATTGCAGGTGCGGTGATTGGTAGTATCGCTGGACTGCTCCTCATACTCCTTGCCGTACTGTTCGTGGCCCGGCGACGCCAACAAAGGAAGAACCAGGCGGAATCCTTCGATAATAAGGATGGCAATGATGGTAATGATGGTAATGGGCAATTCCAACAGCAGCAGCAAACGGAGTGGACAAAGGAACTACCAACCTCGCCTAGTACTGGCTACGTACAGTCGCCTCATTACACTACCACGGGCACATTCGACCCTAGAGATTCGCCTTATGCAGCAGCTCCACGATACGAACTCGCTACCCAGGAGCCCGGTGAGCTCGATTCGGGGTGGGCGGGACGCGAGCTTGAATCTGGGAATGAAAATCGATGAGTGATAGTGTGAATAGGGGTGGCCCGTAAAATTGCACATGTACGAAACACACGAGAGGAATAAAGACGCGTATAAGTCTCTAGGATCTCGAACAAGGGCCGGGTTACGATGAATTAATGTATCATTAGCTAGCTACAGGCCAGACAACGCTGAATTTCGTTGGCGTATTATATTATAATAGGAATCACTGGGTTATAGGGGACAGAAAATACAATATATATACAGGTATATATATGTATATATCTTAACGTAAGGATGGATGCCTATGTACACTCAAAGATATCAACTAGAATCAAAGATATGGTAACACGAGAGGAGCGAGAAGGGGACAATGAAATTAGACATGATTACATCTGTCGGGTACCAGCACGTCGGGAGCGGCATCCGAAGGTAGGGAGGCTTGCCCACAAATTGTAGCCTGCCGTATTGTAAATGACCAAGCTGCCAAGTCTGCCAGTACGGATTAGCCTCGCTTTCAATAGTCCAACCGCACAGTCGCTGTCGAGAAAAAATGGCACTGATTACATAAGCTGGCAGAGGAGGGAGAATGCCAAGACTGTGCCATTAATTCTCGACAGGGGCTGCCGCACTGCCGCACTGCCGCACTGTCGCACTGCCGCATTGCCGCATCTCTTTCCCAGCAATCTCTGCCTGTAGGGGTTTATCGGTTCGTATGACTCAGAGCTTCAAGATGAATCTGTCTCCCGCCAGTGCATCACTTGGAGGTGGAAGAAATAGGCAGAAGGGGCGCCCAGCTAGCTAGAATGTAACTTGGATAGTTTGGTGGATTTGTCGATAGCTTCATATACATTCATACATTCATGTTGTAAGTCTGAGAGGTAGGTAGCTGTAAGTAGCTGCAGGTAGTGCATGATACAGCCCAATCGGGATTGCGGGGTGCTACCCAGCCAATAGGCTCCCTGTCTTCTGCTACTTACCGAACTAGAGTAAAAAGGCGTTGGTGAGGCTCTGCGATCTTTGACAAGGCGCAAGTTTACGGTAAAACCAGAATTGCAAGGTCGGTTGGTTATAAGGTCAATTGAATATGTCTCGACTCATAGGTACCTACGTGTAATCATACCCGATGGTAGGTACCCATCTAGGTACTTACTACGGGAAAGGGGGAAAATGTCCAATGTCTATTCCCAATTTCACGTACTCATAATTTCACATATTTCTTATTTACCTAGTAAAACAACTACTTCTGATATACATCATACTGTGCATTTGAATTAGATTTAGAAACTGCGGATCATGTAGATGTCATCAAATCCGGGATTAGATACCGCTGCTCGCTAAGGCACCAGATGTAAATCTAAAAAGATAGACATATAGTTGTTGGTAAGTTACGAAAACTTCAATGTGAAGTGGCCCGCATCCTCACTTGGGAAAGAAGGGAGCAAGGCTATTCATAATAGGGAGCGGGGATAGCTCAGTTGGGAGTAGCGTCAGACTGAAGTTCTACTTCATTCATAAAATCTGAAGGTCGTGCGTTCGATCCGCACTCACCGCATCTTCTTTTTTGTATTTTTTTCCTGTTTTTATTTTTATT
Source organism: Hypoxylon cercidicola (assembly GCA_022578845.1). NCBI lineage: Eukaryota > Fungi > Ascomycota > Sordariomycetes > Xylariales > Hypoxylaceae > Hypoxylon > Hypoxylon cercidicola. The sequence goes on from MU399526.1 coordinate 84,543, forward strand.
TTTGTATGTTTTCTTCCTTCCAATGTTCAGTCCGACCCTTCCAATAGTAAACGTAAATAAACGAGTAAGTAGTAAGTAGTAAATAGTAAGGGAGTTATCTGGTTGAAGCTCTGCCTATTGTAAGACTACATGTATAGAGTAATATATCCCCTACTTAGTAGTCCCAAGACAGGAGACGATTAGCAGCATGCTAACTAACACCCGATGAGACTAATAGTAGCGGATCCGCCTAGATAAGAATGGTACATACATACGAGGTAAATGCTTGTTCTCTGTCTCTGTCTACCTAAGGCACCAAATGCAAAGGCTCTTTCTTGCTTGAAGAGGGTGGTCGAAGTGGAGTTGGCATAGTTGTTAGTTTGTCTATCGGCTTCCTTTTAAGGGTTTGCGACGACCTGCCTGGTGTGTTTGATAGTTTAGGCAGTGAGCAACGTAGTCTGCTGATCTGGTTGCCAGTTGTTGAATGCCTCAGTCTTGATTGTAAATAACTCTACTACATGGCGTTGTTCAAAGCTGAAGGGATGCTTCCAAGATAGAGATAAGGAAGTTAGTTTAGAAGACACGAGTGCTACTGTAGCAAACGCCAGACCTGTGGCGTTTGGCCTCTCATCGATAAGAATTGGTTGGTCTGCTGGTCTGGATAGGGGGGAGCGGGGGCTGGGCTCAGGATAAAAGGCCTTATATATCATGGAGCAATGAAGTTTGTGTTCTCAGAAACGTTATGTATGCATGCGTAGACTCAAAACCTGACCATGCTAATGTTTATGTTCTCCCCTTTCTCTTGTTCCTCTTATTCGTGTGTATACAAAACTGGCTCTTGGCATATATAAGACACCCAGTAACTGAAGGAATTGCTATATACGATCGTGATATATTATAGCAAACTCTTGGTATTAATACTGCCAATGCAGCAAGAGACATATATATTATCCTCTGACAACTCCATGTCTTGCTTCCCCCAGACAACCCGCGGAACAGCACCAAATTCCCGAGTCTAAAACTAACAGAAATAGGGTAGACAGAAGTGCACTGCTTCTAAAGACACATTCGTAATGCAATTAGGGCTTCCAGCCTCCTATTCTGGTTCGGAAGAAGCCGTTGGGATCTACACTCTCCGATACCGCGTGTGCCAACGCTCTGTTCTCCGGGCGCAGCCGGGCGAAGTAATCTTGCTGGTGGAATCCGTAGTTCATGAAGACGGGTAGATATATATCTGGTAAGATCCCCTCTTGCTGCCACTCGAGTACGCGATCGCGCACACCGCCGTACTGCAGTCCCATGTGTTAGTAACTACTCTCTAGAACTTAGAACCAGCACTCGTTGAGATGTACTTACTGTCTGCTGTAGAGTCACATCCATCTTTTCGTAATCGCCCTGCGGCAAGAAGCTGTAGTTGAGCTCGAGGATCAGCCGGTTGGCCGCATCGTCAGCGTCGATCAAGTCCACGCTCCTTTCCTTTGCGGCCTGTGCGATTCGCTTGGGAAATGGCTGGTATGCAATGGAGGCGATGATGCCCGGTTCGAGCAGCACCGTGTCCGTGATGTTTCGCCAGTGGGCGTGGATGCCCTCCATAACCGTCACACTATCCTCAGCCGACGGCATGGGAATCGTCTCGGTTCCGATCTGAACGACAGAACCTTTGACGATGACCCAGTTGCTGCCAGCCATCAGGTCCGCATAGGTCTGGACCCTGGTAGTGTCGAGCAGAGGGCCGGCGTCGGTAAAGTTCTTGAAGATGCCCTCGGGCACCACCGCTCCATCATAAAAGAGGAAAAGAATCCAAGTGTCAAGAAGATCAATGTTGCCGCGTTCCGCCGTGACGATGACAGCTGCCTTGTCGTCTGTGTTGTACTCGGTAAAGTCCCTGACGGCCTTGAGCAGCGCCGAGTCCTTCTCAGGGGTACGCAGGAAGACAAGGTTGCCGCCGAAAACGTCGCCTTGACGGTATAACTGGAGGGTGTATGTCGTGACGATACCAAAGTTGTTGCCGCCACCCTTCAGAGCCTTGAACAGATCCGCATTTTGCGTGGCGGACGCGGTTGCGATGGTGCCGTTAGCCAGTACGATCTCGTACTCTAGCACGGAAGAAGCGGCCCAACCGTACTGCGCTGACATGTACGACAGACCGCCGCCGAGGACTAAGCCGCCGACGCCGGTGTTGCCAATTCGGCCGCCGACGAAGGTCCAGCCTGTCCCTTGGAGCTGGGCTGAGATGCTATCTAGCCTCTGTCCCGGCCCGACTTTAGCTATACCTGTCTCTTCGTCCAGGATGACTTGCGTGAGCTTCTGGGTGGAGATGAGAGGGCCACCTTGGACACTAGACCAGCCATTGTTGGGATTGTGCCCGCCCGACTTGATGGCGAAGTTCTCCGTGGTGTCGCCGAGAACCTTCACGATAGCAGATACCTCGGTGGCATCCTTGGGGAAGATAATACAAGTGGGCTTCAGGGCGGAGCAAGAGGTGGACCAGTAGTCGATCTGCTCGCCGATATATGATAGATCAAGAGGATCGGTAACATCGATGGTAGAGATGCTCTTGAGAGTGGAGCAGGTGTCGGCAAGGGCCAGTCCTGATAGGACGAAAGCCGAGGCGAGGAGTCCCCAAGTAGAGACCATCTTGTCTTGTAGATTGGTACTTCTCTTGCTCCTCTTTGGGGGGGCCGTCTAGCTGAGTCCGGAAGGGCGATAGGTCGTCGTGATGATCTCGCGGCCGACATCGTCCCTTAATATATATAGGCATCTCATTTTTGTTCGGGCTGAATTGACATGTCGCTTGACTAGTCCACCCAGAATACAGCCGACAGTGGTTTCTTCACAAAATCAAGTTTAGGCATGCGTGCCACACAGTTTCACCCCGGATTTGCTATATTATGAGGAACCGCTAGCAAGGATGGTACGATGACACGGCAATATCGTACAGAAGCTGAATGTTGAGTCTTCACTTCCATCTGCATTTCATTTCTTCAACTGCATGTGCCCTTGGCCTTCGGGTAGCACTGCCTTGAGCTTGGTCAGACGTGAAGTCATCCAATAATAGAATAACGGGGAGTTTCTATAGTATGTGATCACCAAGCTAATAAGATGGGCCCTTGCACCCGCGGCGCCGCCAATGATCGCCGGGTTGCCGGAAATATGGACCGTCAGATTGGAAAATGCGACGCTTCCGCCCGGTTCCTGGAGCGTGACCGCGCGTCTGATTCGACGAGAGAAAAGCAGGCTGAATACTAGGGTAGTCATGGGTTTGTAGATTCGGTACGCTAAGCATCAGAAGGAACGGAACTCGTCTGGTAGACTAAAATCCAATAAATTTCCCCATATACCCGGCCCTGTCACTGTCTGCCTGTCAGTCACCCCAGTCCCACTTTAGGTGATCATTTTAACGAGCGTGCCAGTCGTGGTACATGATAATCGTGCTCGTTGCCCTGCCAAGACTAGGGCCGGCTTTTCAGCCCATCCACCCATCATGACGCAACCGAGGGGGTTATTTTCGTACATGTCCACAAGATGTCCACAAGCAGTATGGTCGACCACGTACCATAGACTAGGTATATTAACCACATGCGGGAGTAGCCTTGTAACCGAGAAAGGCGGTGCCAAAACCTGCATAGCCGGTCTAAATCCCGCGAGCTTGGAGTGCAGATTTTGTAGATTGTAGATTTATGATACCCACCCACGATATAGACAGGGGTAGATACAGTCCAACCGTGGTTGAGGGGGGCACTTGACACTTGAAGATTGGGATATACTGCACTGTATACAGCTGGCACGCATGACTGTGGCGTATGCTGCTGTAGCGTTACATCGCTGCTTCGCTTAGACGCCTTTTTTCACCGTAAACTAACGACAGCTCTTCTAGTATGTATGTAAGTAGAGCCGCCAATGTGCTTTGCAGGATTACGGGATCAGGATAGCCACCACACGAAGACTTTATGCAACTCTTTTTTTCTTCGGGTACACATACCGTTCCCGTTGCATTTTGATCTCGATATCGTCAATCCGAAGCCAAGGATTTTATTGCTCCGAGCTTGAAATGTCATAGTAACGGCTAGGACTTGTTAGTCTATAGCAACTCCTCGAAAACCAACATCAACGCTTACTATCTCGAATTTCGATAGTTCCCCAAGATAGATCCAAGAAGCGAGATAGCCACAATAAAGCATCGACGGGATCTACAAGGTTTATAGCTATCCTTGTCCCCGCTGCCGTGGACCAAAGGCCGTGGGTGATGACCCTGCCGTCTCTTCCCGATACCCACAGACTGGCTACGACCAGTCATTTGACCCTTTGGAGCTTGCAGAAATCCCAGCTGTCGTCCTATCTTTGATATCTAAGATACCCGCGAGGTAGCATTCGTACCATTTTCTATTCCCCTCTCATTTTGTTGCTGACGCACGTCCCGATGGCGTCAAATGTGAACCCCCCCTAAGACATGCCTCTCCTTAGCTCAAGGCAAGCTCGAAATCTCAATTTCATTATGTCCATCTGCGTTAGCTTTCCTCAACCCATGTCCTCTACCCCTGGCCCCGTCCTTTTTAGTCACATTATTACGGAAACGGAAATACATCAAGTCATACGACTGCTGCAATCATAGTCTAGCCCCTGACACATCTCATGACGCTTCCCATCACGTAGGAGCGCGTCTCGGTAAGGCGATTTCGAGCTTAGGGAGGTCCTCTGCTATGGTTCAGTTGGAAGTATCATGACATCATTGTCAGCATCTTGCCTCCAAGACATTGCTTGACATTGGTCTATTCCTATGACCGATGATACTGTAGCAGCCAGGTGGCGTACTGTAGCCGTAGCTGCTTCCTGCTTGGCTCGGACAGTTTTAATGTCCCGCATGATCAAGAAACTACCTTAACAAGGTGTCCTCGATGACGAGGTGGCGTGAGCTTGGTTCCTGGGAAGCAACTTGCATGAACATGCTGTAAGTGAAGTAAGATTCGATATCTTTCTCTTTGCATTAGTCTTGCCCGCCGGAATACTCGGACCGCGAGGAACCCAAGTGACAAATACTAAGGCAAGTTGCTGAGACAAGAAAGAAAACAAAGAGTAGAGTAACGTAGCATTATTTGAGAGGGTATAGTGGACGAAGGTGAGATACGTTATAGCACTTCCTAGCTACCTCTGTAGCTGAATTTCTCTATACAGAAACGAATCTCTTCTACGTACGCTACAAGCTAATTATTGGATACCTAAAAAAATGGCTAGCTTTATTAGTTTCATTATCAGGCCACCTCCATACGAGGAAGTTAGCATAGGCCTCAGATGGTAATGGTTGGCTGGTATAGCACATTTGATATCTTGTCAAGTGACCTAATTATATTTCTCTATCTCTCGGCGCTTACGAGGCTCATTTATTACCGTGGTACTAGCAACAACGCAATGGCATATGACTGATTGTCTTCTATAGGACGACGACTCGTATAGTATGCCTGTTCCCTGAGGTAAGACGTGAATTTGACCTGGAATGTCGAAAATTGTGAGTCCCAATCCTAATCGAAGCTCGATGCCGATGATTATGTTCGTGATTGTAAGTTTGCATAAGGAAAGTCATATCTTCTTCTAGGCGAAGTTAATATCCGTGTAATATACTGTATATGGTCTAAGAAGCTTCTCGAATGTCGCACTCGGTCGGTTACAGCTGTTAGTTATTATACTCCTGTTACGATGACAGCTTATCTATGAAAGTCCAAGGAAACTAAAGACTTTGCCAAAGCTTCTAGACTCTATAAAGACGGTTTGGGTAATACCCCTACCTCCCAAGTCATTTAAGGTGTTTATTTAATATCTTTTCGCTAGTCTTCACATATTTCCTTGCTGACACTTAGTTCTTACAAAGGTGCATAACATACCACTTACCGCTAGGTTAGTACCTTAAATTCCGTCTTCCAGTTCATCTCGATACGACGCATGTCTTATTTCGCGGCTAAACTAGACCTAGGTTATACCTAAAACCTGTCTTCGAAAAAGTAGCTTGAGTACCTAGGTAGATTTCCTGCGATTATGTTAAGCTGTGGTTAACTACCGGTAAAACTTCCTAACAATGGGGTTTATAGTAACTAGTAGCGACCTGGCATCAAAGTTCTATATGCCGAAAGGCCCACAATGCTTCCAAGAGGGACTCCTAGAGTAGTAGTAATAGCACCTTAAATACCAGGGTAAGTCTATAATGGAGGAACTATAATGTAACATATCAAGCGAATATAACGTACTCCTTTTCAGCCTCATACGCACACGTATGTGTTGATGCACGATGCCTGCCGAGTCGGGCCTTAATACAGATCACTTATAAACTCCGAAACGGGTATTATCGTTATATTTCGGTAGTGCAACCGTGGTTGTGCGAGTTGAAGTTGCGGATCTAATATGAAATGCCAGTTTACACCGTGACTCCGGTGGGAGCAGGACCAAGGAGCTCTGGCAAACCTCGTGCGGAGTATTTAACATGTTTAGACGCCGTGACAACCATCAACTAAGTGTATCCATTACGGATGACAGGGTTTCATACCTAGATCTGAAGAACCTCCTGTAAGATATGGCCGGGGTGCGATTTTCGGGTAGATGTTCAAGACAACTGTGGAGATGTCGGGCTTCTACACAACATACATATCTTATACACCTCCCAGAAGGGAGAAAATAATTCAAGTTAAATGTTAAATTGCTTGGAGAGCTCGGTATTTAAATAGACAAGTCAAGCAAACAAGTCGTGTTCTCGCCAAGGAGCAACTTTGCCTACATTCCCAAATAGGAAGGTGAAAATAGACGATCTCCTCTTCCGGTTACGAGACCAAGAATTTTCCTTTGTAGCATCGACGTAAATCACGTAATACCTACAACCCCCATTCCCACGTGAAATGGCGTGCTCTGGTATATTTAATTTTCATTTATATCGAATGCTCCGTACGCATTTAAGAAATATGAAGATCATCGTTGGTCAAGGGGAGAAAGAAAGTCAAGTTCGTGACAAGTTTAGGCCAGGGCTAGTAAGGGTGCCAAGTCTGCAAGATGAACGTCGATACCGAAAAGAATGCGCCCCCGTACCATAGCGTCGAACATGTGCCCGTAGCGGATAAGCTACGGCGTGCGCTATCCCCGCGCCAGGTCCAGATGATAGCTATCGGAGGTACCATCGGAACCGGCCTGTTTCTAGGGACCGGAAAAGCGCTGGCCACCGGCGGTCCGGCGTCGTTACTACTGTGCTATGCCATCGTGGGCGCCATCGTGTTTGTGACAATGCTGTCGCTGGGTGAAATGGCAGCATTCGTCCCAGGTGAGATGCCAAGACTATCTGACCTGAATCACCTATACTAACTACGAGAAAAGTTGCTGGCTCCTTTTGTACCTTTTCAGCGCGTTACGTAGACGACGCCTTCGGGTTCGCATTGACGTGGAACTACTGGTTCAACGACGCCGTATCTACGGCCGCGGATCTGGTCGCTCTGCAGCTGATCCTCCAGTATTGGACCGACACGTTCCCCTGGTACGCTCTCGGCATAATCGTGTGGTTTCTGATCGTCCTGGCCAACATTATTAATGTGCGGGCCTACGGCGAGGTCGAATATTGGCTATGTTTGCTGAAAGTCGTCACCATCGTGATTTTCATAATTCTGGGCATCGCCGTGAACGTTGGCGGAAATACGTCCCACGAGTATATAGGCGCCCGCAATTGGTACGTCCCTGGTGCCCCCTTCGTCGGCGGCATCGGTGGATTCGCCAGCGTCTTCGTCACTGCGTCCTTCGCCTACGGTGGCACCGAGTCCATCGCTATCACGGCCGGCGAGACCAAAGATCCCGCGCGCCAGCTACCGCGCGTCGTTAAGAACGTCTTCTGGCGCATACTGTTCTTCTACATCCTGTCGTCGCTGATGATCGGCCTCAATGTCCCTTACAACTACCCGGACCTGAACTCCAAGGACACCCGCACCTCTCCTTTCACCATCGCTTTTCAGATGGCCGGGTCTAAAGTGGCGGGGTCCTTCGTCAATGCTGTGATCCTGACCAGCATCATCTCGGCGGGAAACCACGCCCTGTTCGCCGGCTCTCGTCTGCTGTACACGTTATCCGTCAACGGCCACGCGCCCAAGGTATTCGGGCGCCTGACGCGCTTCCAGGTGCCGTGGGTTTCCGTCCTCTTCACCTCGTTTATCTCGGGTCTGCTCTTCGGCGCCTCCTTTATCGGGGCCGGGCAGCTGTGGACGTGGCTGCAAAACCTCGTCGGCGTCTCCAATCAGCTTTCCTGGATCAGCATCGGTATCGCCTCACTGCGCTTTCGCGCCGGCTTGAAAGCGCAGGGAAAGGAACACCTCCTGCCATTTAAGAACTGGACCTATCCGGCGGGGCCCATCATTGCCATCGTCCTCAATAGCTTCATCGTGCTCGTTCAGGGGTGGAGCTGCTTCAGTCCTAAGTTCAGCGCGGTGGACTTTGTTAGTTACTACATCGAGTTGCCGGTGTTTGCGCTGATGTTTGTCGCGTGGAAGTTGATCAAGAAGACGAAGTTTAAGAGGGCGAGCGAGATGGACCTAGTTACGGATGTGTATACGAAGGATGATATTGAGCCGGATGCGACGGGGTGGACTGGACGGGCAAAACGGATTGGAGGTTGGCTATGCTTTTAAGGCTGAAAATTAATATTTATACGAGTATTCCATGATACCCCTTGGATCTTATATTCTGTTAATCTCAAGCTTTTAATCTATGGAGGTAGCTACCTCTTGAACAACTTCTGCCTACGAAGGGTTTTTATCTGTGTTAACGATATTTATTATGTTGTGTACCCCTAAAGTGGAGCGGAGATCTCCGGCTGAAATCGAAGCCGAAGTCGCAGAGAAATTTTCAAAATTGCCACAAACTTGGAGACGGCAAACCATCATTCTTGAAAACAGCTTGTTTACCATACCAGACAGTAGAGGCTATGTCGTACGGTTCGGTGAACTTGACGAAAGATCCGGCGAAAGGGTCTGACGCTTTTGTTCAGTCGTCGCAGGTTAGAGACGATGGCGACGAAAGCGGAGCCTCATCTTCTAGCGTCGAGCAGGCGGACGGATCTGCACCGGGTGAAGAAGAGCACCAATCGGCTTGGCAGAACTTCAAGGGGTTCTACGACAGAAACCTTGGCTTGTTCTTCGTGTTCATGGCCCAGGTGTTCGCGTCGTTGGTACGAGAAGCAGCCCCATCAGCCTTGATGGTTCATTATTAATGAATTCGCAGATGACAATGACGACTCGGCTGCTCGAGACGGGGTTCGAGACCAAGTTACATGCCTTGCAGATTATCTTCGTGCGCATGTTAGCTACCTCTGTGTTGGGGTGTTTATACATGTGGTACAAGAAGGTCCCCGACTTCCCTCTTGGGCGCCGCGATGTCAGGGGACTTCTGGTTCTACGAGGACTTGCCGGCTTTACGGGGCTTTTCTGCTCGTATTGTAAGTAAAATGCACCCTTCTAGTTTTGAGTTGTTGGCCATAGATGAAGCTAACACTTTAGTTCAGATTCGCTCTCGTATCTAAACATATCAGATGCGACGGTCATCTCTTTTCTCGTCCCAACTATGACAGCCTTTATATGCTTCGTCGCTCTGAGAGTACGTATGGCAAGAGAGTAGCAAGGAAGGGGGGCTGCATTGCCTTTCTGCTTCTACTTACTTTCATATATGACTCTGGTATTCTAACATTATACTTGTCTTAGGAACCGTTCACCGTAAAAGAAGCAATGGCTGGCATAGTCGCTTTTGCGGGTGTTCTTTTCATCGCTCGGCCTACCTTCCTCTTCCCGCAGCATAGAGAGATACTCCCCGAGGAAAGAGATATGATGCTGTTCGTGGCAGATGAGCCTAAGGGTATCGTACCTTCGGTGCCCGCAACGCCGGCCGAACGTTCGATCGCCGTTTTACTCTCAGTACTCGGGTCTTTCGCCGCTGCCGCCGCTTACTCCACCATTCGGGTCATCGGAAAGCGGACACACTCGCTCGTGAGCGTTAACTACTTCGCCGTCCTCGCGACTGTCGGGTCGTGCTTCATCATCCTCGTTCATCCAGATCTGCAATTCAAGATTCCTCAGAATGCTACGCAATGGTATGACCGTCTTCGTACTTTATTATCTCGCTATTGCTAACGTCCTCTTAGGATCTTGCTCGTTGCCATTGGCATCGCAGGATTCTTGCTGCAGTTCCTGCTAACCGAGGGTCTTCAAAGGGAGAAGGCAGGGAGAGCGACGAACCTCATAGTAAGTCTCATATGAAACCATACGCGACTGTGATTAACGAGAAGCTAATATCGAGTTCAGTATACGCAAATGGTATTCGCTCTCGTCCTCGAGCGGGTGGTCTGGGGCACCACCCCTCCTGCTGAAAGCCTCTTTGGAAGTGCTTTGATCATCGGATCGGCTATTTGGGTCAGCTTGCAAAAGAACAAGACAGCTGCAAATAAAAAAGAACTGGTCGTAGACGAGGAGCGAAGTCTCTTAGGGGCTGCCGTTGCTCCAGTCGAGGAGGATCGCGAGACCTAAATCTTACGTGACCTACACCCAAACTCGGACAGATCATTGTTCTTCCCCCCTTTAGAGGATCCTACGAGAATGCGACGCGGCTCAAAACTTTTTCGCCGTGTGAGCGCCGCTTTGTTCTATGATTGAAGGCACTACTGAGGGCACCAGAGCTCTAAAGAGTCATTATTAATGGACATTTCATCAAGTTTGCTACGTCGTGGCTGGGATTCTGTCTTAAGTTCGTAACAATTTGGGTTTGCATATTGCATGGCGTTGAGGAAGAAGTCACTGCTTTTCATATGCGATTACATCGATGCTATTGAAGTCAAGTTATCTGTGTGACCTTGTCTCTGTTTACTCTAGCATACATGCCCTCCTTATGTTCCCAAATTCATGACTCGTAAAACTCCGTCGAAAGGTATATCGTATAAAAGAAAAGAAAAGGTCGAAAAAGGTCGTCTTCCACTGATAACTTGACGAAATACTACGTACCAGTCTGGTAAGTCGATATTGACTGTTTCTGACTGAATAATTGGCTGGCATCTCGTGGACGACGTGGAGTGTCTCCATCTCCGCTGTTTGATCTATATTTCCAACTAGCAATCGCCACGTATTGCCAACGTTCGTCAGGAGTTCTGGTATGAGCTCTTGTGGCCAATACTCGGGCGGGGACTTGGGGGATCCGGCATCTGCCATTTGAGCGCCGTAGTAGGTAGCCGGTTTATCCCTTATTAAGGGTAGGCCACATAACGAAACGCCTTTTCCGTATCGTTGGTATCTCCGTACGAGGAAGCCAACGAATGCAAGTAGCATCACTCCAGCTACTCCGCCCACAGTTGCTCCAGCAATGGTACTCGTCTTGGTTCTAGGAGTCTCAGTCGCCGAAGACTCGCTCTCCGGCCCCCCGGGAAGCGGTGTCCAGTACCCGTCCCACGAAGTTATCCAGTCGTTATTGCTGGTTTCTAAAGAACGGCAATAGTTGTCCATGATCGTTATGCTCTCGCCGTTCACATTAGGCCCAGGTGCTTGCGACATGAAGTAAACTGCCGTCTTCAAGTTCGCACCGAAGAAAGCATCCTGCAGAAATGCCCGTCCGAGTGCGGCGTTGCAAGGAAAATAGGGCGTTGGCTTGTCGACTGAGTAGCGTACACCCCCATATTTAGGCAGTCAGCACGAACTCTGGGGCATCGTGTCAACAGTCAAGCTAACCGCTAACCGCTAATCTTGCACATACGGAGAAGCAACCATGGTAGACTAGCCTCCTACTTGTGCAGATTGTGGACGGTGGTCCAGATCGGCCGAGCCGACCAGGTCGAACAATTATACCGCGTTCCAAAATCGAATGTTGTTAGCGAGCCGGCCCTCGGACGGTTGGTTGCTATCCGGCCCACCCTACCGGCCCCCAATCTTACCCCTGAAACATGATGATCGCTGGGAACGCCAAGCTTTTCAATGCGCCGCTCACGCTTCTTGAAAGGATAGGTCAGGTTTATATTTAGTAAATGTATAAATGCAATTTTGTTCGAATTTGGACAACACCAATTCCGCGGATGGCAGGTGGTTCTACCAATACAACCATAACGTTGCCGGTAGCCTCGAATGATTCGGCTTGGCCAGATAAACATCGGGGCCGCGCTTCATTCGGCGTCTGAGAGACAACCGATTAAGCCTGGCAGCGAGACGAGTATTTCTCGAGAGTCTGTCGTTTGGTTGATGGTTGACCAAGTGTCTCCTCATGCGGTGTTGCGCTATCGGACAGCTGTAGACAACCGTCGACACATACATATCAGGCTTGCCCAATAGCTCTCCTGCGGGTAGCTGTGGCGTAACGTAAACCTCAAACAATCGGACGCGGATCGACGTCACTCTAGTGGGATGGAGGGGAAAGCATCGGTGCCCAATTCGAGGTACAGTATCTGAGTATTCATCGTTCTTACTAGCAAAAGAGGGAGTACATATAGATAACTTCTATTGGAAATCAAACTTGACTTCACTTATAGCCCATATAGTTCATCTACATACTTTGGACCGGACCTTGACGAGTGTTGCGCATTACCATTGGCCTCTCTAAATCTCATTGCAAAATGACGACGACGGAGTCATCTTATTCGACACCCAAGTGGTGGAAAGAAGCCGGTGAGATAAAACCCAACTGGTTTATCCAAGCCCCTGAATACCCTGACCAATAGCCACTCTACTGTTCTCTTATTAAAAAGACACCATACCATGCTAGAGGCTAGAGAAATCATATCATATACAAGGTAAACACTAACAAAGGGGACATTAGTGGTCTACCAAATCTATCCTGCAAGTTTTCAAAGCCAGGTAGGTCAATCCGAACAAATTTGAAATCTACCTAAACATTACCCGAAGCAATTTCACCGGATTATTATTGATTCTTTACAAAATGAGGAAAAAAGCCCGGCGTAACTTCAGGATGGGGTACTATCAAAGGCATCACATCTCGACTCGACTACCTAAAGTCGCTAGGTGTCGACGTCGTGTGGTCCTCGCCCATCCTCAAGTCGCCGCAGGCCGACATGGGCTACGATATCGCCGACTATAAGGATATCGACTATCGCTACGGGACACTAGAGGACGTCGACGAGTTAATCTCCGAGCTCAAGAAGCGCGATATGAAGCTCATGATGGATCTGGTCGTGAACCACACCAGCAACGAGCATCCGTGGTTCCTCGAGAGTAAAGCGAGCCTCGATGGCCCCAAGCGTAACTGGTACATCTGGAAGAAGCCGAAGAGCATTAGTCCGGATGGCGTGCCGGAGCCGCCCAACAATTGGGCTCAGATACTGGGCGAGGCCAATTCGGCCTGGACGTATGATGAGAAGACGGGGGAATACTATCTCAGTCTTTTCACCCCGGAGCAGCCCGACCTGAACTGGGAAAATCCGGAGGTGCGCGCGGCAGTGTGGGATGTGATGCATTTTTGGAGTGCGTACTACCATTTGTCTCTGGTTGAGGCCGTCAGACGTCCAATACCGTTCGCTACTAACCTTTCTTGCAGTGGCTCGAGGCGCATCCGGCTTCCGAATGGACGTCATTAATTTAATATCCAAAGAGCCTACTTATCCAGACGCTGACATTGTCCTCGATCCTGGTCACCGGTACCAACCTGGAACCAAATACTTTGTCAACGGGCCAAAGCTGCACGACTACATGCGAGAGATGTACCGAGAAGTGCTGAGCAAGTACGATACCATTACGGTCGGCGAGATGCCCGGCATCAGCGATGAGAAGGAAATTCTGCGGACTGTTGGCTCGAATTCCGGCGAGCTGAGGATGATATTCATCTTCGACTTGGTCGACATCGACAAGCCGAATGTCAGGATGGCCCTCAAGCCCTGGGACGTCAAAGAGATGAAGTCGATCATCAGCAAGTGGCAGCGGGTCATGATCGAGAATGATGGGTGGAACTCGGTATTTATCGAGAACCACGATAACCCGAGATCGGTCTCGCGATACACAGACGACAGCGACCAGTGGCGGGAGAAGGGTGCCAAGCTGCTCGCGCTGATGCAGACCACTCTCGGAGGCACGCTTTTCGTGTACCAAGGCGAGGAGATTGGCATCCGCAACGCGCCCAAGACGTGGGATATCTCGGAATTCAAGGACGTCGAGACCATCAACTACTGGAAGAAATGCGAACAGCTGTACGCGAACGATAAAGAGAAACTGGCCCACGGGCGAAAGATTATCGATATGAAAGCGCGGGACCACGCACGGACGCCAATGCAATGGTCCGCGGGGGACAACGCAGGCTTCTGCGACTCGGGCACGAAGCCCTGGATGAGGGTCATGGATGACTACAAGACGATCAATGTCGAGGCGCAGCTGAAGGCGGACGATTCCGTTTGGCACTTCTGGCAAGCCGCGCTGAAACACAGAAAAGAGCACGCCGGCGCCTTCGTGTACGGAGGTTTCGAGGACTTGACACCGGAGCATCCCGAGGTCTTTGCTTACATTCGCACGAGCGTCGAGGGCGAACGCTGGCTCGTCGTTCTCAACTTCTCCGCAAAGGAGCTGGAATGGACGGTACCGCAGGGTCTCGAGATCGAATCTTGGGACCGTGGTAATTATATGAAGGGCACCCCAGACAAACCGAAGCAGTCAGGCGTACCTTTGAAGCCTTGGGAGGGCTTATGGGGAAAATGCAGGTAGACCTAGACGCAGGTTCACTATTACTTGATGGCCGCACCAATGAGTAGAAATTGTTTGCCTGCAGCTATCTATTTTAATTTGGATAATGCCTTGTTCTCTTTATGAGATGTCTAGTCGCCGCATACCCCGGTCTATTAAGTGTTAACATCCTCTCGTTGAAAGGTTTACTTATCGAGACCGGCTATGGTGGGATCCCAACACACGGGTAAGTACTCGATGAACTCCAGCTTGGCCATGTCCTCTTTGGACATTTCGAAGTCGTAGATACCTGTATTCTCCTTGATTCGGGAAGGCGTGACACTCTTGGGGAGCGGGACGTAGCCCTTCTGTAGACTCCATCGGAGCAAGATCTGTGCCTCTGTCTTGCCGTACTTCTCGGCAAGGCTGACTAGCGTCTTGTCTCCGAATCGCTTGCCCCGCACGACGGGTGCGTATGCCTCGACAGCAATGTTGCGTTTAGCGCACCATTCTACGATGTCGTTGCGAGGACACCACGGGTGAACCTCCCACTGGCCAACCGAGATCACTCCACCCTTGCCCTTACCATGCTCGGCTTCGAGCTCCGCGATGTGCTTTTCTAGCTCGTCGAGATGGTGGATGCCGTAGTTGCTGATTCCAATAGATCGGACTGCGTGTCGTCAGTTGTTGTCTCGACGAAAGTTACACAAATTGACATGTTCAAGAGGTTCTGGGTGAACAGCTCTCATCGTGTAGGCGCGGAGATGCGCAAGGAACAATACTAATGAGTACTTACTCTTGCCCTCTTCAACAGCGTCCACGAGTGCTTTCCACGTCTCCTTTCGAGCAGTCGAACCGCCAAAAGGCGAGTGAATGAGCATAAGATCGATGTAGTCGAGGCCAGCCTTTTTCAAACTCTCCTCGATTTCCGCTTTGGTGTTATCATAACTCATGCCGCGGGGGATCTTGGATGTGAAGAAGATCTCAGAGCGTGGCAGTTTGCTAGATCGCATAGCCTCGCCTACGCCAGCCTCGTTGCGGTAACCGATAGCCGAGTCGATGTGACGGTAGCCATTACTGAATGCTTCCAGGCAAGCCTTTGCGGTTTCCGATGGCGGGCTATAAAGCAACGAGTTAGATTAATACAGATACAAGTTTCTATCACTTGGCAGAGTAAGACCCCTTACGTTTGATAGACCTAAGTAGTGTCAACCTGATAGCTCATGATGGAGTGGATTTGAAAATATAGGGGACTTACTCCAAAGCCCAGCCGTGGGATCTCATAGCCGCTATTTAGCTTGAAGGTGGAGTTGATACTGTAAGTAGCCATCGTGCTATTGAGGAGAGCCAACTGGTTAGCAATAATTTTCTAAGCCGAACGGAAAGGGGAATTCAGGTAATGGGGTCGGATTTGGCTGGAAAGAACCCGTCTTACCTAAACCGCTTTGCTCGAAACGATGTTGCTGCCACTTTAGAAACAGATACTAAGCGACTGAAGGGAGAAATGGTGGCTACGATTCTGATAACTACCAAGGTTGGTACCTAGGTAGTCCAACGTTGTAGAAGGATAGAGAGGATAAAGATTGTGTGATTGAATTTGAATAAAGAATAGTGAAGCGGGTATTTATATGTATCTCTTCCGTGTTCACCGATCCGATATTCCTCGGCTTCGACGGCGTTTGTCTAATATCCCCGGTACTGGTCCTTCGTTAAAGCGCTAAACAAGCCAACCTCTTGACAATGTATTCTATGAATCGTTTCAGACAATCACTGTCTGCCTTGGACATGTAAGTATTCTGAAAGGAGTGACTGTTAGACTCTACCTAAAGATATGTATGTGCTGCATTTGGATCGATAAAGATAAAACTATTCCAGCTTTGTACCTACCTACGTCACTGGGGTTTAGTTGTGACCAGGGCCACTATGACCACCAGTGTATTGTACCTGGCAGGCCACCATTGGTGGCCCACCAATTACAATCTAGCGTTGTGCGATATTATGATGGCGGGCTTGGCGGGGTAGAGGGGCAGTTCTGTACGAAGTAGCTCTGAGCTCCCTCACCTTTTTGTGGATAACATCTTTCTCTATCCTTGGTATCCCCAAAGAAATACAGTTATTGTTCCTACATTAACTAGACATATATATGATAGCAGGGTAGCGAACTATTGCAGTAGACACCAGTCCTACAAAAACAGAAGTACAAACTGACTAGGATTCTTCACGCCATCTGCCCAGTATGCAGCTTGTGGGGTCTAAGGCGTCACAGCGCCTAGACGAGGTAGGGGAAGACAGCGTCACTCTACTTCCTGTTGAGCCAGAAGACATGGTAAGTCTATCGCATCATCATGCGCAACCACCGTGAACATAACTGACTTGTCAAAAGTGGCACGCAAATAATCTTATAGGTCCTGAAGATGTTGTAAGGGCGCATGCGATTCGAAAAGTCACAACAGAAAGCAAGACCGGCAGCACCATGTCAGAGAGAGTACATACAAATCTAACGATACGCGTCACATCCACCTTCTTTGATCCGGGCGCATCGCAATTACATGTTTCGGGCACCGTCATTGTCGAGAACAACTTTGTCAGCCTCGGACAATACCACACCCTCGACCTCGAGCTTAACCGGCCCTTTACCCTGTGGAAGAAATACGGCTGGGATTCGGTGGCCAAGGAAACCCTCACCGATGCGCTGAAGCAGGACAAGGAGGGTGCTGTGGCTGCCGTAGTCATGCAGGAAGGCATCGCCAACATCTGTCTGATCACCGAATACCGTACCGTACTCAAGCAGAGGGTAGAGAGCACAATACCTAAGAAGCGATCGAGCAGTAATGAACAGGACTCGGGAATGAAGAAGTTCTTTGATAAGACCTTGAGCACGTTAATTCGCAGCATAGACTTCTCGATACCCCGGCCGCTGCTGTTAGCTAGCCCCGGTTTCGTCGCAGGGGATTTTAAGAAGTATATATCGGAAGAAGGCACTCGCAGAGGCGATAAAACCATGATGGCCATGGCTAAGGAAGCGACAGTGGTGCATTCGAGCTCGGGCCACTTGCATAGTCTGAACGAGATCCTCAAGAGTTCCGAGGTCATGGCGACTATGAAAGATATGAAGTTTTCTAAAGAGACGAGGTTCATGGACGACTTTTTCGACAAATTGAAAAAGGACGACGGCCGTGCCTGGTACGGTACAGCGCCAGTAGAGAAGGCTGTCCTTGAGGGTGCCGTCGGCAGAGGAGGAGGTGTCCTGTTGGTCAACAACTCGTTGTTCCGAAGCATGGATATCAGAACAAGAAAAAGATACGTCGCGATGGTTGACAAGGTGAAGGCGGACGGAGGCGAGACCAGGATTCTAAGTAGCGACCACGAGAGCGGCCAACGATTGGATGCCTTAGGTGGAATAGCTGCCATACTGACATATCCTATGCTGGAGCTAGATGAAGACGAGGATGAGGCAGATGCAGGGCAAGCTGAAACCGAAGATATGGTAATATGAACTCGAGCGCGGCCCATACTATTCATCCATTCATATGCTAGAACCTGTGAATTGTGTGATTGCCATTCCACCTCTATTAAAAGATTCGAATCAGCGTTGCTCAACTTCGAGTGGATATATAGGTACGCATAGTTGCATCTGTACATTCTATTGGCAAGCCGCCACCGTTACTTGTATATAAGAGAAATAGACAATAACTGATAGATCCAACCAACAAAAGACTATGGGACGAATACATGTCGTGCATATTTCCAATTAACCGTATCAGGCTTTGAATTTGGCTGTTTTGTTGGAGCGCAGTGACAATGCGATGACGTACAGAGAGATCCTGCTCTACGTCATTACGCTCAGCTCGTTATCCGCTAGAATATGTCCTCTTTACAGCATAAAAAAGCTTGAAATCGCGGCAGTAACTGAATTATACTCGCGTTATTCGATAATCCAGTTTGTCTAAGCAACTTATTCCATCTTCAATAGATCGCACCACCCAGCACCGTACTGTTCCGCGCTAGACCATCATCTTCGTATGACACGACAACATTAGCTCATTGTTGATTGCTCATATTTTGTATATTATTGTCGGCTTATTACTTGGAATTACTCAAAGCGCAATCCGCCCGGCATGGCCACCGTTCTTATCTGTCTAGGTTTCCATCTAGTTCATGAGTGAGATATTTGAATCCCAACCTTCGAGGTCTTCCTTTGAACGGATGAGGCGGAGTCGCGTAACGATACATTTTACCAGATCGAAACGTACCGATCACACGAAGCGACGCTCGGCACAGGTGCGCAGCAATACTTATATACGCGACAACTCTGCTATACTTAGCTACTCCCTGGCGCAAAGTCGAACGATATTTCCTATCCCCAGATGACCGATGACCTTGGTCGCGGCCAGATAATGGAAGATGTCGACCTCTCCAACGGCCACCGAGGTCGCGAGTCCTCACCAAGATGACTCCTCCCACGCGAATGCGAAGATAAATCAAAATGGATCTGAGTCGCATCCGGATCCGGGTCGGTCGCCGGTTTCTTCTGACGATCTAGGTATGGCAAGGGAACAACCATTTACGCCACTCTGTATGCTAATTCTCTGGTTGGAGGAGGTTCTAGCTCGCAACCTCTCGGTTCCGCGAAGAAAGGGAGCGCGAGGCTTTCGCGAAGGGATACAGCCGGCAAAGATACAAAAGAAAAAAAGGATGCGGATGGTAGTGCACGGAGTGGGCCACAGCTTACACCCTCACCAGCCATCGATCCATTGTCTCACGTACGTCCGAGCATTAGTTATGTCCTCTGATACCGAGGCTAATATGGCTGCCTAATTCCAGCATATTTTTGTGAGGACCAATACAGACCGCTCAATCGCTTCCAGATTTCGCAATCCCGTGCGGCCAGACAGCCCTGCGAATGAAGGATTGCCTCGTCCTTCCTCCGACCTATCTGCCAAACAAATAACCACCCAGCCCGATGTATTCAAAGATAAGAGGTATGTTTGCAGTTCAATGTTCAACTTCTTGAATATCGTGTTCACAAGGTCGAATAGGAAAGGTAGATTTCTTAGTCGCCTAAGCATGATCGGTGGCAAGAAGAAGGACGAGGGAATCCAAGATGACGAATCCGAGATTAACGAACTGAGGACTGAAGGCGCCAATGCCATTGCCTTTTCTTCTGCTGTTGGCGCCGGCGGTTTTATTCCTCATCATAAAGAGCCGCCGCGATATATCAGGATCAGAGCGCAAAACAAGAAGGTTAAAGAGTTCAATCGCATGTTCCTCGCTCAAGAACTGATAGGAACACAACGACCCGGTCAAAATGATCAAGCAACGACGGCGGATGGAACTAGCACGACCCGTGAGAGTAGTAAAGAGGAACCCGGGTTGGGCGGTCCCCTCTGGGCTGTTGAGTTTAGTAGGGACGGCAGATACATGGCCACCGGCGGTCGAGATCGGGTTGTGCGCATATGGGCGGTGATCGCAACACAAGAAGACCGAAAGGTGTACGAAGAGGAGGCCAACGCTACGAGCGGAATGGAGGAGCGTTTGAGTGCCCCCGTCTTTCTCTCAAAACCGGTGCGGGAGTTTGTCGGCCACACGGGAGATATTCTCGACCTGAGCTGGAGCAAAAACAACTTTCTCCTTTCTTCATCAATGGACAAGACTGTTCGTCTTTGGCATATAAGTAGGCAGGAATGTCTGTGCACCTTCAAACACAAGGATTTCGTCACTTCGATTGCCTTCCATCCCCGCGACGACCGCTTTTTCCTCGCTGGGTCCCTCGACTCCTACTTACGATTATGGAGTATTCCTGACAAAGCCGTTGCTTATTCGAGTCAACTCTCTGATTTCATCACCGCTGTTGCGTTTTCGCCTGATGGACGAACTGCGATAGCTGGATGCTTAAACGGGTTTTGCATGTTTTATGAGACCGAGGGGCTTAAATACCACACGCAGGTTCACGTACGATCATCTCGCGGCAAGAATGCCAAGGGGAGCAAGATCACCGGTATTGAAACGATGAGGTTCCCTCCCGACTCTCCGGACGGTGTAGTCAAGGTTCTCGTCACTTCAAACGATTCTCGTATTAGGATCTACAATATGGGAGACAAGAACCTCGAATTGAAGCTAAAGGGTCATGAAAATTCTTGCAGCCAGATCAGAGCCTCATTCAGTGATGACGGCAATTACATTGTATGCGGAAGCGAAGACAAGAGAGCGTTTATATGGTCCACTAGCACGAGACTTGCCGAGAATAAGGAGAAGCGACCTTGCGAGTACTTCGAGGCCCATTCGAATATTGTGACGGGGGCTATTTTTGCTCCAACGGCGACACGACAACTATTGCAGACTTCGGGCGATCCCATATTCACTCTTTGCAACCCTCCGCCGATAACGCTGCTTAGCAAGGCAGAGAACCAAATACCGGAGTCTCAGGATACGCAGTCTGAAAGCTCAGCCAAGGTCAAAAAGCCCGACGAGTCCCCGGGATTTATTGCGCGATCCACTCATTACGATGGCAATATTCTGATAACAACTGACCACGCGGGCCTTATTAAAGTCTTCCGTCAGGATTGCGCTTTCACCAAACGTCGTCACGATAACTGGGAGACCGGATCGACATTCTCTAGGAAAATCGGAAGGGATGGTTTGCTTGGTCGAAGCGGCAGCATAGTGACGCGAATCAGTGCTGGCAGTCGAGATCCACACTCTCGTCGGGGCTCACTCACACAGCCGCCGCAAGGCGTCTTCCAGATCAACTCGGAGAGAATTAACAAATGGCGTCATGGCGTTGAAGGGAATCCTGGCAGCAGACCGATTTCGATAGCCCTCTCAACGCCTGCCCGTAGTGAGCGGTCTTTGTCGCCAAGCAAGACGGCCCGTACTCCTGTGAACGTAACCAACACGGCTTCGGAAGCAAGAAAACAGCCTTACGCGAATGCATCGGGTATTGGGACTCCAATGAGTCCTACTACCAGTATACAGACGAGTAAGACAAACGACCTTTCAAGCCTACGGGGGGAAACGTCAATACCACCCACTCCGAGCTTTTCTTTCCGGCCGGTGGACGAGGAAGACGATGAGCTGCGTCTCGACCCTGCCGGTGCGAGCTACTCATTCTGGAACTTGAATAAATGGCGAAACATTACCCCGTTACGAGGGACCGGGGGTACTGGATCCGCCATCGGGTCGAATTTGATGCATCACCGCACTATAAGCAATGCTGTAGGCGCAGATGCTACTGCGGCCAATGACACGCGGCGAAAGAGCATGGGAGCGAACGCGGAAGAATCTGGGGAAACCAGTAAGGAGAAAGCCGACAGACGAAAGAGCTTGCCACCAGGGGTGCTGCTGAGCCCGGAGCGAGTCGACAGCCGTTTGGCGCCGCCTCGGGCTGAGTCCTACGTCAGCCGCATAAGCTCGGAGCTAACGAGCGAAGACGGCGAAGACATGCAATGCCCGAACTGTGGCAGCAGAGACTTCAGAGCAAAGAAAGCCGGCGGCAAGCAAAGGCTGCTTTGTGGGAAATGCGGCCGCTCGGTCAAGGCATGAGCCACCCCCTAATATATCGAAATCTACTTGTATCTTTATTTCCTCCTGAGCTCGAGGAATATTTATTTACTTCTAATCTACCACGGATAGCCTGAGGGTAACTAGGCAATTGGATCGGTTGCATATACGGGCAGTGACGTTGACGGCAGCTCTCCCGAGGCCGTCGGAGTTGGAAGGGTTTTCCAGGGGCATACCTGGTCACTTTGGGCGGAGATACCACGAGTAATCTGGATTGGTGTACAATTTCGCTATATACCTATCTTCACATCGGGCGTTGCCTATATTTGGATGAAAGCAAGCCCCGTTTCTCATTCGTCATTCCCCCCTAGACTTTGGACCTCGCCTGTTGTGTACAGCCTTTCTTTACTTAGTGCCCCTCTACTATTTACCCATGCTCTAAGGTGACATGTGCTTCAGGATATAGATACAATATCCTCTTCCCTCCCCGGACGCCGCCTTGACTAGGAGGGCGATAGCTGAGGTACGGGACGCTAAGTTTACCTTCGAGAGTCTTGACTCCTGGAGAAGTAACACGGTCTATGCTAGTTCTAGGCGAAATCCAAGCGTCCATGGTACATATTCAGAAATGCAGTTCAGACTACATGGCTCAGCAGTTGAGCACTACTAAATCATAAGACTTGAGCGGCAACATGTCATATTATATAAGGCCTACCTACCTACCGGTATGTGTCGTCTTTACAATTGCTCCCGAGGTCGAGGCCGTAGCATGACTGGACGTGGCACTGTTTGGTCGGTTCATAGCGTTGCTACTAGCTTGTCCCAGATCTATTTTTTCAACCCCCGCGGCATGGATGAAATCTACTCAGCTAACGTCATACACAGAATATCATTTAAAAGTGCAAGAAAATGTTCTCTATCTAGCCTAAAGTCTAGAACTATGGATCGACGCCGTCGTTTAGAACTCAGGGGTTGGGTTGTGTGGTTTACTAGTAAAGACAATCTTGTGTTGATATATAAATGCCAGTTGCCTGACATCCTAGGAATTAACGGTAGAAAGTAATAGTAATGGTACTATTTTCAACAGTCGTCACGATGAAAACTTCCATACTTCTCTTAGTGAGCCCCCCTAGCGCTCGCCAAGCCATACAGCAAGCGGTTAAAGAAGGGTCAGCATTGCTAGGGAACAAACTGCCCGGGTCAGTTGATAGAGATACTTAAATACGGATAGAGAAAGGAAGACGTCAAAAGTCTTTTGGTAATGTATATAATCGCCTTCAGAGACTAGACATTTCAAGTCTGTGGGAATGCATAGATAGACTGATCTCTAGTATCCTAGTGAAAAATGTCAGATGTCATTGGGCAATTTATTTTATTTTCGGGACGCGTAAGACGACGTGGTAATATCTAGTGGGCATTACCAACATTCGAATCGAAGGTATATTTCCTAGGACTCTTTCGTTGCAGCAAACTTCCATCTCCTATATCGAGTGACCGCCCTATACAAGTGAAGAGACTGATCATGTGTCTGCGTTAAGCTTGTCTTCTAACTTCCTCATATCAGACTCCAGAGCCTTAACTTTTATAAGCTGTCATCTTCAGTTGCAACGAGAAGATTTTTCGAAACGACTAGGTCTATTATGTCGGCACTTGAAATCCGTAGTACGGCTATGGAGACCATGCGCACGCGACCTTTTATCTTCCCGTTGGAGACAAGAGCCACAACCCCTGTTCGTAGATTAATTAATTATATTATGCATGGCGCTTATTTCCCATGTATACCGTAAACAACAGGTATAGGTCGGAAGACGCTGAATTCCTGGCCCGTAGCAACTAGCGTTCCGGGGATCTGAGGATGCCAATGTACCTCCTTGGCGTGCTCGGAGATGTGCTCGAATAGAAGTTGAGGTGGCATATCTTTCACACCTGCAGTGTCCTTGCTCTCCTCGTCATCCAACTCGACTGAGAGATCCCACAACGTCACCTTGTGGTCGCCAGCCGCTACAGCCACCATGCTGTCGTCTGTAGGATGCCACTCGATGCTCGTAATCTGCTCCTTGTGGTAGTTGAAGCTCGCGATCGGGCTAGGCTTCTGCGCGCCTCCCTTCCATTGTCGCAAGTCCCATACACCCCATGCTCCGTCATCGGCTCCGGTCGCGAGTAAATGCGTCGTCAGTCTCGACCACGACATGACGTTGACGTCGGTGTTGCTGACCTGCACCGTAATGGCTGGCTTTCGGCTCTTACTTCGCACATCCCATACACGGACTGTGCCGTCGCTAGATGCGGAAGCAAACACCGACGCCTCCTGTGGACTCCATTGGATCTCCTCCACGCTGCTGGTGTGGCCTTGGAACGCTCTTGTGTCTGTAACCCAGCCACCACCGTCTGTTCGTGTCGTCACATATATCAGACCATCATTATCACCAGTTAGAAGCTTGCCGCCAGGTACCAAAGGCGACCAATCAAGGGCATAGCCTTCCGATTTATGTGCTCGAATTGTGGAGAGAGGTTTATTTTGCTGGGGTGTAATGATCGTCCCGGGGTTGTCGAAAGATGCTAGATGAGGAGTAACGTCGTGTATGAAGATGTTGGTTGACTCCGTCATAGTCGCAGTGAGGGTGATAGGCGGCCTCGAAGGGTCTTGAGAGGAGATCTGGTGGCTTCGGACCCGGTTCGTAGTAGAAGTGAGTGGGATGGATTTGGATTCGAGGATCGGGTCGGCTTCTTCGTCATCGTCGTCATCCTCGGATTCGGAATCCCCGTCATCTTTCTGCATACGACTCAGGCCGCTGAACTTCATCACCATTAATTGGTTCTCCTTCTCCCGCTTGCTCTCGGCCTGGGTGCCGGCAACAGTGTACATTGTCGCAGGATAGGCCTTTTCTCGGTTGTCTCCGAGTCCGTCGCGAATGATATCGAATGATAAGCAGGGCCAGGGGGTGCTGAGGTTGTGAAGCATCTCGTACGTTCCCAAGTCAGGAGCAAGATGTTGACCAGCCTCGAGTTTGTTGCGGCCGACGATAAAGGTACCATTACTATCGACGTCCATGGCACCGGCAGCCTGCTCTTCTGCTTCGCGCTCAGCGTCGGGTCTGCCATCTACACCGGCCTCGAGTATTTCGTCTTCACTCTCGAACTCGTCTTCGAATTCGTCCTCAAAATCTCCCATTTCCTTGTCCTGGTCTATATCCATTGGCTCAGGACGGACGCGGTCCTTCAGGGGAGTGTCGCCGTCCCCGGCTTCTGCTGTGCGTTTCGACATGACTTTCGTTGCTGTGTTGGTTTGCGACTCGTTTATTTGATGTTATGAAAGTGACATTGAGAAGATGCGAGCTTGAAGTGGTCAAGATGATGCCAAGTTGGACTGAAGTTGGACTGCGATGGGATGCGCACACGAAAGGAAAAATTATTTTTTCCCCATTTTCCCCACTACCCCTCCACCCCGCGATGTGCGATGTGCGATGTGCGGCAGGGGCCTTTATCGATAAGTATTATGCAACGTACTTGTGTATATTTGTACCATTTGCATAAAATCCCAGGTAATCACGATATATAAACACATCTATGCTATACCTATGTTGACTTTCAACCTTTTTACCTCAATTTCCTGGAACAAGACTTGTGAATACTCAAGAGATGTACCTGTTAAATTCCATCGGATGACGCCAGCCGACGCCAACCCACACCACATCTAAGACGGAGCCTCGCTGATGAGACCGCCTGACTTCTCATGATCAACTGCCCTTCTTGTACCACGACCCATCTAGGAATTATAAATACATCATAATTCGCTCAGAGCCTCATTGCATTTCTCTGTCTGAAGTTCTGAATTTCCATAAATATATTTCATAGGCTGCCGCGAGCTTCGAGCTTCCAGACCCGTCTCCCGTCGGTAAGCTCTAACACGAACCAACGATTAGGTGTTTCGAGCTCAAGCGTCAGCATCAAGATATACATCTAACAAGATCGTGCGCCGAAGAGCTTTGCTGTCAAATCACGAAAGACATCAGTCTATTATAATAAACATCATGACGCGCATATTTCAGATCGGCCTAGCCATCGAGTCTTTTCTCAACATCGTCGGCGCCGTCCCGTTTGTGCTATACCCAGACTGGTGTCTGTCGTTCGCCGTTTCCGCCGACCCGAAGACCGGCGCACCAAGCGTACCTCCAAGCTCCGCCGTGCTGTGGCAATTCTACGGCGTCCTTGTCCTGGCTCTCACCATCCCGCTCATCCAATGTATCCCAAACTCCGAGGCCGTGGCTGAGAAGCGGCGGATTATCTTCCAGACGCTTATCGCCGGCGAGGTCTTTCTGGAAGCAGTCCTACTGTGGCATTCTACTAGGCCGGCGCAGAGCGGATTCACCTTGACTGCGCTTCTGCTCAGCGCTGTCAATTTGCTACCTGCTCTCTCTTGGCACAGCTTTATTGTCTACGTCAAGCCCGACTGGATGCAAAGTATCAACGAGGCTCCGGCCAAGTCAGGCAAGAAGAAGCTTTGAATTATTACACCCGGCGGGAACTATGAATTGATGTAAGGCTACCCCAATGAGAAGAAGTCGGATACCACGTTTGATTTAAATTACACGCAGCCGGGCATACAGCTTTCGGTATATTCGAATATACATAGTCTCTCTATCCTGTTGTGCCGATCATCTTCTCGTGTATTCTAACCTCTCCCAAAGGTCTATAAGCGTCTAGCCTTCCGTCTCCCACTGGTCGGTAACAGCACCATGGCTGGCATCTCCAACCAGTCTCGCGTATTTAGCCAATACGCCTCTCCTAATTTTCGGCGTAGGGGCCTTCCACGCCTTTCTCCTCTCCGCCAATTCTTCCTCGCTGACGTTCGTAATGTCAATCCGATTTGTAATGGCATCGATAACGATCGTGTCTCCGTTCTGAACCAAGGCGATAGGTCCGCCTCTCGCCGCTTCGGGCGTGACGTGGCCAACGATGAATCCGTGACTTGCGCCGCTATATCGGCCATCTGTCACGAGGGCAATGTTCTTCAGTCCCGCACCCATGATCGCAGCCGATGCCCTGAGCTGCTCCGGCATGCCGGGGCCACCTCTCGGGCCTTCATAGCGCACTATAAGCACCAAGTTCTCGTCTCTCGGTATCTCGCCGCGCGTCAGGGCATCGTCGAGCTCGTGTTCCTTATTGAACACCTTCGCTTTACCCGTGAAGCTCAGCCCCTCCTTGCCGGTGATCTTAGCCACGGCCCCTTCCGGCGCGAAATTACCCCGCAAGATTCGAATATGGCCTGTTTCCTTGATCGGGTCCGAGAGCGGGCGGATGATCTTCTGGTCTGGCGGCAGGCTCGGCCAGTCCGCTACGTTCTCGGCGAGCGTGCGGCCCGTGACCGTCGGGATGTTTCCGTTAATCAAACCGGCCGCGATCAGCATCTTCAAGACCGACGGCGTACCGCCGATCTTGTACAGATCTTCCATGAGGTACTTCCCGCTCGGTGCTAGATCCGCCAAGAACGGCGTCTTGTTGCTGACCCTATCCACATCTTCCAGCGCCAGCGGCACCTCAGCCGTGTTTGCCATGGCCAGGAAGTGCAAGACGCCGTTCGTGGAACCGCCGAGGATCATAGTAACGACTAGCGCGTTCTCGAATGACTCTCTGGTAAGCAGGTCTCGCGGGCGAATGTCCTTCTCCATCGTCGTCTTGATGACCTCGGCCGCGCGCTCGCACTCCCGGGCCTTTTCCGGGGATAGCGCGGGATACGACGACGACCCGGGCAAGCTGAGACCCATTGCTTCGATGGCCGTTGCCATCGTATTAGCCGTGTACATACCGCCGCAGGCTCCTGCGCCCGGACAGGAGTGGCGTTCGATGTCCGAGAGCACGTCGCTTGGGGTTCTACCCTCGGCCCCCGGATTCGTCTTGGCGTGGAGGCGGTCGTACGTAAAGGCCCCCGAGGCTTCGTAGCAGGTGCTAACGTTTACGTCGCGCTCCAAAAGCTGTGAATACCCCTTTCGAATCGTCCCGCCGTACTAAACGTCTTTAGTTACTTGGCTCTTGAGCAGTTATTCATACGGCGAGAAGGTATGGAAGTTTTTTCATAATACTTCGACATCCCGGAAAGGAGTTTAAAATAACTTTGGCAGTAATTATCAACTTACGATCATGATGAAAGGTCGGTTGTGACGTGCTGCTGCCATAATGACACCGGGCATGTTCTTATCACACCCAGGAATCGCAATGTTAGCATCGTGATGCTGTGCGCAGGTGACAGTTTCGATGCTGTCGGCGATGAGGTCACGGGTTTGAAGCGAATATCTCATGCCTGAGTCTATGTTAGTTCCATGGCCAAGCCCAGAAAAAAAAGGGGGTTCAAGTCAAACCTTCGCCTCCCATGCTGATGGCATCTGATACACCTACGGCATTGTATTGCCATGCCAGCATCTTCTGTTTTTCCACTGCTCTCTTCACGATCTTTCCGAACTCGAGGACTATCTCGATCAGCTTTCTTCGAGTCGAGATGCTTCTATGATTCAATATTCTCACTCACGATGCGTGCTATGACCGACGGAAAGGTTGGATTAGCGATAAAACGGTGAGCCAGCAACACTAGGATGATATTATAGCCATGCTACTTACTTGCACTGCGCACTAATTGTTAGTAGTTGCCACATAAGAGGGATAAGGGATGAGTTCCTAGCCTTGACTTATGAAGCCAAGGTTTAGGAATCCCCGGGCAGGACAGCTATGCCCGGGGAAAAGGAGACAAGGCGTAAGATTCAAATGAACAAAACACATACAGGGTTGCCCTCCCACCACACCGTAGCGATACCCACATGGGGAGCGTTCTTCATCATTTCCTCATTCGGCACTCCGGCGCCGTACAGCATAGCCTATACCAACTCATCAGAACAAGATCTTCTTTCGACTCTATACGAAACACACCTGAGCGCCCGGGTAGTCATGTTCCCTCGTAATCGCGTGGGACCACCTGTTTAAACGACCACCAGGAGGTAAGCATTTGAATTGGATATACTGCGGATCGGACTTGGGATCCTCGCCGGCAGTAGCACCGGTGTTAGCCGCTGGTGTATCGCTCATACTGGAACGTTGACGATACCGTTATTTAGAACTTGATGCTTGACCCCTTGTCTACACCATGGAAGACGCTACAGAAAAACCCACCGTACGATGGTCTTTTAAATATGCTACTGCGGGGTAAATGGAGTCGAAGTATAGATCCAATCCCGTGGGGTGAAGGATCCTCGATTCTCGGAGGTTCATTGCGACGATACTTGGAGAGACGGGGATAATGCCCGGGCCGGGGCGGAGTAGGGACAGATCGGGATGGGAAACCGGTATTTCAAATGCGCGAGAGACGACTGGTTCGCTAGGCGAGACTCTGCTTTATCACAATGCTCCATCCCGCACGCAAGGAGGTTTCCAGTCCAGCATACATATATCCTATGACCATTGTCTAGACGCCTCCCACGATATCAGCCCACTTAGGCGCCCGCTTTCTCCAGGTCTCGCTCCCGTCGGTGCCGAGTACGGGGAGGGGAAGTGGATCTACATGCACGCTATACGCAAGACGGGCCACCTTGACAGGCAAACTAGAAGGATCGTAAGGAACAAGTTGTTAGGCTACGTCGATTGCCTGCCGATGTGCCTACTCTAAGTTCTTCCAGTCGTAGATAGCTACGACACAAGTGTGGTGGGTTGAGGATCCGAGAGTATCGCGAAATCATTAGACGACGAAGCTAGCATCAAAGTGCATTCAGCTCTAGATTATGCATACAGTGGCCTCTTCTTGAACTCCACGGCTTCAATGCTTACTAGGATTTGACTGATGCTGAGAGGTTTCCCATTCCTCAAAGCCACCGGGGAATTTATCGATGAGTTCCCGCATGCCGGCAATTAGCCTGGAAAGGCAGTTAATATTTGATGAGCGTCATGGAAGCTCTACCATTCGGTGTACTTACATTTCCCGGTATGTCTGCTCATTCTGGTATAATATCGAGTCGAGGGCGTTGACCCGGCTGCATCCACATCCAGTATTAGAAAAGGCAATCTTCGATACGTGACAGAGGGAAGGGGGTCGGTCTCACATCGCATATAAGGCATTGCGGTCATCACAGTCCTCCACAGGCTCCGACGGCGGGAAGTGCGTGTGGTATTTCTTCCTGTAATCGCTGTTGATCTTGTTCCACGGCTGGCGCCAGACACCGAGTTCATCTGCGTCCGGCGCTTCGTTAGCTATCCAATCAATCACTATAGACTGGCGCTCTATGACCTGTTCTGCGGAAATTGTGGAAGGTCTCACATTCGTTATGAGCGTAGAAGGACGCCGCGTCGAAGATCACGGGTTTCCCCGTCTCCTTATCGGTCCCTACGTTTCCGTGCCAAAAATCCCCGTGGATGAGACAAGGCGATATGGTACCCTCGAGCGGTCTCAGGAGACGGGGTATTACCTTCTCAAAGAAGGGCTCAATCATCTGTCGTATTTCTTCGTTGGGTCCCTATGCAAATGAGCAAACCACGTTGCAGCAAACACTCGGTATGTAAATACAAGGGAAACATCAGGAATGGGACGATCAGAGGGGGAGTAACCAACCTGCACAGACTGCTCTTGATCGAACAACTTCTTCATTGAATTCGTGAAGTATGTCTCCCAAGTTTTGGAGAAGCCATGGTCGACGCGGACACTACCGTGGAAAGTCGAGTGGGAAAGCCCAAACATTGGACAGCTCACACTTTCACGATGCAGCTCAGCCACCTTCGGAGCGAGGGCCTCTGGGGGCGGGAGCTTGTCGTCCATAGACCGGAACTCACATAGCAAGAAGTGAATATCCCGCACGCTGGAGTAGGTGCCGCTTGACAAGGGTTTCGGTGCGAGGTCCGGTACCATTTCATGAAGCCTAAGCATGCATATTTCCTCGCTCACCACCATTTCTTTCCCATTTGCTCCGTAGGTGGTCTGTTTACGTAGTCAGCTAAAAGGGGAGAGAGAGGGGGGAGGCATTTAGGACATCGATAGGGTTACCTTGAGGAAAAAAGACTTGCGAATGGCCTCTCTGCGCTCGTTCATAAATTCTGTATCGATGCGAGCCGTCCGAGTCCATAAACTACTGCCGTGCCCTGCTATGGTTATGGCCGAGAACTCTTCGATGCCGCCTACATGCCCTCGAAGTTCTGCTCATTTTCTTAGCCAATCCGTAGGATAATAGAACATAATGCGCTTACTCTTTAAGACTTCGGGATCTATGATTTGAATGGCTTCAATGGGAACCAGCGGTTCTGTCATCTGTTTGGGTTGTTCGTCCGCCATATTCGTAGTCGAACGTCGGACGTTCCGATGATCGGGTTAGGGTGAGGGTGAGGGCGAGGGCGAGAAGACGCTAACTTGGATAAAATCTACGGGATCGCAGCGGACAGCCATTGAACCTTTATCTAAGGAAAATAGTAGCCAGCCCCATGACGCTGAGCATTTGCGAAAAGACCTAAGTTTGTAGATTGTTTAAGAAATGCCTACCTGGGGGGTAGATGAAGTTATGAATGGGACATCTGTGTAACATATAGTCGATTGATTGAAGCTACAACAACAATGATGCGGGCCACCTCTTCAGATTGCGTAAGTAGAAGCCCTTCAACTATGTAAATCTGAAAATGCCTCGGGCTATTCCAAGCCCAAGTAATTGTACAAATGTTTCTTTCACCCAGAAACATGAGGGTATGTATGTTTGTGATCATAAATCGTGCAGACGAAAGGGAAGCATCCATCCAATCATTCGTACATCGTAGCTAGCGGCCGTTGCATACATCACGCCTTTTCCGGAATGCCGCCGCCTACTACTGTTCTCACCAAACTCAGTTGACCTCCCTCCGCGCCAGCCAAAGAAAAGAAAGAAAAAAAAAAAATAGATGGAGCTTGCCCTGCTACGCAGAGGCTTCCGTAGTCTGTAGTAGATCCATGAGGTCCTGTCCGTCATAGCAAGCTAGTTTCTCCCAGCTACAGAGCCAATCCAAACCTTTCCCCATACAATGAAACCCAAGATAGAAATAGAAATGGTAGAAGGTTTTTTTTATTCAAAGATGATCGTAAAAGCGACCACCCAAGTATTTCAATAAAATTCATATGTAAAGCGTGAATGGCAACCATGATGCATTGGGAAGGCTGAGGATATACAAGGACAGGGTAGATGATATGAGGAGAACTGGTATGTGGTCCCGGTAGACAACGAGCAGTCCTCAAGGTGGCACGAGTCCCTGAAATGGACGCCATGTTGGTTTGAGCAGGACCTCTGTGATATCTTGGTTTCATACGATATCACGAGACTGCTCCTTATGCACCGGCTGCAACACCGACACTTCGTTCCTCTTCCAGTCGGCGGACCAGTTCCCTTTCTTTTGGACTTCGCGGATTCGCATCGATACCTAGAATCGCACTGATGCGAGTCTTGTCGTGCTTCTCGTAGAGATCGCGGTCGTTGGGGCTGGCCACAGGCGTAATTGGCGTCTGTCCACCCATAGCGAGAACGCTTGCCTTCCACGCCTGTTCTAGCACAATTGGGCTGATGCCCGAGCCATACTCAGACGCGATAGCACCCCAGAATGATGACCGGTGAGCAGTATATATGGACTGAAGTCGAGGAATGTCCACATGAGCCGAAGGAGGCGGAAGAGAGCAGTCAAGTCGGAGAACCGGTGCCTGGCCAATCGGTGAAGGCTGGGGGAACGGAGACGGTGCTAGAGACCGAGTCGCATCTGGAATCGGAGTAGGGTAGCTAGGAGCAGTGCCCGGAAGAACCATCGAAGCTGGTTTCGGTAAGATGGCGGGAAGGCGAGGCGAAGTATTGGCACCTGTCATGATACTAGGAAGCTGCACAGAGGTTGCATAGGTGGGCGAGTCAAGATCGTGACCACCGACGCTCACAGGCGGAGAGTTATCACGCGGGGAACGCTCCTGAATGGGCGATGGAATGTTGGCCGGTAAAATCGGGGAATGCCCAGCAGAGGAACCCGAGCCCGAGGACACAGATGCGGTCCTCTTGCGGCGATTGCTTCCATGACTCAGCTGATGGTAATGAAGACGGCACGCCAACTCAGTCTTCTTCAGGTGGGCAGCGATATGCTTATACGGCATCTTCTGGAGACGAGTTTGAAGTAGATAAACTTCCTATTCGTGCCACTTATTAGTTCCTGTTGCAATATTCATGACCCTTATACACTACTCTCCGCCGCAGGTAGACGGGTGCATAGGCTCACCTCGTCCTCGCTCCAGGCTCTCCCTCCACCAGTTGAAGCTGTAAGTTTCCTGTTCTTAGTGATCCCATACTCGTGGCGGTCAAGGACATCGCTCGTAGGCGTGTATGGAACACCAGAGGAAGTGGCTAACTGCATCGGCGGGGACATCATGTCTCGTAGTTTTCGTCGTAGATATTTGCCGTAAAAAAATGGCTCTGCTTCAGAGAAATGAAGTTTTTAAATCGAGTATGTGTAAATAGGCAGACCGTGCTGCTTCGCGAATCGAACGTGAAAAAAATAGACGGGTTAATAAGATCGGATCTCCTTCGAACGTTTCAATATCGGCATGTCAAGCTATCGATGTTGCTAACAGGCTTGTCAAGCTCGTCCTCGTTACGGTAGATACTGGACAGATGAACCAGAAACAAAAGCGATTCCGAACAGAAGTTTAGTAAAATAAGCACAGTAAACACCGACGACGACGAAGCCAATTATTCAAAAGAGTGTAAGCAGCCAAGCCAGTTGGGCAATGAAAGAAAGTGGTCGCTAGCTGCGAAGAAAGAAAAGAAAGGAGGCTCGCAACAGCGTTGTAGGTGATACAGTGGTTGAACCTATACGGTGGTAAAGAGAAAACAGAAGAAGAGAAATAAGAGATGATGAGCAGAAAGGCGGATAATAATGATAATGCGTCTTCTGCATCATGATACTCAACCGATACATCCTAGCGAAACCAGGGTCGACGTTGACCGGGGTTCGTGGACACCACCCTACCTTGCATACACCTATTCGATATGGCCCTGTAACAAGAGCTTAAGATGTGGTGGATACGAGAACGGAAGCATAAATCTTGGCTTGATGCGCCTGGCTGACATCCATTTACATCGATCCAAAACGGCCAACCCCAGTTTGCGCAACCGCTGGAAGATCAAGTCCACTCTTCTTTCGTGATCTCCAAGATAGTCCAGCTGCTAGACCAGCCGCTAGACAGACGAACCTGAGGAGGTATGCATATACACAATGTGGCTCAAGGCCGAAAACCTTGCGACGATATACTGCTCGAGGATGTTTGGTCCAAGCGAAACAACTCCTTCTACTACGGTAATGTGCTATGCGAGGCTCGAATCCAAGATTTCATCTTTTAGAATCGTAGATGCAAGGACTAACCTCATAGTGCCGGATGTAACACCAACTATGGCCGTAGATGGTTGGCAGACTTAGGTGAAGGGCACCCAGAACTAGATGGACTGCACTTTTGTTTTCCTATTCTGTTCCATCGTACCCATGTTCGTTTCGACGGCGGAAGAAAAAGTAGCGGTCTCTCTCGCTCGGGTTACAGAGAAGAGGGGCTCACTCCGACCCGGGACCCCATCTCGTACTACATTGGTAGTGGATGTTCTATTCGGGCGGCCGGGTTGGGTCATAGTGATGTAGGTCGGAAAATTTACGCAGCAAGGCATGTTTTGCAATTGGCGTTACGAGTAGCGAGCGATGAAGGATTATCTCGAGGCCCTTGATTTAATGGGTGGAATACCTAATACCCAAGCTGACATTGACTTATGGCATGGTATTGCAGAGGAGGTATCGCGGTGGTCTGGTGTCGCGTAGGCACTAGTTTCGAAGGTTGAAGAAAAAGGGTCTGTGTAGGGTGTTGTAGGGGAGCTTGACGTTTGACATCGGTTGGGTTTTTGTATGGACGTTGCTTCACCGTGTTACAGAGGCGCGCTTACTCAGAAAACAGGGGCTTCTATTGGCTCTTCTGACCCCGCTACGACGTAGCGTGTCTTCGGCCCCTGGCTCGGCATGGGCTCGCATGGAACCTTAAAACCCCCTTCTATTCCCTTTCTGTTCAGCCGCTCCGCGGCTCTGCGAAGTCGAGTACAGATACTTGCTTATAATCCACGCTGCCTTACAAGGCAGAGGTACCCTTTACATCGGAAACTTGCCGAGGCAAGCCTTACGACATGATCCGTGCCCCGTATAATCTCCCCTTGTTTTGTTCCGTGCTCTCAATGTTTCTTTCTTCTTGGTACCTAGTATTTTGTTACGGCTTGATGCTTTATCAATCTCGAATACCAAGCTCTTTCTAGTCTAGCGCCAAGAGTAACCGTCTGAATTCATCTCGATGGCTGCCAAGAGAGATCTCTCGATATCATGATGCGACAGCGGGTAGAATGTTTCTGGCCCAGCTTGTTTAGTTTCGAAATGTCATATTGCAAGGCCATTTCTTTATGAGATAGTCATTGACCTACCTAGTATAGGGTGATGAGACGTCTTATTAATTACTGCGGTATATATTACATTACTGCCTTTTGAGAAGCCAGGCCTCTAACCTTTCATAGCCATAGCATTCGTGTTGATCGTCAGGCTTAATAGCTAAACGGCACTTAGCTAAATTATAAACACCACACCTTGTTATTTTAGTCTCGCTCTTCGCCATTAAATAATCTATCTACCTTGCAGAGTATTTCCTGCCCCAGTTTTGTCGTGTCCAGAGCAGATATGGTGGCCCGACAAGCCGGATCCCCAAGCCCTTAGCGAACGGAGCGGGAACAGAGACCCCTGTCACCATTCGCAGCAGCCCGTGGTCCTTGAAACCCGCCAAGAGCTGACCCCCAACCCGGCCAGGTCGAGAACATTGCGAATCAAGCGCGTCAACTTCATTACCTAAGGTTATCATAGCATCGGTCACATATCACAAAAGATGACAGCCTTCAGGCACGTAATATCCAGAGTTCACCTCATAGCCAAACCCGCACGAGACACATTGCGAACACCCCGGGAACTTGATTCGGGAACCTAGCAGTGCAACCTCGGCCTGTGCGTAATCCCACGAGACTACCGTAACAGAACCCACAACCACAGATGAGCTTCGCCAGCGCGATTCCCGATATAGCGGCACGCTAAAAACCGACTTGGGTCCGGGGTTGGACGTCAACTTGCGACTTTGCCAGCCAGACAGCTTCGAATAGCGAACAGGGTGGTGGTCATGTCTTGGACAATCCAAAGACTCTGTTTACACATTTTAACGGCCATTAGAACAGAAGAGTGGGCGGCTGGATATCTCAAACACTAATGCCAGGGTTCAAGCGGCAGGCGAAACTACCCGCCCGCGACGCATAACTAAATATGGGCTCTTTTCGCGAGAATCGATAATGATATTCAACGAGGTAGCAGATCTCCAGGCTGCGTCGGGTTTACTCGTCGGCATTTACATAGTCGCCGCCACTTATTCTGCCACACGCAACGTCCATTACTCAACACGGAAAAGACAACCCTTTTCCAATTGCTTGCTAATTCCACAGCATACAGAGATAAGATCTCTCTCTCATTGTAATCATTCAATGGTTTGCTCTCACTGCAACCTAATATCAAGGGCTTTCATCCTACACACTTTACGCATGTGGCCGTTGAGTTTCTGGGGCTCGTCGTCTATTGAACTTGGGTCTCCTTATCTTCCTGTACCGGGATTCATTATTCTTATCGCGAAGTGGTGGTCCTAGATCGACAACGTTGATCTTGTTATGGATTCAAGTCCGAGAAATGGTTTCGATTGTATCCTCACCGCATGTTTGGGATATGGTCAACTAACCCACACGCAATCAGATGACGAACTAGTACTTTTGCGAAGCAGACTGGATCTGCCAGTCTCGTGGATCATTATCTTGCTAACAAGTATACTTCGGTGCTTCAATTTATTCGGGATTCCTAATTGGTACCTGGGAAGATATCAAGTCGTCCTGAGTAGTTCCACCGACGCAACGAGGGATTACGCACGTCGTTCGGTGATTCAAACACTTGTGATACCAGCATTATGGGATAAGCCTAGGTGTATGCTCATATTTACGGGCCATTTGTTTTGGGATAATGTTGAGAAACACGCAAGCTGGCCTTTCTTATCAGGACCGGACTGCTTGCATCTCTGTTATTTACCCCTATCGACTACACGGTGGACTATCTGTCTGGCTCCACCCTATGATCGTGATAAATAGGACTTCAGTCATGAACGGCGCGACACCAATATGGTGTCTTTCATATACCATCTCCAAAATGGCGATCTGGGGTAGTACTATAGATTTAAGGTTGTTTCCTATTCAAGTTTCGACCCTGAAGAATGCATATGGATGCCTTGCAGGATAAGCAGGGGTAAATGCAGCTTCTTGGGTAACTATATACTAACCTAGGTACGTATCTGGCACGAGATGATCAGTTCCCATACCTGGTAACAATCCCCTTACCCACAGAAACCATACTACATATTAACTACCTACCTCTCTATGTACTGATATACTTGACCCCTGCTCCCACATCATTCTGTGCGTTTATGTACGTTGCCAGTCAGCAAATGACAAGAGTAGCAATTCTCAAACTGTATTCCGACAGCTTGTTACCTCCACAGTTTCAGGCCCTACAGACTTATCAACAGCACATGAACGCGTCGTGTCAGAAGTGGACCGTTACGGCTTAGTCTATTCGTCGATCAAGCATTAAAGAAGACCAGATGACAAGTTGTCGTACTTAAAGAGCAGCCTATGACGACTTGGCATACAGGCTATCAATGATGGGACGAATGGGCGAGACTAACTACCGTTGACATACGAGGACTCGATAAGCGACATTGGTAAATGGGGAGATCTCGGACCCGCGGCCCGCTTGAGGTTTCCTTGTTGGTACACGTATGTTTACGTCTTTAACCTGACGACGTTTCATTTTCCGCCGTCTTGTTCGGACCAACTAATATCTCCTCCTACCGGGCATCTTTACTCCTCGCCGAAGCAAATTTTCACTAGGATCGTAAAACTAAACCATCCGCTGGCTGGCTTCTCTGTGAGAGGAAGCTCTTTATTAATTTGAGGCGCTCCCGACTTCCGAACGTGCTGTTGTTTCAATCCGCGCCGCTTGGGCGCTTACTCAAGCACGCGAGGGGCACAGATGCTCTAAGTTTACCTACGCAGAGCCGCTGGCGCTTTAGACGGGCGCGACTCCGTTAATTTCGGACACCTTGAATGGCAGGATAGATTCCTGTGTTCAAGAGCTTGTGACTCGGCACAACTCACTATCCGAGCATACAAGGTATCTAGGTAGGCAGTAGTGTTATCAATGACTTTTAGGTTTGAGTCGGAGGATCCCTTGTCCTATGCCGCTTACACATATGATGATACCGTTACTGAAACTACCTGGACAGAGAGCTCTGTATTGCCATAGGTACTTTCTACCTGGACCGTAGTCTTACGGCATGCTAGCACACTGTCTCTCTTGACTGAACCGGCGTGCCTAGTACGATGGATTCAGCTCGTGTCGTCAACTAGTTGCCTCGCCTCCATGATCTGCCGTGACTCTACCTAGCCCCATCAGCTAAGTAAGAAGCATCTACCCGACCGTCAGGCAATGATGTTGCCATGAGGCATTGAGCCTTCATTTCATATCCATGCATGTAGCCGCTCAATAATAATAATAGACTATGAATGGCGCGTTAGCAATTCGTGTTCTTCATACGTTTGATAGGAGGTGAAATTAGGGGATAATGAGTTCGTAGAAACTGCTACCTATGTCCCGAGAATCTGACCGATGGTATTACTATATTTGTACCACTGTTTCATAGGCGATCCAAGTAAAATACACATAAACGACTGAAGCCGTACTCAGCATTGCCATATGGCCGAGTTACCTAGCATGTTGCACTTGTGGCGTCCTAACTGTCATCTAATATTATGAGAACGAAGGCGATAAATATGTGAGTAAGGTGTAACATGACTTCTTGTCGCTCCCAGATACTGAGAGGCGGGTTCCCAGTCATTCTAGCCATAACACTCATAGCTTGCTCGAGCGGGTATGTGTTTAGCATAGAACCCCCACGCGAAGTTAGTTGACATATGGCAAGGGACTCATGAAAAGGAACAAAAGAGGTGATATGGGCACTCAAATTCGTATGGGCAACCTTTAGGTGATATGGTAGTATAGGTCACCTTATAGTAACAGCGAGGCTGCATTGCATGCATCGTACCCGGGAGCATACCTAGACATGTATACGCATATATAGGTACCTGCGGGACTGAGAATTGAAGTATCGTGAGGGTGCGTGTACTCCGTACTGCGGGGGCAAGTAGCAATACTTGACTGGGTGCTACTTTTGGTCTGCATATGCTTGGCATCGTGACCCGTATCTATATCTCAACCTCATGTCTAAACCGTTACCTGACTTCTGCGAAGGTGATATTTTCAATCACTAGGTTCCACTTATATTTATAGAAAAGTGAAGCATTTCTTTGAGAGGCTACAGAAAAGAGAATAAGTTGAGGATGTCTGGCGAACTTTTGATGCATGTGCTCATATATTATATATAATGTAAGCAGCACATGTGGGTCGGCTACGATATGTAGAAATATAAGTATAACTACCTCCTACACTAGGTATGTAATAACTACTAGTGGTCCACATGGATATATGTATGTAACAGTCACGTCTGTCTTGCATCCACTGTACACCGAAACTAACAAGTAACATATGAAGCATGTCGTGAAGCATCATATTTGTCGGGCGTGGTTCGTGGTGGTAGATTCGGTGCGGATAGCTGCATGCCGCCTTTGTTCTACGGATTAAATGCTGGACCACTAGCCGTCAGCTTCTGATCGATGTAACAGCAAGGGCTGACATGTCTACATGTACATATATTAACATGAATCGTACCACTATTAGCTGCCAGGTATGTAGCGTATATACTTACCTACGACCAATGGCAAGTATACAGTTCTGTTCCTCAAACTTGCTAGGTAGTGTTCTAGCAGAACATCTGACGAATTCCATCTAATGTATAAGCTTTGGCTTGCCAGCTTGCACCACGGCAATCCTGTGGGACAAAGAGCAGGTTCCCGATGCCCAACAAAGAAACAACACTACAATCTAAGGTACTTGATTAATACCAATGCCTACCTAGGTAAGGAGATGTTTACCCAGGTATGCTACCTACAGCTGTACGATAACCAAGATAGCAATCATACATGTAAACAGATGTGATGAATCCTCAAGGGCAGTACACATAGTCGGTGTTAAACATCACGTGCATGCCGCTCGAGGCAGGCTGGACATGCTTCGAATTATCGAAATATGTACATGTTGGGTATGCAAAATCGAGGCTCGCTAAGGGACCAGAGGGACCCATGCTTAGCCCATGTTTAACCGAGTTAAAAGTCTGAGAGTTGGAGCGGGTGGAGGACAGCCAAGAGATTTGACGTCTCCGCCTGAAGAATTTGGGCAAATCAAAGAAGTCGAATTCGTATGGGGGCTCAACCATTAAAGGTACATTCCACCTTCGACGCCTGCGTACCTCGAATTCTTAACCTTTTCCATACTTTTTTCCCTTTCCTTTATGAGGTATCAGGTCGAACCCACCCAACCCCCCCCAGGCCGTCCACGAAAAGGTTTAGACACCAATCCAAAACATCAACCCCGCGGTCTTAAGAGCCCTGAGAACCTGAGATACATTCGTTCAAAGTATTCCGTACTCGCAAGGCACGTTCGACAGCATTCGAGTCCTACAATACATTTAGGTACTGTAGTTACCTGCATTCAGGCATCAGTATTTGATCTTCACAAAAAAGGTTCAAAGGTTCAAGGGTACTACTCACTCTTCCAATCCTACACACATGAACACATACGCTTGCGCTACTTGTTAAGATACTTGCATACGAGCCTTGCGAACCACTTGGCTTGAACATCCCAACCTACCAGCCTACATAAAATAGACAAGGCTTACCTGACCAAAAGGAAGGCAGATTCTACAATAGGTGTGTATCAGACTTTTCAGCCATTTCTCTGGTTTGTAAAGGCGGGCAAGGCGGGCTCCCATAATGCCGTCAGACCGTTGCTATTACTACCAATTACCAACATTCCACAATTAAATGCGCTCGTTTTTTGACCCGTCTGCCCGTGCATCTTAATGCGACACTCATTAATCCTTTCTACCCAACTGCCAACATCCGCCTCTTCTTTCTTAATTATGTTGGACACTACAGCATAAAACACTTTCATAAAATCTGCACGAGCCAACTGCCCGTCGAACAGGGGGGCTGAGCTGAGCAGAGCAGGCTGGCAGGCAACGGTGGCGATGTTTGGCCCGTGTACGTCGCACAGTAACTACCTAGTTACATAGAGACAAAGATTTTGTAGGTGGCCAGGTGCTACCTAAAAGTCTTTTAATGCCTCTAGCCTTTAGCCTCTAGCCTCTAGCCCCTAAGCCCCTTCTACCCGTCTAACCTTGTAGGGTGTTAGGCCGCCCTCGAGCCGCGTTCCCTTCTACTTTAGAAAATTTCATGGTCCAATTTCTGCAACCCCTCCCTCACCCACACAGTTTGTTCCCTCTACTTCTCTTTTTCTGAACCTAAGGTACTCCGTACTTCGCGGTCAAAGCACGATACTTCAATACTTCAAATCCAATTCCCTGTCATTGCAACGACAATAACCAAACCCCTTCACACTCAATTCCCTCCTTCATCGGCCTCGGCCTGCACGTCCACCTGTGGCTAAACCTTTCTCGTCTCCTTAGGTACTCATTGTTTAACAGTTGAAACCTACCGCTGGCGACAAGTTGTCTACGTGCCCACCAGGTGACAAAACGCGTCTTTTGTCAGCCCCAGGTTGCGAAGTGACTACTTCGACACACAAACTGCTGTGCGCGACCGAACAGAACAGCCATTGATTGCCTTGTCATTCTACGACAGGCAGAAAACAGAGTTCAGCATCGCCTGGACCTTAGGTATATGCACCGTTGATACCGATACCTTGATACCTACATAGTTCGCATATACCATCCGATTGCCCGTAAGTACGAGTACATCTCTTATTTTCCATCATCGCATTATGTTTTATTTTATTCCTTTCGCATCGCATCCCCACTCTAGACATCATCACATATTGTCTAAATATCTATATGCCTATATCAACATGATCTTGGGTTGCGCGACTATTCGAGACACGCGCGTTTGGCTCGTCGCAATTCGCTGCCGTCGGCCACAGCCGTCCCTCACGATGTTGCTGGGTGCCGAGCCAGTCGGCACGAAGCTCTATGACCGCAGCAATGAGAACATGAGAGCGACATGAGTTGCCAGCCAAAGAAAAAGAGGCACCACCAAAACGCAACTCAGCTCTCCTCTCGCGTGCAGGTACATGGCCAGGCTCCTGTGGTATCGCCTTCGTCATCAACATCGCTACCACCCTCACCACCACAATTATCGCGCTTCTTTGTCGCAAGCTTCTATTTGTCCAGAAAAATTTTAGCCAGTTGCGAATTTTTCTTATTCCACCTCTACCGCCACCGTCGCTACCTTGGTCTTTTTTTTCCCTCTGCTTACTTCGCCTCCCCCATTTCCATACGGAACATTTCATATTTTCTGCTGTACCTCTGCCCTACAGTCTCATTTCAATTTTGTTCATCCGTTTTTTCATCTCAGTCCCGATTTATCGAATTTTATTTTGCTACTCCCCTCCAGGCCATAGCTTTGTCAATGCACTTTGGTTCTTCGAGTTGTATCAGTAACAAAAAATCTTGGTATTTTAGCTGACGCTAGTTTGCCCTTTCAGATCATGCAGCAGTGGCAGGTCGGCCCCGTGCCGGAGTACCTATACACCAACTCCACCCAGCACCCGAACGATGGCATGCAGTAAGTACATTTCCTTTTTCCTGTCTCTACATGATGTTCCCATGTACTGTACCTCTTCGATTTTGTTTCCCCGAATGCTCTGCCCCCCTCGTCTACCCCAGATGGGCTCGTACAAATATAG
Source organism: Hypoxylon cercidicola (assembly GCA_022578845.1). Classification (NCBI taxonomy): domain Eukaryota; kingdom Fungi; phylum Ascomycota; class Sordariomycetes; order Xylariales; family Hypoxylaceae; genus Hypoxylon; species Hypoxylon cercidicola. The sequence goes on from MU399526.1 coordinate 127,655, forward strand.
GACTAGCCTTGCTGTATAGAGGACATGGTTCTATATGTACCGAGAGTATACCTACCCGTCTTCACCATGGTCTTGTCTCGCGAACATTGAACCAGGTCGACCTGTCCATGCTCCACCACGAGTGGCGGGACCCCTGGTGATAGCTTCACATGGTCTTCCACACAAACCCGGCAAGATTCCCCTGCCCTGCAGCCTGTCTGCTTTGGTACCCTTGTTCCCATCTTTTAGCTGAACGGCTCCTCTGGGGCTGGCTCTACCAACCGTTGTCGACTTAGGTCCCCAATGCTGTGCAGCCATGATTGCACTGCGTTCCGCTGTTGTCGCTTCCCGCTACCCCAAGCCTTATGGGCAAGCTAACATCAGTCCGTGATACAGCTCTAACCATCCCTACCAACCCGACATGTCGCGTCGGGGTGAGTTTGCTGGTTATGCACAGCAGCCCCCCAATCCTGGTGCCCAACAGCATCAGCCGCATGGTCAGCAGCAGCACCACCAACAACTTTCCCAGCATCAGCAACACCAGAATCAACCGCACCAGCCGCCTCACGGCGCCCACCCGCAGCACCCGCACCATCAACCTCATCCGTCATCGCACCAGGCCCAGCAGCACCATGCGACTCCTGTCCCGCCTCCGATGACCATCCCGCAGCCTGCGGTTGCGCCTTCTCAACAGTCAACCCCTACGCCGGCTCCGGCGCCAGCTCCGCCGCGCGGTCGCAAGCGCGCCGCCCCCGGACACCAGCAATCCCATCCGCAGCCGCATCAGCAGCCGCATGTACCCGTTGCCAACTCATCTACTCCCATTCCCGCTGCCTCGACTGCTGCAGCTCCTGCCTCGTCTACTCCCGCTCCTGCTCCCATACCTACGCCTGTTTCGGCGCCTCCACCGCCCCCCATGCAGCAGGTTACTCCTGTGGTTCCACCGGCGGTTCCGACTAAGGAGGAGGCTGGTACTCCTGTAGCCCCTCCGCCGGCTAAGAAGAGCAGGACGAATACTCCATGGACCCCGGCCGAGGAGCAGCGACTGAAGCAGATGAGAGATGCGGGCAACAGCTGGGCAGAGATCGCCAAGGTCTGTCGGCCTTAGGAACTTGCAGGAATTGTTACTGATCAGCGCAATAATAGACGTTCCCTACCAGAACCGAGGGTAGCGTAAAGAAGCATTGGTACAAGGTATGGTGTTGCGCATCTATAATATATACTCTTCCTCGCTAATAGCCGTTAGGACATGCATTACGCCGAGTTTGCCGAAGACGAGAGCCAAGCGCTTCTCAGTGCCATCAAGGATTACGAGAACAACAAATGGAAGACTATTGGCCAAAAAGTTGGCAAACCAGCTAAGGTCAGCAGCCATCTAGCTTGACCCGCATATATTTTTCTTATATTTCGGTTGCTAACTGGCGTTGATAACAGGCATGCGAGCAGTACGCCAAAGAGCATTTCCCAGATCTCTTCGCTGCGCCAAAGGCACGTTAAGAAAGCCCAGGTGCTAGGTCTTACATTTCGTTTTGAATCCTAGTTTTGGCACTGGTGCATCCTTTAACGCTTCGATCTGCTCATTCTTATTAGGTTTTGTAAAACAGGCTCTGTGAGGCCCCCCTTCGGCGTTTCCCCTGGCTCAGGAAAGGCGATGAAGGTGCCTCATATCCTCTGCATCGACGAGGCGGTATGGAGGCGGTATGGAGACGGTGTGGAGTAGGAGTGCAACGCGTGGTCGTGTGTGATGTTGTGTTAAGTGTTCTTTTTTTTGTCTCGAAGCTTAATTTCCGTATATTGATTCGGCGAGGACAGGGCATGATTCCTTATTTCTTTCACAGTGAGATTCCCCCACGGGAGAATGGTTAGTCAAGGATTATCGGAGGGTATGGATTTCGGAAAGACAAACAGACGTGTACTCTTCACTCTCGGTGGATTACAAATCATGGCATAGGGCTCGAGCAAGTCGATGCGTCTTGCTTAATTTCGAAAGACCTTTCCTAGTCGCATTGCGTCTACTGATTGTGTGATTGCGGTTAATCTGACATATAGGTCTAAGGAGGGCAATGTGTGCCATGATGAGAGGAGGACGCTTTGTCAACATGACTAGGGCGGACTGGGGAAACGTGGATTGAATCCTTAGGTACGACTGGATGTTGATAGGTGTGGACGATGCTATCTGAAGTAATACTTCATAAGCTTGTATGGTTACGAGTTCGGGCTGTCTTGATGTTATGTGTTGTGTGCGATTCCTATCCTTCTCATACTGCCCTCAATCTGACTTTGGGCCATACAACTCTACTTGAAGGTTGCCAGGTAGTGGATTTCGTTGAATATTTCTATCCTCCTGTTTTTCTACTTCTTTCTTTCATGCTAGATACCTAATTCATGTTTGACTATTCCACACTGGCTAGTGCGTAGCAACGCGGCCTACGAAGACGGGAACAGAAGAGAAGCAGGGCAAAGTCTACAACGTCGTGTAACTCAAGTCCAGTGTTGTGCCGTCTTGCGTCTGCTAGGTACTTCAGGTACCCAAGTACCCAAGTTTAGGTCTCTCAAATCCCGACACCTTGGATTGACCTGTTAGATGGCGGAGTACCCTAACCGGGCCACGCGTGAGCTGTAACAACATTGTCGCCGTCGTCAATTCTAACTTTGCGGGCTTGCTAGGGCTTATATCGAGTTGATCTTAAACGGCTCTGAAGGTTGCTTCTGCTGCCCAAAGTCCGCCTCACGCCTTTCTAGCTTGGTTCGCTTGAAAGCTTGCCTTTTCCAACGACGCCTTGGGCAACGTATAGGAGAGACGGTGTGTGTCATCGGTAGAGTATAGACTAGCTTCTTTTCTCTTCCCCACGCCATCTTGAAGTCTCTAAACGAGTGGCGGGAAGCAGCCGGCCGCGTATTACAAGGGGAAAGGGGGGGGAACGCACATACATGGTCCGATATCCTCCTCCCATCTCTTCAAACTCACCGCCGTTGTCCCTCCATTTCATATATGCGCGTTCCCGGTTAGACTAGATAGAGGGGAAGAAGCATACGGAGTACGGATATCCATTTGTCGACTCGCTACCACTTTCGGATCGAGGCAAATAAGTGCAGGTGACGACACAGTAGCGAACAGGGAAGGCGGCAGTTTGTCAGTTAAAGTTGCGATAAAACACTAGAGAGGAATATGGCGACGACTACCACGACGACGTTCCGAAAGACGACGCTCTCGCACGCGCAGAAGACGGTCCTGGCCATGTCGCGCGCGCAGTACCTGGACGCGATCCACGTCACGCGGCCCGTCGACAAGCTGTACGTCGGCGTGTGCATCTTCAAGATGGACCCCCACAGCTCGCGGCCCTCGGTCCTGCTGCTCCGCCGCTCCGCTTCGGCCGCCACGTCGAACCCCCTCTCCGCGCCCGCACGTTCGGCATCGCGCTGGCGGCGGCGGAGCAGCAAGCCGCTGCAGCAGCAGAACTCGAGCAGCGGGAGCAGTAGCGGCAGGGGCGGCGGAAGAGAAGGAAGGGAAGAAGCAAGCGACGACTGGGGAGGAGGAAGAGGAGAAAGCTGCAGCTGGGAACTCCCCGGCGGCAAGGTCCGCGACGCCGACTTCTGCATCTCGGCGGCGGTGGCGCGGCGCGTGGCCGAGCAGACGGGACTGCGGGTGGTACGCATACTCGGGGCGCTGCAGGACGTGCGGCGGACGAGCGAGGTGCGGATCCTGGACTGGGATGATGACGGCGTCAACATCTTCACGGACGACCCGGCCGACGTCCTCGACGGCGCCACGCTGACGTCGTCCACGACGCCTGCCACTACACCGACGACGCCCACCACGCTGGGAAGTGGTAGCGGGAGCGGTAGGAGTAGCAACAGGGACTCTAGACGCTCGCCCATGCATAGCCCCCAGCTTGTACTCCGCCACGAGTGTCTGCAGCTTAATTATGCGGTGTTGGTGCAGAACCACGACGACCTCGCGGTGCACAGTAGGGACCACGACGAGCTGGTCTGGGCCAGCTTTAGTAAGGCCGAGGCCCTGCATATGCCGGAGCAGCTGCGGACTGTCGTGCACCAGGGCCTGGCGTTTGCCGGGGAGTACCTGTTTTAGTGTGGGTCACGAGGCTTACGGAATGGAATTCTACGGGTCCTTATACGGCGTTGATGAACGGGGCTCGGGATACCTACGTCTATAGATGGAACTCGCTGTGGTAAAGATAGCGGGCGTCACGACGGATAGAGGAGATCATAGAAGCAGAAGCGAAGTGTAAAGCACGCGTGATCTAGAGCTGCGTCAGCTTGCGTGAGATGGCCGATGAATCGGTTCTATCAGAGTTGGATTACGTGTATGTATGTATGTATGTCAATTCTGCAAGGCATTAGATTAGATCTGGCCTGGCTAAGATCACATCCTTCTTACCTCGAACAGGAGTGTATACAATGCAGTATAAAAGGGTTATACTAGTTGAGGGATCAGCATGTTCCGAGGCGTTGGTGATACAAGAATAGATGGTGATACAAGAATAGATGTATCGTCTTTATAAAAGTGGCGCTCAAAGGGCAGCTTGTTGGAAAGAAGCCAACAGCTCAATAACACCGCAAGTATAGACCATGCGATCGATGCTTGCTGAATATGATTCCGATCCCTTGGAAGACTTTTCTTCATCATTTAGCCTTTCACCAACAAACAGATCGGATCCTTCCGGGAAAAAGAAAAGAAAATCTGGGGTGCATGACACTGTGCTGTACGACAGCGTACCCATGCCCGACGTCACCTTTGTAAATGCCGTCCGACAAGGGTTTAGGTTTCCTCGTTCGACCGTGACGATCTCGTGATCTTTTCAAGATGCGCAAGCGAATTTTGCTCATGCTGTCTCGCGACGCCTTACAGCTTTCATCCTCTTGTAGAACGAATCCGCTGTAGAGAATCATCGAAGGAATCATGTAGTGACACGACATGTAATGATGTGATTGGGCTGTTGCTGATCTGGGCTCCTTGCTTATTCATTTCATATGTTAGGTATGTATGTATTTTCCGGTCATCCGCTTCGTCCAGCAATGCACAAGATGCAAGGGCTAACAAGACCTATCAAGCTCATACGACGAGGCGGTGGCTTTTACCTGATAATCCAATGCAGCCATCAGAGCCTACTTCCATCCTAACCTTTCCTTCTACCGCTAACCTTAGGTCCTTTACTGACAACCAACGCGACGCCACTATGTACCTATATTTCAATATGTCATACGTACCTAGGGAAGTTCGACATTATTTGTTAGGTTTGACATAAAATAATGACGTCGTTGTAAGCTCTCTTCTTAAATCAGCCATCCGGACATGACATCTTTTCTAGTTTAGACACCGGGAACTTGGCAAGTCTTGGGAATTGTCGAGAACTGCATAGAAATTGGGAATGAAAAAATTTCGTGTTCCAGCGCCCTACAGTAATCCTCCGGTCTGAAGATTTCCTGCTAAATAGGGGAGGTTCCCAAATTTAAGCCGGGGTATTGATTGGCTCGTCTCGAGTTCGAGGTTGGCGCTCGAGGAATACGAGATGATACGGTGTATAAGCCATAGTAAGCACTGTATGACCACATGGGATCCAATAGACGAGCTTTATTTAGCTTCTTCGGTTCTCCACCCTAACGGGCTTGACAGGCGGGTGGAGTAACTGACGGGGGCTGACACGGGCAGTGGCACAATCTGATTACCTTTTTCTGCCCCTTTGATGGAAGATCTGGTACGGACGGGGAACCTAATTCGCATTGACCCTTGAGACCCACCGTCACTCAATCCCGCTAATTCCCAAGCGAGCAGTTGTATTGTACTGTATTGTAATCCGTACTGTATGAATCTCCTTCTCCTTTATGGGTATGGGCTGAGCTGTAAACCAGTCTAAGCTGTAACCAAGCCAGTGAGCCGAAGCAAGCATGATGCTAAACCCCTGGATCGAGGCTTGTTTGCTTCGAAGTAGCTTCTTTTCCTTCTCTCCATCTTATTCCGTCCATACTTACTCTTGCTCTTGCTCTTGCCATTATTTGGTGATTTCTTTCGCTTTCCTGTCGCTTTGCGTGATTCTCTAGCGAGCGGTGGCTACGATGAGTCTTTGATGCTCATTTGAACTTCCCCAACCCTCGTTTTTTATCTTTGTCTATATTGTAATAATTCTGTCGTTCTTCCGAGCCTGGTAAAAGGGTTTTCGCCTCGATCGCTTTCCCCCCGAAATACTCTCGCTTGAAACTCCGTAATAAGCACGACTGCTTCAGTACTGAATACCTGAGGTGGTCTATGCGAGAGGAAACTCAGATACAGTTCGTCGTTACTTGTATATAAGTCGACCGACTCATTGTACACCGTATTCTTTATCGGGATATACGTACCTTTCTGGGCTTGGTGAATCACTTCCATAGCCTACGCGGAAAGGAAGCTTCCAAGTTGTGGTCCAAATCGAATATCCATCGCTGATCGTATATTTCGTTCCTCGACTTCATTCGCTTACGACTCGAGTTTTCGGTGCTGTATATATATATAACGACATACATCACGCGACTCGACCGTCGAACCTCGACCGACAAACCGTATATATATTAACCATATAATAATACCTTAATTCTGGTCTCAAGCTACGCCAGCTCGGGAACGATAATAAGCATAAAATGTTTCGAGTAGTGCCAGCTGTGGCCTTGGCCATCCTGGGCGCATCGACTGTCTTGGCTGCCGACTCACCACCCCAATGTTCCTTAACACAAAAATGCCCGGAAGAGACTCCGTGCTGTTCTCGTAAGAAAGACATTCTTCGTCCTCTGAACCTCGCTGTGGATAGGCTAACAATCAAAACTGCAGAGTACGGTCAATGTGGTGTCGGCGCGTATTGCCTCGGCGGATGTGATCCGCGCATGTCCTTCTCGCTAGATGCGTGTGTTCCCGAGCCTGTGTGCGAGACCAAGACGATGAGTATGGACAGCACCGACGGCATCGTCGACGTATCGAAATATCTCGGCGATGCTACAAAAGCCGACTGGGTTGCGCAGGGTACACCTCTTTCTCACAACGGCAATATCCTCTTGACCATGCCTCCTAACTCCGCCGGAACCGTCTTGGCATCCACCGTCTATATGTGGTACGGAAATGTGAAGGCCAGAATCAAGACGTCGCGTGATGCGGGTGTGGTTACTGCCTTCATTCTGCTCAGCGACGTGAAGGATGAAATCGACTTTGAGTGGGTTGGAACTGAGCTGGATATTGCGCAGACCAACTACTACTTTCAGGGCATTCCCGACTGTAAGATCAACATCCGGCCAGCTTGCGCCTGATGACGTTAGTCGCTAACTTGGCTTGTCAGATACCCATTCGACCAACATTACCGGTGTGTCGAACACCAATGAAGAGTGGCACACGTACGAGATCAGGTGGACTCCGGACAAGATAGAATGGTATGTGGATGACAAGCTTGGCCGAACGCAGCAGAAGTCGAGCACTTGGAACGAGACAGCGAACCAATGGGACTTCCCCCAGTCGCCCGCTCGTGTTCAGCTCTCCATCTGGCCGGGTGGAGATTCGAAGAACGCGCCGGGTACCATAGACTGGGCGGGTGGCCCGATCGACTGGGAAAGCGACGACATCAAGAAGGACAAGTACTACTACGCCACCGTCGGCGAGGTCACCATCGAGTGCTACAAGACGGACAAGGCCCCCGGGACGAACTCGGGCAAGAGCTACGTCTACAAGAACGCGAAGGGCACCAACGACACGATCGAGGACGGCGACGCGAACACGGTGCTGAAGTCGCTGCTAGGTACCGGCCTGGATATGGACAAAGACTACCCGCAGCAGTCCGGCTCAACGCAAAGCGGCGGTGGTCAAGAAGTCATCCCCGGACTGAGCGGCGGCGGGCCTGGCACCAACGGCCAGGCCGCCGGAGGAAGCGACGGCGGTTCGGGCAGCGGCACGAACGGCAACGGTGTCACGGGTACCGGCAGCTCCGGTCCTGCCTGCACGCAGGGCTTCTCCCAGGTCTGCGGTCCCGCCGACGGCGACAGCCAGAGCCAGGCCGGGCGGCAGGAGCGTACGATCGGCGCGAGCGCGTTCGCGGCTCTGGTCGCTGTCGGCGTTATGCTTTTGCTATAGATGACGAATGCCTACACATTGAGAAGGGGTGATGATCATTTACGCATTTGGGACCGGCGCACTTCTGCATGACGTTCCCGTCCGGACGCCGAGGGGTTAGATTTGTGCGATATGTATGTGCGGCTCGAGCATGCTGCAAACTGTGATGGGGTAATGGCGCGATGCCGTCCGCTCCTTTTTTGTCCAGCCGTTGGGTTTTCGTATCCGCGGCTCGTAGCCCTCAACGCTGCTAGAGAGAGACTAGTCGGCGTAGAGGTCGACGGCGAATCAAAAGTACCTTGTATATAATGTCACGATGAGATTTGAAGCTTGGTCTCCCGAGACCGGGTACCGGATAATGCCAGTTGCGTTTGCGTATATGGAATGCGAGCTTGCCTAAGTGCTGTATGAATACTCATGCTACCTACCTGGGTGCCTAGGTATGTCGTTGGAATGTTGTGAAATGATGTCTGCTACGCTATGATAAACCCGTCTTAGCGGTTTTGCATACCCTTTATAACTGCCGATGGAAGCCTCTATTACGGTTCTAGGGGGCAGCGCGAATGAGTCTAGAGCTAGAGCTAGTGGATTCGCGTTAGAGATATTGCTTTATATTCGTCTTGATACTCTAGTATAGATAATCCTTGCATTGAAAATACCGCGTACAATACGGCATAACTAGGTTAGGTATCTAATGTTCAGATGTTATAAGCCTCGTCCCGCCGTGCTATCGTCGGTATCTCAGTCCGGTCCGCAAAAAGTCTGGCAATCGACTTCATAGCGGTCCCGGCCCCATCTAAGTTCTCCACGTGTACCTAGAGTTCGGTCAACTCTCGGCACCCTAGAATGAAAGGATTGTTGCCCCCCGGGCAGCCGGGAGTAAGGATGCTGTAAGCTATCGCAGTCTAGGCCTATGGTACTAGTGACTCTACCCGTCCAGCCGTCGCGTGGCCTTGTAGGCTGTGCTTGATAACGATACGTTGTTGATTTTAGACGACCGAGAATTGCGCGAGCCGCACTTTTGATTCGATATTCTGCTGTGCCGCCGGGCTAGTCTCGTCTATCACTGGCTTTCAGCTCCGAAAAACGATGCAGAATGATGCGTATCTGGCCTCTATCCTAGGCAATGACTTTAACGATATGTGACAAAACGTGACATTTATTCGTGGCTGCCTATCTGTGTGAAATGAACATAAAAAGGACTATAATTCCCTCGTGGTTGATAGAAGCTTGAATCATATCTCCATACTACACTCACAGGCGCATTGCTATTCACACTGCAAGTCATCAGAAAATTTCAGCTTCACTCACCGCCAGCATAAGCTTACACACCCTTCCGTCGAGTTACAGCCGTGTATAAAATACCTGACTTGCTATCAAAACACATCACTTCACTTTACAGTTGTAGAAACACATAACACCGTACCGACTTCACCTCATCGAAACAAGATGGCTGAAGGAAACACCAAGACCATCGCCTTCCTAGGTGCATCCACAGGCATCGGCCTCGCGGCGCTGACCCGGGCGCTGGCAGCGGGCCACACGTGCATCGCGCTGTGCCGGAAGCCGGCCAAGCTGACCGAGCGGTTCCCGGCGGCCTCGCACCCGAACCTGCACGTGGTGGAGGGCAACGCGCACGACGTCGCGGCCGTGTCGCGGTGCCTGCGCTCTGAGCAGCAGCAGCCCGTCGACGTCGTCGTGTCGTCGATCGGCGGCGCCTTCATACTGTCCAAGATGACGCTGGACGACCCGCACGTGTGCGAGAAGGGGATGTCGACGCTCGTCGCGGCCATCGCCAAGGTGCGGCAGGAGACGGCGGCGGCGGCGGGATGGAAGCCGCGCGTGGTCGTGGTCAGCTCGGCGGGGCTGGCGCGGTCCGGACGAGACTACCCGCTGGCTCTGATTCCGATGTATAAATTGATGCTCAAGGTGCCGCACGTGGACAAGGTGGCGATGGAGAAGGTGCTCGTGGACGGCGCGTCGGGCGCGGGCGCGGGCTACGCGTACACGATCGTGCGGCCGAGCCTGCTCGTCGACGAGGCGGCGCCCAAGCGCGAGGTGCGCGTCGGTATCGACGACAACTTCGTCGTCGGGTACACCATCTCGCGCGACGACGCCGGCCGGTGGCTCTACGAGAACCTGCTGCGGGACGGCGGCGAGGCGGGCCGGTACGAGAATAGGATCGCGACGATTACGTGGTGAAAGGGGTCCGAGCTGGAGGATGGTGGGTCGTGTCTAACAGATTAATCGGGTCGTTGAAGGGCGTTGTGTTTGCATTGCGAGGGAATACCTAACCGAAATGGCCTCCCTCTTTTTCTTTTTTCTTTGTTGGATTTGCTGGCGTCGTTTTTCTTACCGTAGAATGGCATGACATGATACCTCACCTCAACGTATTAATCTACTCATATAAACGAAATGTTTCAAGTCTTGCTCGTTCCATGTAGTCGGGATCATTCTTCGTCACGTTCTTGTTGCCTCGTCTGAAGAATTGGCGGTATTGGCGACACGATTGGACAGCGGGAGTCGCTGGAAGCCCCCAAACGCGGGAGCTGAAAAGGCGCTGTACGGGATTGATTTGTACCTGTCAGCCTGTCAATGCTAGACGCGGCGCCAAAATCCACAACGCCCGCTTCTGACGATCTTTGCCGTCTTGCACGGCGGGTCACTGCAGGGGCAGAGGGGCAAGATGGAGATGCGTTGTGGCTTATCACATGTTGGGAAGAGCTGGATAGCTTGTAGGAACTGATCGGCCAATCAATCCACGAGCAAACGAGCAATTCTTACAAGGTACCTGGTAGTATGTCAGCTAACCCCTGAAAATAGCGAGTTGTGTTTAGAAACACAATATGCTTGGCAGCCCAGCCTCCTCTCCGCTCTCCACAAGAAAGGTCACCCGTGAGGCTGATATAAGGGCCCCTGCGTTCAGTAACATAGCCTTACCTAGCATTGTCTGGTAGTAAGTGCGCTCGAAATAGGTAACCTAGGTTCTTAAGCCAAGGGAGAAGGAATGTGAGGTGCCTTCTCGGCTTCTTCTGCTGGTAAGTTGTATTAGAATAAGACCGAGTGAGACCCTTCTTGCGTCTCACGATTTTGTCTCATTCCACTTCTCACCGTTCATCTTTCTTGATTGCTGTATACCAAATAGAGTCATTCGGTTTCTGGAATCACCATTTAGTTGTTTCTTTACTTAGACGCATGAAGGTGAGTAAGGTCCCTGAAGGGTGACCGAATCCTCCCCTTATTGTTTCATGCAAGCCAATCTAACATACAAACAAGACTCGTTTGTTCTCTTAGGAATCCTTTATCGTTCTCTTGTCCCCGGCTTAAGATATTGGACAATACCGAGAACAATCCCGTTGTTTGTAGTTGTGACATTGGATTGAGATTCGACTTCCCACGTTGGTCCCAGAGACTCACTGCCAAAGGCTTTTATCTTATTCATGGGACGTGACAGCTGGTGCCATTTTGCTTGTTAGTAGCGGCTGCTTCATTTGAAAGAAGCATATTTATCAGTCGCAAGCCCCGATCTAAGGAAGCTACAAACCAGACAAAACAAGAGTTGATCTCTAAGACAACGTTCTACAATCCACGATACCCCACCAAAAACATCGAAAATGTTTAGACTTACCACACTTACCACACTTCTCACCCTCGGCACAGCCGTCGCAATGCCACCCAAGACACGTCAGAGCGCGACGATGCATAAACTCGTCATCGGTACTCCCTTCCAGATCCTTACCGGTGTCTTTGACGGATCCAAGTTCTCTATTACCGGTAACCACACCGAGGCCGGCTCGGCGCCTAGCTGGCTACTCTACAAGAGTCCGAACCTGCTGTACGCGGTGAATGAGAACGCCAACGACACCAGCCTCTTCACCCTAGACTGCGGCACCGGCAACCCCACCTTCACATCCGCCGCCAATGGCTCTTCTGGCGTTGTGTTTTTGGAATTCAACAGCGACAAGACGCGCATGGTTGGAGCGGCTTACGGAAGTGGTATGATCGATGTTTGGGACGTCTCGGCTGCCGACGGCAGCTTGAAGCTGCTCAAGAACATCGTAGTACCGGGAGAGCCTAATCCAGCGCAAGGCGCCCACCACCCCCACCAAGCCCTGCTAGACCCGACGGGCCGCTTCTTCGTCATCCCCGACCTAGGCGGCGACAGCATATTGGTCCTCGACAGCAAGGACGACGCATACGAAATCACCAATACCGTCACCTTGCCAGTAGGCACAGGCCCGCGCCACGGCGGCTTCCTCACCAGCGGCGATATACATTATTACACGTTGGCGTCCGAGCTCTCGAACGAGCTATTCCTGTTCGAGCTCAAGTACGAAGACGACAAGCTGGACTTCGCGGAGCTCCAGAAGCAGAGCACGTACGGCCCCGGGTTCCCGCCGGCCAACGCCAGTTCGGCGGCGGCGGGCGAGCTAATTGTGGCCAGCAACAACAGGGACGTGTACGTGTCTAACCGTCTCAGCGGCAACGAGACGGATAGCATTGCACACTTCAAATTCAGCGACGCCAAGCTCGACTTCGCCGACACCGTGTCGAGCGGTGGTACCCTCCCACGCATGTTTAGCCTCAGCACAGACGAGACCCTTGCCTTCGTAGCCAACCAGGCCGGCGACGCAGGCCTAGCCGCCTTCAAGCGCTCCGAGGACTCGGGCGAGCTAAGCCCGACGCCCATCGCCATGCTGCCCCAGGAGTCGCTGGTAGCACCCGCGCTCGCAGCTACGCCTAGCATGGGCCCCCAGTTCGTGCTGGAGATCTAAAGCTGACGGATGGTTAATCGACATTTAGGCGTTCCGGCTACGCATGAGGGAAACGGGCCGCCGATTTGCGGGATGAATTGCATGCATTGCGGCGTTGGGGTTCGGGCAACGGATGGTTGGTGGGCATGGACGGATTAGCTTTCTGTTCTTCGAACTCGGTCTGAGTGGCATTAGATATGAATCCAACTTTTTTTATATACTAGGTGTTTACGTGACTAGTCGCTCGTCCCGTGTTAATTTGTAATAAATGATGACTACATGGCATGAAGGCCACCGAAATGTCGCAAATGGGATAGGAGACGTACATTCTAGCTAGATCAAGCTTCGTTTGTCTGTGTTACTACACGTATAGATTCTAAGGTGTATGAATAACACTTAGATTCCCGCTCCTTAGTAATATTCTCGAGACGCACAAACACATTGTTACCTGCCTACTTCCCAGCATTATATCACCAACCTACTTACCTATCTCCTCAGGTATCGATACGCCCGATGTCGCCTACCTTACCACAGTTGACCAATGATGTAAAATCACCATCGGCAGAACCAACGACACAGCCATTGCCCAGGGAGTTCGTCCTACCGGGTACTCTCACCACACCCTTCCAATGGGTTGGTCTCGTCCTCTCAGTCTTCCTCAGCGTCGGCATGGTCCTCGCTATGCCGCCAGTCGCCATAGTAGCTGCGGTCTGCATGCTAACGCAGACGAGTGTCCCCATGTGGACGTTGTGTAAGCTCTACCTCGGAATATCGGGATTATTCTTTGTTATCGGGTCCAGCGCAGAAGCATTCGGATATGTTGGGTGGCGGCTTTGGGCGAGATGGTCGACGAAGGATGGCATCGGCGGTGCCAGCAGACAGGAGTACGGGCATCCGGTCACGACAATCTACGCATGGGTGTTGTCATGTTTACTCGGGTTTTGACTTGGTGCGTGTTTGGTCGCGATGAATATCGCGAAATATTCCATGGCAAGGAAAGTAAGGCTTAATACTGTTATGGACTACTTCGGTAGATTAATACTATTTCTATTGGCAATGAGATTCCAAATCAGGATATATCTACCTAGGTACTTAGGTACTTGATCGTCATGATGGCGGAAGCTTGTCGTGAGACAGAGCTGCAATGTAACCCTACCAGAAATCTCGATGACCACGACACACAAACGGTGGAGACAATGCTCCAGGGGGCCCTTACAATTCGATGCAAGTTAAATTCTCTGCCAGCCTGCTGGATCTACCGTTACGAGCTTGTAACCCTATATTCGTATTCAAGAAATACTGCTGGCTGGAATGCTTTATTGCTGACCTACTGCTACAGTATATGAAGACGCAGACGGAAATCGAGATCTATCTCCAAGAAGAGTCAACGCCAATCCCCCGGATTGCCTGCTGCATACCAACTAATAACTTGTTTAGTAGTTCTACATGACTAGTTAATGACTGATTGAGACTTACAGAGACAACATGCTACCGTATCCGAAGCTGTGCGACTTTCTTTTACGTCATAGACGACCGAATGCGGAAATTGAAGATATTTTCAATAGACATCCAAGTTCCGCTCAAGAAGTCTCTTACACGTCCACTTTCCAAAGACGACGATACCTTCATCAAACTAGAAGCTTCAAGATTTCCTAAATTGCGGACGCGTTTCGCGTAATAGCTCTTTAAGCTTTTACGTTCCTTGTCTGGGCCGGTGAGCTGGGTAAGGTAGCCTTAGATTCCCGAGGACGACAGATCTAAGGCGACGACCAGGCTGCCAGGGTATGGATGACCTGATACCAGATGTAGGATACCCGCCTCTGCATATGAAACAAGGCGTTGACAAGTCGGTACATTGGCATTGGTCTGAGATCAATAGCTCAAGTATTTCAGCCCAGCTGTGAACGCGTTGGTAAAGTCGAGGGAAACAAGGGAGCCCTAAATTAAGCAGCTCTACCCCTGTCTTCCTGGCCCCACGGATGCGTTGCGGCTATCATTATCGCTAAAAGGCGATCCTCTAATTCCATGTCATGTATGCTTGGGCTATTTTCCTATTCGAGGCTGATGGGTACAAGATATTCGTAGCGATCATGATAGAATGACGAAGACTGTTGAAACTACTGTAACCACTTCAGCTTTTCCAAATTTATTCTCACCTATGGAACTGCTTCTACGGCAAAGGAAGGGGTTCCACCAATTGGCTAATTGTGTAGCCAAAAGCTAAGCCCGGAGCGCTTGTCTTGCTTAATAGCTATGACGTACTCGATTGTCAATTCCAGCATTTCACGTCATTTACACCTAATGAACCAAGTATGCAGAGATCTAGATGCGCGTCCATGGCACATTACATGAGAAAAAGGTACTTGCTGCTGCCAGCATCCAACCATTACCCTGTCATGTACCTTGCCCTGCCGCGGCCCATGTCCACGCCCATGCCCATGCCCTGATCTCCTCGGCTGCTTGCGCTCACCGTTCGACCTCACCCTTTCATTAAATCATAGCTACATCTAAGTTACGTCAACATATAATAACACCTTTGTCTTCCCCCAGATCTCATGTTGAAAATTTCTTCTCTCTTCACAAATCTAAGCACTACGTCGTGAAACTCGCATCTAGCATTATACCCATACCCCCTAAACCAACCTAATATACCATTATACCATCTCTGTGATACCCCCAATCTCCTATCTATTGTGTGCCACCGTCGACCGAACCAACTGATATCGAGATACCCTATACAAATAAAATCATGACTAGCGTCAACAAGCCCACCGACGTTAAGCAGAAGGAGGCCGATGTGAACCGCAAGCTTCAGATTTATGGCATCGTCAACGCCTTCCAGATTGGCAAGGTGCCATCTGTAAGTCTCATCTCTTCGCCCCGTATAAGACGGGGCTGCTTGATAACGTGAGGCTGACTCTGTTCGAAATAGAATGAGCAAATCGATGTTGCTCTTAACAGCTTCCTCGCCTCGAGAGCGCTAGCGAACCCCTCTAAGAAGCTGTCATCCGAAGGTCAAGAACTCGTGACGGATTTCAAGGATGTTGTAAACCAGGCGAAGCAACTGCTATTATCCAAGAACGAAGGAAACCTACTACAAGACTTCATCTGGCAGACTCAGCAGTTCGACCCCAAGGCTATTAACACACCTGGCGTCCCACTCGACAAGGACACGGCGAAGCAGCATAGTGATCAGGTACTTGAAGGATTCCGGACCTTAGGTACTTTGATCATCACCAACGGCCAGTTCCGCAAGCTTCGTAAGTCGGCCATCTGCTATACAAATGCCTTCTAGTGTCGGGTTGCTAATACTTCTCTCCAGTTAACGACGCAACTGTACTGCTCCGTGACATTGCCGGTGACGCTGCTAGCAATGCCGCCAACGTTGTGCGGCCTCCGGGCGAATCCCTCGCCCAGATCGACCGGCCCGCCGACGACAACACTTGGCATGATGCTCCCGACTTCTCCAAGGAGAATTTAAGGTCCCAATTCCAAAATGTTTACAAGAGTGACCCTGCGCAAGATGCCAAGGGAGTTGCCGGTTCTGCAGCTCAAGCAGTTCGTCAGCCAGAGGGCACGGCAGGCGATCGCCTAAACGCTGCGCAGAATGCGACAAGCAGGACTGCCGGCCAGGTCGTGTCTAACGTTGACCCGGAGACTCGAGAATCCACGAAGCAGACAACTCAGGAGTATCGCGAGCGCACCAAGCAATATCTATCCAAGAAGATGCCTGAGGAGCGCCGCGATCAGACTATCTGGCGCCTGAAGGTACGCCTTGAAGGAATCTCAATTAATAGTTTTATCCATGTTAACATCGAAATAGAAAATGGTTGTTGAATGTCAGCAACACCCCGATTACAACCAGGCTATTTCTACGCTGCTCGACCTGGCTGAACAGTATGGTAGTCATGGTAAGGCGCTTACTGCCGGAGGTGCTGGTACTGTGAAGGAAACACGATCCCACCTCGCTGCTGCCGAAGCTGACCTGAAGGTATGCGCTTGTCGACATCAAATGTAATCGAATTAGGCTGACATGATGGTAGACTCTCATTGAGCGCTTCGCCAATGGAACGTCGTCGGATGACCTTTGGTCTTCAATCAACACTATTTATGCGGACGCAGACAAGGACCCCGAGCTTAAAAACTGGTTCAAGTCCCTCGATACTTACGTCCGCAAGTGCCTTCAGGAGCAGGGTTACATCATGGAGGATGCTTCCACCGAGGAGTGGCACCGCTTGTATGACCACGGTAACTATCTCCTTCGCGAGAAGTACAGAACCCACACCGACCGCATCGTCGACGAGATCAAGTTCTTGGCGGACCAGTTCGACCAAGATCCCCAGAACAAGGCTTTTTCGGTCTCACTGCAAAAGCTGTTCAAAGACCTCGGCAACGACGAGAGTGGCAAGTCGGCCTTCAAGCCACACCTCATTAAGGATTTGACGGATGTCATCATCCCAGCTGCCCTCGAGAAGGTCGCCTACATCCCCATTCCCCGCATCGAGTATTCTGACTCCGAGATCGATGCTGTGGTGGAGAACCTTGTCTTGGAAAGCGACAACTTCATGCCAAACGTTCTGGAGGTTGCCAGCGACAACTATTTCCGCTGGGGTCGCAAGAAGATCGCGAGCACGAATAAGAACTCGATTGACGTTAAGGTCACGGGCATCCAGATGGACTTGCGCGACGTCAGCTTCTACGTCAAGCGCAAGCAAGGCTTCCCTTCTATCACCGACACTGGCGTTGCTAACATTAAAATGGGTGGCGATGGGTTCTGTTTCCGCTTGAAACTGTCTACTGCGGACGCTAAGGACAAGCAACACTTCTTCAAGATTGACAAGGTAGACGTCGACGTTAAGCACTTGCAAATTAAGCTTGTCAAGTCTAACCACAAGCTCCTGTTTGGCCTGTTCAAGCCTGTCATGCTTAAGGTTCTGCGCCCGGTGATCCAGAAGACCGCCGAGAAGCAACTCATGGACCAGTTCAACAAGTTCGACCAGCTGATGTACCAAGTCAAGCAGGAGGCCGACCGTGCCCTGGCGGAGGCTAGCAGTGACCCTAAGAACGCTCCTGGCATCTACAACCGCTACGTCAACGCCGCGCAGAAGCAGTTCCTCCAAGGCAAGAAGAAGGCCGAGACTTTGGCAGCTGACAAGAAGGTCAACATGGCTGTCACTAAGGAGGACAGCATCTTCCCCAACATCCATTTGCCTGGCGGAATATCGTCCAAGGCTACCGAATACAAGGAGTTGGCCCGAAAGGGTGAGATGTGGGAGAGTCCCGTCTTCTCCATCGGCACTGCATCCAAGAGCTCCAACATCCCTGCTGCTCCTCAAGTCGCCCGCAAGACGCATGCCGTCAATGGTAACAACAACGGTAACTATACGAATGGCAACTCCCACCACACTAATGGTAACTATACCAACGGTAGCTACACCAACAGCCGAACGGTGAACGGCAAGTACAGCGAACCTGTTACGGGACCAATCACCACCACAATCTAGAGCATGGAGACGATGTTTGGAGCGAGAACTGGTGAGGTGGGAAGGGAGGATAAAAAAGATAAGGATGGGAGGTTATACCAGGAAGGATGGTAATACCCGAGATACCCGAGAATGACTTCGCTTGGATCAATAGTTTTTTGGGAGGCGAGACATTCCGCGTCGTCGGCTTTGATTGATGATTGTTTTTGAGTTGATACCTGTCGTCGTTTTTCCTGTTTTGTATATCCGCTTTCCCTTTGTCGCCGCTGTATCGAGTATCCAATAGCGGGTAACACTCGTAACGAAAGATCACGAATACGTGAACATGCGTTTGCCTAAGCCTTGGGATGTGTGATGTGAAATTAAATGGAAATTTTGTGCCGTAGTCAACTCTTCGTAGATTCTATTGTTGTAAGTTGGAGCTGAAGGTAAAATACCCCTATCTCCTTTATGTTAAGGGATAATGATAAGAGAAAAGGTGTGTACTTGGTTGGAGAATCTGTCTATGAGTTAGCTGATACCTATCAAGAATACCAAGTAGCCCCTATTCACCAGTTTGAGACTCCCAAGCTTATTGCTGCTCATTCCCTGAATTGGATTGCTGGCACAGGCACGGTTTGTACATATATCTAGAGCTTGCTAGCTGTTAGGTTCATAGCTCCTCGTGCGAGAACGTTATTATTTCCTCACCCCTTAGTTGGCGTCATGGCAATAGGGGTTAGGTCGGTTGGCTCGGATAGGGGTTGGGTTAAGAGTATAAAGGGTCTTCTCGTATATATAATTGAAGCCGTTAGCAGCTAGACTGGGAGCTTCTCAAGCAACGGTATTGCTGTTTCCTCATCGTCAGGCTTGCATGGCGAAATAGGTGAGTTTGGATGACGTAAAACGATAGGGGACGCAGATAGCTCCCTATTCGTATCTGTTAATGCTTTGATCACAGGCGATAGATCAGAGAGTTTATATATGACGGTGCGTCCAGAATCGAAGTCTTATGGCTCCTTTAGGTATCCTGATCGTCATGCCTATCATTCGTTACGGCTTCGCCAGGGGTACAAAATTTTGGTATCAAGAAAGTGGGGGGTCTATGTGGTTCATATAAGCGCCGAGGAAATTAATGATGTAACTCGAGGTGCAGGAGATAACGCCGAGATATACAGTGCTGGCGTTGCATAGAGCTCGACAGGAGCACTTACTAAGGCCCCAACAACGTTGCTTTGGGCTCCAAGCTCCAACAATGTTGAGCGAACTGTTCGGGATTCCACCAGAGGATTACAGGTGAATGGAAGATCGTGATGTCCTTGCTTTCATCTTTGGCCTATTACTCCTTAGGATCATGTTCTCCTTTTGTATACCATGCCGTCCTGCTCTTACAGACCGATTCCTTCGCTTGAATACTTAATACTGTCCTCATGTTTCATGAATCGTTAAGCATATTGGTGTCCTTAGCAACTGTGCCGCCAACACACATCACACCATGTTCACCTCATTTCCAATCCCGTCTACAACATCCAGACCAAATCCAAACCCGAGCTCCGCATCTCCGACTGCTACACAACCAACACGTCCCCGTCAAAACCGTAGTCAGGTTGCGCTAGCCTGGTTAGTTCACCTACATCATGTTCTCTTCCTTAGTCTAATCAGCTATTAGAACAGCAGTTCTGCACTGACTCATATACGAGTGACTGGTGTCGGACACATAGAACCAAGTGCGACGATAATTACCCATGCCTCAACTGCCAGGCCAGGGGAGGCCAATATAGCAATGACCGGACAAGTGCCATTCGAACTCTTCCGCATGCATTTCGAGAGATAGAGTGGCTCAGACAGCGTCAAAAAGAACTTCAAGAAGAGCTCGATGAGGAACGCAACCGCAACAGAATCCAGACGGCACCACTGGTCGTACCATCCAGCCCCCAGCTTCTGACTCCCTCTGGCACATCAGTACTGCCACAGTCTACCATCGTAGACCCATCGGGTCCTGAAGCAGAGGGTGGAGGTTCTGCTCAAAAGTATTGGGAAGGCATTTACATCCACACGGCTAAATCACCTGCAAAGACATGGTATGGTCCATCGTCTCTGCTGTACTTTATTAGTCGTTTGACTGTATTCTTGGCCTCAAAACTTCAGCAATATCGTCCCGAGTGCTGTACGCAGCCCAATTTTGGTATTGAACTGCTGGGTAGGCCTTCCAACGCGCCCGAGAAGCCAACAGATGAAGGAGATCGGACAACCCCTGATGACCATATCAAAGCTAAAGACTACTTGACCCCCACACAGGAGGAATACTTCTTGGATTTCTACTGGCAGTCTTACCACACGTCACTTCCCATCCTGAATGAGAACGATTTCAAGCGGCATTATAAGTCTCTTTGGGCGGGATCGAGAAGAAATAGCAAAGCATCAGCCCTTGTCGATATCGTCATTGCATTATGTATGCAGTATGGCATGGCACGGGCCCGAAGCAATAGCACCTCGTTAAAAGCTATTGATATCGATTCCGGTGATGCAGCACTTGCTGACCGCTTGTATTATTGCCGGTGCCAGACGATCTTAGCGTACGAGTTAGACAGCCCGACGATATCAACTTTACAGTGCAATATACTCTCCGTGATCTGGCTGTGCTCTGCGTCGCTCCAGAACATAGCGGACAACACCTTAGCCCTCACGGCAAGAACAGCTCAGAGGCTAGGCCTCCATCAACCACCGCCACAAGATGTGTCACCACGAGAGAGGGAATTGCGAAAGCGTCTCTGGTGGTCCATTTATATTCTCGAAACCAAGATCAGCATGAAGCTTGGCCGTCCATTCCTGCTTCATCCATCACCCATAAGTTGTGGGCTGCCGGGCGACGAACACGAGGTGGCCACTCTATCAGGATCCAACTTCACGCCACTAGGAGATAATATTACATGGCTTAACTGGAACCTGCACAATATGAAACTGGTGCTCGTTGCTCGCAATGTATATACCGCCTTTTATGATAAATTCACAGATTTTTTCAATGGCGACTATAACCAGACGATTTACGACACACCCACGGCCTTAGAAACCTACGCCGACCTCCTTATTACGCAGATGAAGGCTCTGGAGAGTTGGGTGAAAGACGTGCCCGATGCTCTAAAGACTAAACGTCAGAGCCGCGGCATTCCTTTCTCGATAGACCACTCGCCGCTTGAGATGGAGCAGTTTGCCCCTTTCTGGGTCCAGCACCAGCGTCTTCTATTAGAGCTACTGTATCATAATCTCTGCACTAACCTATACCGACCATTTATCTCTTTCAAGTCAACGTCGCCCCTTTCACCTCTAACACAGTCGTCAATATCTTCCTCGTTAGTAGAATCATGTGCTTCTAGTTGCGACAATCATGCCATGGCAGCCACGAATATTAGTCACCCCGCCGCAGCATGACAACAAAACCCAACCTAGAGATGAAGCATGTGGAGTTTTAATTCCAGGTGGCCGACAAGTACCGACGATACCTCAGAGCGGACAGACTACCACAGCATCGGGACAGAGCGATGATACTATATCCACTAGGTTTGACGAGGAATCTGTCGCCGATATGCGAGACATTCTCGTGGCGTCGATGGAAATGGCCTTTGCGGTTGACGGTTATAACAGTTCCAATATGTGGTGGCCTGGTATGGGTACAGCGGAATTATAGGCCATTCGCGTGGATGTAACAGATATACAAAGAATGAAGAGAAATAAAGGGACTGCGGGTAGAACGCACGACGAGCAGGACGAACATATGACACCGTTAACAGGTACCTAGGGTATAAAGCACCAGAAGAATTTAAAGTAACAGTAATCCATTGGAATCTCATGCTATGAATAACCGCTAATTTGCAAGTATCCCAAGTATGATAGTTGACGATACAAAGGATACACCAGCTTCTGTATAAATTGGTAGTAAAGGGAGCTAGCAGTGTTGGCCAAGATAGGGGGACTGGGTCGGGAGGACAAAGGGTCTCATTGTCTACCATGTAAATTTCAGCTCCTCGAGCAACGTTTTCGTCGTTTCCACGGCCTATGGTTTCCAATGTGACAGTTCTGCAATGAAAATTTATACGTTGCACAGATGTTGTGTTCCGTGACACCAAGTCAGCACCCCGTGTAGGCTCTTCCAGGCCTAGACGCCACACGAAATATATTGACTCCGGTCTGACCAAAGCTGAAAATGGCTCTCTTAAATTTCTATGTTCTTTCCATTTAGGTAGCAAATTGCGAAGGCCGTCGACGGATGATGAGAGATTAAAGTGTATTGAATTTTGTACTACCGCTGGTAAAGAAAAATATTGCCTGAGATCATCTAGCTTCGCGCAAACAGCGGTAATACAAGATATCGTCCTACCAAAGCACATCTCGGTCTTTGAACTTACACTGTATGCTGCATGTGATGTATAATACCTACCTCCTAAGGTACCATGCATACTTAGGAGAGAATTATCATACCCCGGACTTGTGTAACGCGTCTAGAACACCGGCAGTTCGCTTGGTACAATAGCAATAGTATATGGTATTATACAGACCTTGTTTCTAGAACCCGGGATCGACCATATGCCTAACTTATGAAGCCAATCATCTTTTTTGACGATACCGAGCAGACCATTATAGCTTCTCAGCTGACATGTCTTTATGACGATCATTTCATACATACGTAGGATGCAGGAATTCATGCCTCAAGTCAAACTTAGTACCTACCTCATACAGAATTGGAGATATATCCGGCCATCCAAGTATGGCAAATATTTTGTTGTAAGGTACATATTTGTTGCTTTAACTAGGTAGAAAAGAGTTCAAGTTGTACGGAAAGAGAAGAGATATTCTAGCTTAATAACGAATAAAGTAAATAGTATTCGCACGGAAATATAGCAACTCCTCAATAATAATAAACTCTTCCCTGTGAAAGGACTCCAAATGGGGAAGCTTGTTTGACTCGGGGAACAACGTACATGGCTTTGATAAGAATGCATACGTAGGATCTCACTGCGCCAATCGGACTGGTTTTTCGGTCACGCGGGAAGCAGTGAGATGCCGTGAGCTGACGTAGATTTATGAAAGAGGGGGAGTGAAAAATGGGATGAAGATATCTGGAATGGAAACCAATAGGAGCTACTCCAATCTTCCAAACGAGGGTTAGTATCCCAGTCGAATGGGTCGAAAGGGGTGGACCAGCAAATCGAGATCTCCCTCGCCGAAAGGAGTTCCGGAGCGCAAACGATCCATCAACACCACGCAAAAATTATACATCTCTTAGCATAGCAATTTCACTCACTTTGACTCATATCAGATGTTATGGAGTAAGAAAACAGCTTACAACTAAAATCACGATGCTGCTAACCGATAATAGATGAAAGTCAACTTAACAACTTAAGGATGATGCCTAAAAGACACTACAAAGTGGCACAAGTTGGACGGGTACAGTCTCCATACGATACGCCTGTCAGTATGGACATCTCATCCTGTCCGTCTATCGAGTGCCGAAGAAGGTGAGACATGCGGTGCCGTCACGGCGGGGGAGAGACATGAAAGAGTCGAGAGCCAAATCCACTCACAACCATGGAACCAGCAGAAGCGGAACCCACGAAAAGGTGGAAAATGATCATTTGGTTAAAACTGCCAATGGGACGAGTGATACGCCAGATGGGAGGAGGCGAGCCTTGAGACGACAGGACTTCGGCTAGATCGATGGGTAGATGTTGAGACGATTGAACACCTTCCCCGCTCGGGATGAGATATCAGGATTGGCCTAGGTCATGGTCAAGACTGGAGGTTCGACGCAGAGCCATTCATCAAGTCATGTCATGTATGCCATGATCCAACTTGAGGCAAGATAGTAGGGCCGATAGGGGTTGAAAAAGGGGTCGAGAAGGAAGCTCACGGAGGATTCCATCCTGATTTGGCTTGTTGTATACTCTGCTGCTACCTTACTCAGGAGTGAAACAAGAGGCGGTGAAAGCCCTCGTTTTTGTTGCCATGATAACAGGTAAGTGCATGGGTATATGTGTTAGGACTATAGATTGACTGAGTATAAAGTGGTGAAACAACAGAGACAATATTCTCCACTCAGTTGAGCCGTGGTCAATGTAACCGCCGCCGTTGTAATTCGAGATTGAGGAGGTAGCTTTCCATGGTATTCTCTCGCCATGTACATAATACATTACCGAGCTTTGCATAACTTGATATCTTGCTACTATACTTGGTCTAGTGCTATAAAACGCTATAGTCACAATGCCATGGCTTTCAGTCTCAGTTGCTGCATAGTGTGACAATGCTAGGATTTTGATGCGTCTATATTAGCTCAGAGCCTAGGAGGATCGAAATCTCAAAAATAACGATGTCATATCGTGGTCATTGCTCGGAATGTGTGTGGCGTGAGCACGTGGGAAGAGAGATGCCAGGAAAACTCCGAATCTCCTTCCGGAAATAAGTCCCAAGCACGCAAGGGCTGTCGACGATAGCAAACTACAAACCGGCAGCGAGAAAGCGAAGGGACACAAAAGCGAAATTATTCCCTTTATCTAGCATGCTGACAACTTCTTACATCCTGCTCAAGCACTGTACTACCTACCCTTAATTAAATTACGGTGGGAGGTCCATAATATTCCCTCGATAATTAGTGCGATGCCCGGTATTCGGATATAATTGGCTGCCAAGTATCGTACACGCCATCCAGTTTGATGGGACCGATCTACAGTTGTATAGTGCTACAGGCGCGCCTGGAAGCCGGTTAAGGGGAATAGCAAGAGTAACGTACAGGAATCTGCGAATGGGTTCTCGTGATTGGGCCCCTGGCAAGCAAGGAACCGCCCGATGCGGGTGGCTGAGATCTACACTACAGGACTTGGGGTTGATCGAGCTTCACCGGTGCTTAATTTCTCCCTCCGATGACTACAGGCCCAATGTGGAGTCGTCGAGTCCCTCTCTGCCTAGCTTTCACTTGTTCGAGGCTCTCAACAAACGTCACCCTGTCGCCTTCCCGTTTCTTTTTTTCGTCGAGCCTCGAGAAAGAAGCAAACTTTTTTTTTTCTTCTTCGAATTTTGGATTTCTCATCTTTTCTGAATGAGTCACGACCTGGCTTATATCTCTGGCCGAACCGGACAGGGGGAAAGTAACTCTTCCTCCTCAAATCAAATTGAATCGGTCTCAGCCTCGCGGGAAAACAGCATGTCGTCACTCCCCAAAACTTACAAGCACGCCGTGTTCAAGGCCAATGGCGAGAAGCTCGTAATCGAGGAGACGGCGCTGAAACTCCCGAGAGAGGGCGAGATCTTGGTCAAGGTCGAGGCCTGCGGCGTGTGCTACTCCGACATGTTCGCGAAGCACAGCGTGATGGGGGGAGGGTTTCCCATATGCCCGGGCCACGAGATCATCGGCGAGGTCGCCGCCGTGGGCGCCGGCGTCTCGGGCTGGGAGGTCGACGACCGCATCGGCGCCGGCTGGCACGGCGGGCACGACGACAAATGCGGAGCGTGCAAGAAGGGCTGGTACCAGATGTGCGAGAACCAAATTATCACCGGCCAGACAAAGAACGGCGGCTGTAGGTCGACCCCCCCCTTTTTTTCGTAGAAATGACTAGCACGAGTTAGAGGAAAATTGTTATACGTACCTATATCACGTACGGGGATAGGAGGAGAGAAAAATTGGACGGCTAACGAGACTAGACGCCGAATATTGCACCATCCGCTCGGAGGCGGCCGTCCGCATCCCAGACCACGTCGACGCGGCCAAGTACGCGCCGATCCTGTGCGCCGGGATGACGGTGTACAACGCGATTCGACACATGGACATCCCGGCGGGGGAGACGGTGGCGATCCAGGGCCTCGGGGGGCTGGGCCACCTGGCGGTGCAGTACGCGGCGCGCATGGGGTACCGGGTGGTGGCGATCTCGCGGGGGCCGGAGAAGGAGCGGTTCGCGCGGCCGCTGGGGGCGCACGAGTACATCGACGCGGCGCGGCCGCGGGGCGGGGACGTAGGGCTGGCGCTGCGGGCGCTGGGGGGCGCGCGCCTGGCGGTGACGACGGCGCCGGCGGCCGAGTCGATGGCGCCGCTCCTCGGGGGGCTCGGCGTCCTGGGCAAGCTGCTCATCCTCAGCGCCCCCGGCGAGCTGACCGTCAACACCACCGAGATGATGAAGAAGGGCATCTCGGTCCAGAGCTGGCCCTGCGGCCACGCCCGCGACGTCGAGGACACCATCGCCTTCACCGAGCTCCAGCGCATCTTCTGCATGGTCAAGAAGTTCTCCCTCGACCAGGCCCAGGAGGCTTATGGTACGTTTAAGCCGCACCTTTTTTTCTCTTTTTTTCTTTTTCTGCAAATTCTCCTTTTAGCGTGGACGTTCCGGAATGTCCCCCGAAAAAGAATTGTGGCCGTATGGAGCTAACCTGGGCTGTGGTACGACAGATGCTATGATAGAGGGCACGGTTCGGTTCCGAGCGGTCATCGTGCCTCAACTTTGATCCAGAGTTTTTCTTTTATACCCGATACCTACGGTTTTCAAGCGGATTGAGGAAAACCCGCCAGAAACATATTTGAAATTTATATTTAGAGCGAGCATTGCAGTGCGGGTTTATGAAGTTACGTTACCAGGAAATGCATGACGGAGAGGAAATTCCTCTGCAAATTGCGCCCATATATATTGCGAGGGTGGAGGTAACGGTTTTTATCAGAAGAGAGAGAAACACAATAATGTAAATAGTGGTCGAGAAATGGAATTGCTCTCTTCCTCGTGTCTAGCATTTTTAAGGAGGTTCTTCAGAGGACTATTCTACTACGTAGTTTTTATATCTGGTACGCTGACCCTCGAGTACGGAACCACTTAGATGTCGAATAGGGGTTGGGTGTGGTAGTTCTAAGCATTCGCTTCTACGTGGGTGTGGATCGATCTAGCATCTGAGACATCCAGATCTACCGTAGTGGAGGTGTAGCAATATATATTTTCGTACTACTCCGATATTGGAAGTCCATACTCTGCATTTAGGAAGTTCACGAGACTCCTTGGATGGGGAGGCTTAATGATGCGCCATCTGGGCCAATCTAATTTGATTCTAGCTAGCTGAATAGAAACACTTTTATTATTGTTTGCCTGGAGATGTTGGTTTGCAAGGCGACGGAGATTGTCTGCCATTCGTGGCAACACAAAGGGGCAATGACCAATGACCGGGGTATCCGGCGTCGAACCAAACACTCCGACCCTGGGAACTCCGTCTAGTTCTGTGTTCCCCTTATACCACCATCTGATTCTTACTATCTTCACGGCCTCCAATTCCCGTTTGCGCCGTTTCCGTCTGCCAACTGCCGCAGTTGATGTTCTGCAAGAATAATCTTCGTTTCGACCTTGACCCTTAACAGAGCAATACCGGAATTAAAAGATGTCGACATGCCTTGCAGATCCCGTCGGAACGCTGCCCACGCCGCTATCGATTCCTCCGGGCTTCGACGCTTGCCATGCTGTTTGATCACCTTGTAGCGAATCCAGGCAGAGGCCGGGGCTTCGGCGGCGCTGAGGTCGTTCGCCTTGATCTCCTCGAGTCTGACCTTCAACCTAGCTATGAAGGTGCCTTGCTTCTTGTGGACCCCGTCGACCTGAAGCGCGCCGGACATCTCGTCTAACGGCCCTCCCGAACCGATCGTAGGGGTGAAGTCGCACAGCAAAAGTCTCCTGAACTTTTCTCCGCGAGAGAAATCGCCTCGGAAATACTCGACCTCTTGCTTCTTGACGCTGTCCAGACAGTACACCACGTAGCGTATGCGCAAGACCTCCTCCCTCAGCGTCTCGAGCAGAACGTCGAATTGCGGTCTTACCTCCTTCCAGAACAACGCGTCCTTATTCAGCTCCTGATGCGCCTTCGACCTCTCGATTTGTACTGGATTCGTCTGCGCGTTCCCTTCCGCTTCCTGCTCCGTCGAGGGGACGCGGCGACGGTCCCATAAATATGCGGTGCGCTGCATCTGCCAGCCGGCGCTAACGATCGCAGTCTTTGCGCGGGTTAAGCAAGCTACGGCCTCCTCGGCGTTATCCTCGGGCAAGAATTGAATCCTATCGGGTCCGGCGAGGTGGAAGTCGAGGTACATAAGCTGCTGGTCATAGTCTATATTCGTGTCGGTGAAGCGGCGGACGAGTCTGCTTCGTCGGAACATGTTCTTGCGCCAGCCGACCCTGTGATGCGTTGCCGAGCATTCTTTCGAGCAGTCCTCCAACAGGGACTGAACTTTCTTACGGTGGCGTGTTTCTCTATAAGTAACCGTCTCGAGATCGTCGGCTATACTTGTTCTGGCGCTAATGGCAAACCTTTGTATTGCCTCCTCCTCCGATGGTGCCGAGTGGGATGGCGGTGCGCTGTCTGATCGACGGCGGTGGCGCTCACGAGCGAGATAAAAGGTGGCCATTCCCTCTTTGACGAGCAGGCAAAGGCTTGAAGAGAAATGGAATGGGAAAGTTATTGCTTAGACGCGAAAAGGGTTTGCTTTCGTAGGTATGTACCTATTTCCTCAGCACGATCCATGGCGCCGTGGCAAAGCTACTGATATGTTTACTATAGAGGTCTTCGCTTTTATGCAAGTTGACTGCTTTGCGGTCTATACAGAACCTTTTCTCGCCGTCTTTGGGGGCAATGTATGCTCCTCCGTCTACTCGGCGTTCACCTCCTAGTTTGCAGCTAACTGAACAACTTTAAGACGTGTTACTCGTGTCACACATACACGCCTGATCTAAAGCATGACAACATGACTGTTCGACCTTGTATCGTTTCATTTGCAAGCTAGCAAGCACCTATTCATCCGATGAATGGCCAAGTTACATTAGGAAGAGACCTAAACGCATGATTAGGCCGCTACATATGAACTATCTTCTGGCTAACATATTATACGCGTTAGGTGCTCTCCCTGTTGTCTCGTTTGAAATCCCTTACGCTTACTTGGTGTATTCCAGCTCACCCCAGTCATGATATGTGTACGAAGGGGTCTAAATAACCTCAAACGCACATGCATTAAACACCACGTGTGTTCAATAATGCATAGTAATGATGAAAATCCAACTAAAACTACCCCGATTGGGCAAGGATATAATTGGATATGGCACTATTAGGGTATATACAGTCCTCAAATAGGCTATCTACTAATGGTAGTAGTTGGGCTTCCTATACTCGTATCATGCAATCAATTTGTCTATCTACTGACCACCTAACAAATCGCTTCCAACTTCCGTGACTCCACATCCAGTGTCACGAAAACCGAACCGGTATCTGCCATAATAATCCGTTGATCGAAAACTTGCCTCCCCTCGCGAAGAAATAACATCATCGTCCGTCTGCACGTCGACACGCCAATCTTTGTTTCACCCGGGAAGACTACACACAACATGCCGAGTGCACAACGCACCCGAATACCGCTAGAATCCGAACAAGTATGAAAACCTCTTTCTATAGCATCGGGCTGACGAACTCGCCTTCCCGCCCCGAGCTGGTGTACGAACGGAGCGCCGTTGTGACCGGGACTTGCAGTGATCGGTACTGCTGGCGGGCCGGGGGTTGCCCGCAAACGTGATGCGCAAATCGAGAAAAAGCGGAACTGAAATAAGGGGCTAGACGGTGGAGCTGTCGCTGTCCCCCGCTCCCGCATCGGTATTGGATACCGTCCCCGTGCACGAGAGTACAGAATTAGAGGGCGTACGGAGACGAAACCCCCGGCGTGTCTAGACGAGGCGGTGGAGCTGCCGGAGATGTAGGATATACGCCTGTTTCTACTCGAAAGGCTTGAAATGTTCATGATACGATTCTTTCCGCGGGCGCCTCTCGGGTGTTGTCGCACGACTTAGAGAGATGCCGAAGACGAATGACAACAAGGAACCGGCGCTGACGGGAGGCCAGCAAGGCGTTATGCTGAGGGCATCCGATCCGACGATCTCCGAATCAATGTTTGTCTACTCGTTAACGAAACTCGGCGTGTGTAATCATAGGAAAACCGCAACTAGCTCTCTTAATGGGGTTTGGAATTCATGCAACTACCCGAGTACCTACCTAGCCATCTAAGGGGTACTATGAATGCTATGCTTGATCAACGCCGCCTATGCTGTCGACCGTCTCCTATTCCCTAGTAAATGCGTGATTGAAACAGTTCGTAGACAATGCCCGATACCCAATGCAGATGCTCGCACGACCAATCTATGTCATAACATTTCGTAAAGTACATCGTCGAGTCCCGCATCTCCGTAGTCTGTCTCCTGCGAGGCGGGCACTGCAGGTGCTTGCTGTCCCTGCTTCTGGTTCTCTTTACGGCTGAGCTCCTTCAACTCTTCTAACATAACCTCGTAGGAACTGCGTGACCGACTCCGTCTTTGGCGGTCTTCGTTGGGTTCTGCCTTCTTTTGGCTTGGTCGTGACAGCTGATTCACTGTCGGCGGCTGTGGTTGACCCTTGGGCTGGCTGTGTGTCCGAGGAGCTGAGCCTGTTGGTGCCTTGGACCTAGACGCGCAATTCGCGACAGAATTGGAGTCCCCATCCTCTAGTACCGTCCCACGTAATAGGCTGTCTAGACGTTCGTCTTCTGACCTCCTTAGCCGCTCTAGCTCCTGCCGAGCCTTCTGTCTAGCGGCCGGATCTTCCCATTTTGTTGTTTTATTTCTCTCCATGATGTATTTGTATTGAGCGTCGCGGGAGCTTGACCCGAAGAACGGCTTGGGCGAGGCGCGGGGTTGTACTACATGCATTTTCATTTGCATTGTCCCCGGTGTGTGAGGTTTGTCGCTCTGGTTCGTTGTGCGTGGTGTTGTATTCTCGGGCTTCTGCTTCATAGTAGGCCTAGTTCCGTTTTCAACATCACCACGAATCCTTTCCCCTTGCACGCTCGGCGTAGTCATATTACTTCCTACCACAGTGGTACCTTTGTTGCCTTCATTTGACATCCCTGAACCCTGAAAGTGAGATGAGCCATTGCAAGTATCAATCGATTTCGTTCCAGAGTTCAACTCTGATTTCTCAACTTGCTTTGTCGCTAATCGAGGGACCGGCGTGATTGAATCAATGCCGGGCTTACTCCTGATAGCTTCGGGAAGAGGGCCAACCGTTTCAGGCGCATAATTCGATGGACCTGGATCTTCCCTAGGTTCGACTCCTAACGATGGTGGCGTCTCGTCTTCGAGGTCTTTAATATCCTGTGATGAGAGGAAGAAATCTTGCGTCGAGAAAAATGGTATATTCAAGGCTTCCGAGCTATCCGAGGACTGCGCAACTGTAGGTGGAAAAGAAGTTGAGTTCCTTGACTGATCAGTCGATATCGCCTCTCGAGTAAATCTAGTGCCAGTCCTGTTGTCTTTGTCTTCAGGAGTTATGCGGTTGATATTTAGCATGCCTGGTGTCAAATTAGAAAGTGGATTCCGGCCAAGGGACGACCGGGTAGGATGTGCGGGCTTTGGCTTTAGTTGGTAACCACCTTTCCCAATGCTGAGCTTGGGCTCTCCGAAGACTTCTCTTGCTTCTTGAGACGGGCTCGGGAAGAAATCGTCAAGGTGGCTGAACATGAATAATTGTGTACTCATCGGCGGCTGTTCCCCCCCTGTTCTTTGAGGGGTGTGGCCTTTGTGAGGCTGAGAGGTAGGACTGTTATTCGATTTGAATTTTGGCGCATGGGACTGCTTGATCAAGAACTGCGGCGTTCTCGGCACACTGGCTGGCGTATGACTAGGTGCTTTGAACTTGGGCGGAAGTCGAGGCGGTCCCATTGGAGTTTTCGGATGCCGAAAAGACGGCGGCGCGGAGACACGCGATTGAGATTTTCGGGGCGCTGGCATTGGTGAGTCTTGAATGGGATCCTCCATGGGGATGCTTAGCTTCGTACGGCTAGGGGTCGGTCTTGTAGGTGTGCCGTTGCTCCTTAAATTGACCTCATTTGCGACCAAGGTTTGGAGTGGCTGTCGAACGGAAGGCAGCGATGCACTATCCTCTGCCTTCTGTTCTGGAGGCGGTTTTTGAGGGGGGATGGGTGAGCAAAAAAGGCCATCTGATGACTTCGGTGGCGACGGCCGACTAGGGACATGGGCATCTTGCTCCTTCAGCAAAGGTTCACTATCTCGAGTGGCCTCGCCATCGATAGGAAGACTACTTGGAACATTGACTAACTCGTCCAACAGTTCATCAACTATTTCGGGGTTATCCAAACCAAGGTTTGAATGCTCTGGCGTTGAATGTCCTTTGGCCTGAGAGTCATCTGTAGCAGCTTCGGTATTGGGGGACTGGGCTGCAGATAGTGATCCGAGGATCCCTGCAGAGCTCGGACAGTATCCCAGCTCTGGATTCCCTGACACCGAAAACTCCGTCTTTTGCTTTTTCGGAGGTGGCTCGGGTTCGTCTTGGGCCGACAGGGTGCCACTGTCGCTATCATCTGCACCGGCAGTGACCGGGCTTGCCGCCGTCTCCTGCTTCCGTCTATCGCCGCGGACGAACCAGGCAATTGTATCTTGCGAGGGGTGGACATCGACTAGAGGCAATCCTTTCTTCTTCCTCTCCGCACGCTCTTTCTCTTCCTTTTCCTTCTTCTTATCCCGTGCAGCCCTGGCACGAGCTTGATTTCTCTCCTTCTCGAACTCCTTTCGGATGCGGTCCTGCTCGAAGAGATCCCGGCGTCGCTGTTCGGCTTTTGATAACTTGGGACCCGTGTTCTTCTTTTGGTAGGCTTTCCTAGCTTGTTTCGTGGTCATAGGCCGCACGGCGGCGCGGGATTCGGAAGAGTCCAAGCCGGCGTTGATGGCGCACGGCGCATTCGGGATGATAGAGAAGGTATTCTGACCGGGGGCCATGATTTATATCGTCCACCCATACCCATAGCCGACAAGATAATGTGCGATAAGCATCAGCATCAGCATCGGCATCGTATGCACGATCGGGTCCTAGAAGATCTAGTAGAATCAAGCAGTCATTAGTGAAGTCCGAAAGAGAATTCCGAAAAGCAAAAGGTTGGTAGTAGCATCGCGTCGCGGTTAATGACTCGGAGGTAGCAATTGGATTCACTAACTTAGGTTAGTGATATCCACCAGTGCGTCCCACTCTACACGTACCGTGTAAATACAGTGCATATTATTGACTTCGGATTACTTATTACTTACTTGCATTAGTTGTTTTTTGCGCTAATACATCGCCTATTGCGCTGTGATAGGCCGCACTAGCACTGTACGAGGTTCTAGCACTGTGTAAGATTTCACTTACATCCCTTAGGTTAGGCTGGTTAGGTCGCACTTGAAGCAAAAAGCGGATATCCGATCACTTAACCCCAGAAGAGCAATAGACCGAAAGCATCCTTGAACCAATCCGATCCATCTCCTTCTCATTGGTATCACCGCCATATATGACTTACTTGGGTAAAAACCCGACGTCAGCAGGCTCTCTTGTAACTCTCCAGTCGGACACTCCCAGTAATCTCCGTACCTTAGGTATCTTATATAAGAGCTGTCACATTCCTAGCTTAACTTAGATCGCATCATTTCAATCTGCTGTTCTCCATGCTTTGTGATGTCCGTCTTATTCCATCCCTCGGTTTCTGATCGCTGCCTAAGGACCTCAAGTTCCAATTACAATGCCTCTTCTACTACAGATTCGAATCATCCTGTCAACCATGTACAATACCGACGACATACGAGGTTTCAACTGAGCACGATAATATGAGCAGACAAGCAACTCGGATATTCTCATTCAAAATCGTAAACTGGGGAATTTTATTCGACTATTATCAACAACTACAACAGGGGTATAAGGTCCAACCATAACGAGACAACTAGCAATAACCGGCAGGGCAGCCAACAGTGGTGCCGAGAACGTCACCCGAGACGCCGCCGATTTGGAGAGCGGCACCGATGACACCACCGAGACCTTCACCAGCGATAAAACCAGCAGCAACCGCGTATCCGTACAGCTCGAAGCTCGACAGCTTCCACTTCCTCCATACCCAGGCCACGATGGCACCGAACATGGCCGCCGTTGTGAACACCGGGCTCGGCAGCACAAAAGACAGCGCAATGGCACCCCAGTTCGGGAGATAATCGCGATATTTTTCACGCTCGCCCACTAGGTAAAAGTGTCGGAAGATGACCTGGAGAATAGAGACGACGCCCATGACGATGGAGAAAATACCCGACTTCAGAGGAATGCTCACAGCCGGATCGGTGACAGCCTGTGCTACAGCAGCCCACGCGGCTACCGACGGAACGGCAAAGGCACAGTGGTCAGAGCCGTCCAGAATACAAGGGTAGGCAGTTGTGAATAGGATGAACATTCCCGGCGCGAGGAACACGGCGATCAAAGTTCCCATAGCCTGCGCATACCACTGCTTAATAGGGGATGTACCTAGCAGGAAACCTGTGCGGAAATCGCTAGTTAGCGCGGTAGCCACGTCAGCACCTCCGGAAGCCAGACCACCAGCAACCAGGTTGATACGTTGGGCGTCTTTAATCGAAAAGCCGCTGTTCTTGGTAGCGGCACCGAAGACCAGCTGGCTAGCCTTGGATGCAGCCGTCAGCGGGGTCTGATCGGTGACGGCGCCGATCTGGATGGCCAGGAAGGAGAACAGGAAACCCAGAACACAAGCCAAAATAGTAAGGCCGGGGTTCATTCCCCATTGCAAGGCGAAAATGATCATGGCGGCGGCAATGGTAACGATAAGGCCAGTAACCCACATCCACATTCTAACCTGCTCCTCTGGCGGCGCCGGGTCCTCAATAATGTTGTCAGAAGCCTTGACTTCCAGCTCAGCATGCGCAGCAAAGTAAGTGGAGTGTTTGCCGGTCTTGGCCAAGAGGTAATGGATGTTGGCACACATCTTCTGCCAGACCACCTTTCCTGCGTAACCAATCACTTTATACTGTATAAATAACTCTGCCATGGACGAGCACACCACTAAATGCATTAAACATGGTTAGCGTTTTTCTCTCAGTATTACAGAATTCAATAGAGTGGCTTCGAGAAAGTGTTCGCTTTGAGACACTTGAAGACTCTAGAATATAAGGAGATCTGAAATGAAAAGGGAGACTTGCTGATAAAAACTCCCGGCCACAGGAGCCAATAGCGAGGAGACGGAGTCTCGTGGCCAAGGTTGCTAAGAGAAGCGAAGGAGTACCAGTCCTCCCAACGAGGGTCGTCGTCAACCTGGTGCTTGCCGATACATTCGCCGTAATGAACGAGGGCAGGTCCGATAATGGCCCAAGCGATGATGGCGCCGCCAAACAGGGAGATGGCAGAATTCATACCGATAAGGATACCGCTTCCAATGAAAGCAGGAGTCCACTCGAAGTACCAACCCCAACTTTCAATGTTCATCGCCCACGATGTGTAGTTTGACCAGATGTGGATCCAGGTAAAGACGTGCCAGTCGTACAAGATGCCAACTGCGTAGTACGACGCCACTCGCTGGATGAGTGCGAGAGAGAAGGCCAAGCCGAGAGCCTTGAGCTTGCTCAGCGCTTCCCTGGCACCGGCGGCACCAGCATGCATCGATTTAATGGTCAAGGCAACGGCGGTGGGAGTTGGGAAGAGCAGCTTCAATTCTCGGGCAACTTGGATAACGAAGAATTTTCGGAGAGGGGTGACGAAGAAAAGGCCGAAGAACGAGCAGACGAGGGTAATGGTGATGATTTTTCCGAAGTCGTCCCTGGGGTTCCCCGTTTCCGCACCAAGTAGGTACATGGCAGGGATACCGGCGACGAAAATACCGGCAATACCACCAGCACCAGTGGCAGCGGCCTGGATGATGCTGTTCTCCTGAGGCCCGAAACTGCCACCGAGGATGGGCAATTTACTCTTCGATAAGCCCTTGACGATGCCGTATCCGAAGATGGCGCCGAAGATGTTAGCCGAAAAGGTGAAACCAGTCTTCAGACCTAGCCGCAAAGTCAGCGAAATGCGCAACAGCGTATAGCGCCCTCAAATCAAGAAACTTACCTAGATATAAGTTGGAGGCATTGACAAGACACCCCAGACAGATACCGACAAGGACGGCACGGATTGTCAAAGGGTTATGATCATCAACGATGCCACCTTCCATCTTCAGGGGAACGTAGAGGTCGAGATCGGGCTCGACAATCTCTGTGTCGACGTTGATGGTATTAATTTTCTCGTCGATATCCTTCTCGAGAGAAGGCGTCTGGACCGTGTGGTCGTTGAACTCAGCCGGGCGGACCTGAGTGGCCGCCATGGTCGATTCCATTGTCGATGCCATTGTGGCTGATGTCTGATCAAAGACAGCAACTACTGGGATGGAACCGATGGGTTGGGATATACCAGGAATTGAGAAACGGGAAACGGTTTGGGTCCCGCCAAAGAGGAAGGGAACTGTGCTTCCTTAATATAGCACCAAGGAGGTCTCCCTTCTGGCAGAGATCACCAAGGCTCCCCACGTTGCATGGCAGGGTGCAGCATCTCTCAATGCGATATGTCCCGTGTTCCCATTGGCACCATGCGCGACGGCCGTAGCCCCAGATCCAGCCCCAACCTGACTTACCCGGCCGTGGTGGACCCGACGCCACTCCTAGAGATAAGCAATGGAACGTTTACAGGGGCTGGAATGAATCCTTAGGGCTAGGGAGACCCGCTGATACGAGCGCTCGCCCTTGACGGCGCCCTATCCAAGGCATCGTGTCCATTGGATAGGCCGCAGAGTGCTGAATACCCAAAGCCATATCGGGAAGGTGAGGGTAGCAATGAGTTCAATCCAACGCGCTACTCTTGCGCTACAGTTTTCTCGGGACAAGATCAGTCTCGAGACAAGATCAATTTGCCATCATTGGCCTCGCTTGCCTATCAGCCAATTCCTGCTTCATGATATCTCTTTTTGCCTCGATTCGACATTGAGCCAGATCACAGATCGATGGATGGGTTCATCTATCTACAACCAGGCATTTTCAGCCACACACGGCTACACTAGCACATAGGGTATGCAATCACTTTGTACTCCCCGAAGATTGGCCTTTGGTATTGTGTCTTGCTCGACTCGGTGAGCACGAACGGAAGCCAAGTAACGTATGACTACCGACCCGGTTCAGACCTGAGTGGATAGCCTACCTACTATCCACTGCCGGCTTCACCTTTGGTGCCTTTTTTCTGGACTACCTACTAGGTTATAACCTATTCCGAGGGAATTGGCAGACGGGATTCCGCAAATAGAAAGTCGCGCCCTAGGTTTAGGTCCCTAGCCGAGGCGACATTGGGGAACATTAGTACCCGCCAAGATAAAGGTGTGGCGTCGACTAGGCCTAGACTTAAGCTTGTCTTCACCTTGCGCCAAGGGCTTGACATCTCAGGACTCTAAGAGGTCGCCTAGATCATCGTGGAGTCCGACCACGTCGATCATATTCCTCGAAGGAATCGCAATGCCTCGACGATCAAACGATCTCTAGACACAAAGGTGATCGGATGTGATGACCAGAAGATAAGCCTGCGTGATGATGCTCGCTATACTCACTAAACCAATTTCCTGATCGCGCCGCATACGCCAAAAAATCGTGCAGAGCAAGAACTTCCGTTAGCTGCCAATATGCCTCACGATCCTGCTACATCGCGTTGGCTGTAGGTAGGGTCCTTCTAGAAGGACTGCTAGGAGCGAAGCTAAAGTGGGCTAGCTGCCCGTTTGAGGTGCGTAATTGGGGATGCTGACCTGAACTAATGAACCATCAAGGCGAAACGGTTGGCTATCGTACCGGCTCAATTAATAGACAACTAGGCCAACATCGATGACCAGTCCCAGACAAGAAGGTATTCAGGTATTCATTGGACGATAAGGTCGGATCCTTTATAGCCATCGCCAGCCTTTTTACGTTCCACAACAGGGAGACGGACTAATAATAAATCAGGTTCGGCCTTTTTGTAGCTTACAGGCAGCTAACCGTGGACAGGCTGCTCAATACGCGATGCTGATTGGGAAGATGGGATATCTGCTCTACGCCGCAGCGCTGCATGTCGCGGATTGAGCGCTATCCGGTACGACAAACCGCCATAGAACCATGGACAGCACAAAACATGGCAATATGATTCCATGATTCATCGCAAACCAAAAATGTTTGACAGGTACCTAGGTCCTTGATAGGGGGTATATACTGGGTCCTTCTCGATGGGATATCCCGACAACGGTTTAACCGTTTTATTAAGAGGGCGCCCCACGAACGAACACCCGCCGCAAACTCACCTCGGCCGTCTAACGTCTTTTTCCGAATCCAGTTGGTACCGCCGGCGCCATAGATAACGAACTTTCAGATCCACACCAACAGCTGAGGCTGCGTTACACATAGGCTGACGAGCAGGGGCCAGCCTTTCAAACTCTTTGCACACATGTGATGGTCATGCTTTTTGCTTTCCATCCTCATTCATAATGAGATGCTTATGGCGAAGATACAGCCGGTTCTGCCCGTTGAGTCTACTCAAGACAATCGGCTAGTCAGCTAGTTTTTTTTTTTTTTCTTTCATGACAGAGAGAATTATCTGCCGCTTTTCCAAAGGCAGAGACCCCGACGACGCATTGGAGTTCATATATTAACGTCTAAGCGAGGGTGTGTCCTTCGGACCCTTGCTGCAACCTTGCTGCAGTACTAGCCCCACAAGTTGCTGCGGTGGGTCGCCTGATCTTCCAAATTGTAAGGGGAAATTGTCATAATGCGACAAGGGATGTCTCTCAAGTTGATATGCTCTCACGATAGATGACGAGTATAGAGATGCCATAATCTAAGGGAAGCCAAGCGTAAAAATATGTTTAACAAGGATTCGTGGGACTTTTGTTCAAGCGCAGAGTCAACCAGCTCTTAACAGGTACCTTAACAAATCGAGCACCAAATAATCGCTCGAGATAGACAAGATCGAAAATTCCAAACATTGATATATAGGAGATATTCCCATAAAGAGCGGGACTCCGCAGCATAACATATGGTATTTTCTAACAGACTTGTGATTTGATAAGGTGTGTTACTCCAGCTGCTAGGCTAAGGACGAATTTAGTTGTATTCAACGAGCTGGAAAAAACATGTTGAATTTAGAGCACTGCCTATAAACTTATCATAACAGACGGTATCGTATCCTATATGTTCTAAGCGAGACAGCAGAAGTAGCCATTCCTATTTGATAGAGACGCTGTACGAGATAAGCAGAAATAATGGTCATGGTATCTTAGAAAACCACCTACGCATGTATTCCAAACTTGGTGCTATGCATTTGACCGACTAATCATATCTCTCTGTTCCTTGGGAACCGAGATGCAATAGCACTAAAGCTGGCTACAAAACGAGTCTTTCAAAGAAGCAAGCTATGCAGCAAGTTGCTTCAAATCCAAGTTGAAACGTGATAGCTGTAACCATCTGGCTCAACTCCGCAAGAATACTATCACGAAATAGCTTCGTAGCACACCCCTTTTGTTTTCTCCCAGGCGCAAGACAGCTGTAAGAAAGTAACATTTGATTACTACTTGTCTACCTGACCTTTATATATAGGAGCATCGAGTCAGACTCGTCATGGATACCACCGCATACGAGACTCGGAAGTCCGTCAAGCTGGTCCTACTCGCCATGTTTTTCTTTTCTTTTCTTTTCTCATTCGCAGGCTCGTATAGAAATGTGAAGTAATGAAACAGTCCAGCCCAGCTCATTCCATTCCCAACGGCAGACCGCACAACTAAACTCCGGTCCGTGATGGCGTCAGCAGCCCGTACACAGAATAACTCGATCGAGTCTCGCCTCGGTTTCCCGTAAGCCTTGGCTAAGCAGGACAATGCAGAACATAGACACGACGGTGGTGGAATTCCCCGCGAGCTGCTACAAATATCACCCTCACAGGCGATGGCTTGATAGATACCGTGTAGGACTTCACGCGTCGCTTGACGTGCTGCCTACATAAAAGGAGCAGCAGAATGGTGAAAAGTATTGTCGTCGTTACAGACATCTAAATTCCCTGTCCCTTGCTCTCCAGTTCGACGAAATTGTTTCCCACATCCAGTGCCGACATAGACATAGATACCAACCTACCACTCCTCATCGAGCTTATCTACCAACCGCCCCTCACGCAAGCACCACCATGAAGTCCCCCTCCCCCCTCGCCCTATCCCTCGCGCTACTCTACACGTCCGTCACAGCACGGTGGGTAGAGATCAGCCCCTGCCCATGCGCAGACGAATGCGCCCTCACCAACATCACGATGCCGGACAGCAACGCGTGCGTGGACCTGCCCTTCGCCGCGTACTCGTGGACGCAGGACGGGCCGGGCACGGTGTGCGTGTTCTACGAGGAGCCGGGCTGCGGCGGGGCCGGAGCCGGGCTCTACGGCTGCCGGCCCGACGCGAATGGGGGCTGCTGCTTCGACGACGTCCGGATGGGCGGGACCGCGGCGCCGGTGAGTCTGATTTGTTGGATCTGACTTGACTTGATGTTTTTTCCCTTTTTCATTGAATTGTGCTGCGGTTTTGGCTGTCGTGGACCGAGGGTAGCCAGGCCACACCCCCTTTTCCCCTTACATTTGCTTTTGCACATCTAGGCGGTCTGCCTTGTGGCTTCTGAGAAATAACAGCACGCCCCTAAAACCTACTTCTATGCGTAAGGATCGACCAAAAGCCGCTAACTCGCCGTGTTCTGTAGTGGGCTGCCGCGGTATGTTTTTCGGCTTCCAACTAAGACCTTGCTGGTAGGATAACCTTTGAGTTAGCTCAGGTCCCTATTATTGAGAAGAGGAGGCTTCCTAGAACGGATATTGCCTGCTGATGGGGAAATCGGTGGCGATGCCACATACACGCTAGGGAAAGGGGCAATACTGAATGGAGAAGTGTTCTTAGACGGACTGGACCAAAACTCCTCTCATACCATGAGCGCTACATGCCTGTGTACCTATGTATATTGTTAGGCCCTTGGCCCTTGCCACATGGGCTAGAAGGGATAGTCTCTTTGTTCTTGCTCCGTGTATATACCCCGGCTTGGTGGTTGTTAGGTAAGGTTTGTAGCTTTTCATGTAACAATATTGTTATTTCCTTATCGCTTGGTTTGCCTCGTGACATATATATGCTTGCTACATATCCCCTTAACATAGTATTTCGTAACGGTCTCTATTCAAATTTCAGTATCTAGCAAGCATGGAGGTGCTTTAGAAGCACCCAGCTTGACTGCTGTACGTATTAAAGGCAGTCAAGATTTGTGCCACTGGATCTGGAATCGTCCTTGGCTGGATTGTTAAGTGGCAAAAGCTATTTCGTCATTTTACGTCTAGGCTTAGGTGTAAGATAGCGAGTTGCTCCTATCTCTAAATAGTATAGTACCTAACAGAAGCATCGTGAAACTAAAAGAATACGTCACGGTTCAATGCGATTTCTGGCTTTATCATGCTGTGATAACCGGCTATGGATTATATAACCGAGACGGAAATCTCTGCCTAGCTAAAAGGGGTAGGATGCGAGGGTTCTAACTCGCAGCATCTTTCACCCCTAAACGTACCACGCTTTATCGGCCAATGGCTTGTCGTCGACTAATCCTATTGCTCCGTCATGAATTACATGTGCAACCGCGTGCAAAATGCTGAAAAGTCTTGCCACCCTATACCGCAAGTTGTGCACAAGCTAAAAGTGTGAATCTCGATCCTTCCGAACTCCGTTCCGTTTTCTGAGTTCCGACCTGTCAACTCACTTCCATGCAACCTGTAATCCTCGCCTGATGGAACGCCTGTTCATGCAATGTCGAGTTCTGGAACACAATCGTAGAGAAATATAAAAAATCAGGGAGTCTAATCTCCCCAAGCTGGACGTTAGAAAGTTCCACGCTGGCACTCTTCACATGAAGATGCCAACCCAAACATTCTTCGGGCCCACTTCGGAGTCGCAATCCTCGACGGCGCAGAGCATCTTATTCTTGGCTCCGCTAGGATCCGGGCGGAAACCCACAGGCACGGGGTTTTTGCCTACAGGCTTGCGATTGTCAAAGCATTTTCTGCAGTAGACCTAAAACATGTTAATATCCGATAATTGGAGACAGCCGTGTACTACTCACATGTCCACAGGCCTTAACGGCCCAGAAGTGATGCTCTGCCTTGTCCTTCTTTGATCGAGCTCTTCGTCCAGTAGTACCGGAACCGCCATCGTCTCCATCCTCGTAGGCCAGCTCCTGCTCGCAGCTTGGGCAAATAGCGACAACATCATCGGCCGTATTTCTAGTAAAGCCTTGTCGTGTCTCCTTGGGGGGGTCGTGTGTGGGTTTCGGCGTAGCACCTCCGTGTACATGTGGCATATGTTGGAAAGGATGAATGTTGTAGTCGAGGTGTACAGGGGGGAACGCGGGGGGGTGAAGTTCCTCGGGTACGGGTGGCCGGAGTCCCTCGGGTAGAGCATTGTCAGCTGGTAGGATATTGCGATGGCTCACCACCATAAGATCATCATCATCTCTTAGGCCCTGGGAATTGTTCAGTAGGCGGAATAGAGGGGTGTTATTAAGGTAACGTTGGATTTGCTGGAAAGCCTGGTGGTTATCCAGCATCGGAAGTCCAGGGACACCTCGCGGGTCATGTTGATCAAGACGATCGAGATAGGATACGTCCTGAAGCGGCGGGATATTGTAGGGGCGGCGCGGAGGCCGCGAACGATCGTTATGTCTAAGAGGCGGCATGACAACAGCTTCGATCTCGTCGTCCGAATCGGAAATGAGGTCAATAACCGTGCGCTCATTAACGTAGCTAGCATCGCTACGAGCCAATCGAGGAGGCGAGTTTCGTTGCGAGCGTAGCCTGCGCGCATTCCGATGCGGTTGAGGAGGGCTATCGCCCGTCAGGTCGATTACCTCGGGTTCCGCTCGGAGTTGATTTCGCTGATGTCTCTGGTCTTGTGGGTTGTGCGATTCTTCTACCTCCATTCCAACCAGCTCATCTATCTGGTTCTCTGCATCGTCTTGATCCATCCCGGCGAAGTCGAAATAATCGGCCTCAGAATCTCTTTCCATATCGTTGCCTCCCTCGAAATCGTTCACGAACAAGCTCTCCTCTGTCGACTCCGAATAGTCGTCGCGGTGATAGTTAGGGAGAACAGATCCATCCATATCCATAGACCAGTCCGACTGTTCGTCGTCACTGTCAAGATGCGGGTTCGGATGATCTGACAAAGCGAGCGATGTGGTTTCCGATGCGGTATCGGACGCGAAGATGCTACTAGGTAGAGAATCGTGATTCTGACCCTCTCCAGGTAGCTCTCGGTCGCTGGGTGTAGAGGAGAGGGAGTCGGATGGTATGGACTCTATGTCGCTGACGGTGCTAGGGTCCGAGACAGTAGGAGTCGCCACAAATCTGGGCTGAGATGAAGACAAAAGATCGAAATCATCGGAATCTAGGATTTCTTCCATAATGAAATGCCGAGGTAAGCCCTTACTAGATGGGCGGACAGTCGTTAACCAGGGAATGAAAATACCCAGCGTGTGGTATTGGGCATGAGAGGGTTTGGTCGGTGGGTTGAAATGTGCAAACTTGGAAACTGTAGGCTCTAGCAGAAACGTACCAGTGCACACACAGGGCCAGTACCGACTCGCGAGGTCAGACTCAGAGAAGTATGGGTAATATTAAATTACCATTTTATTCCCCTCTGACCTCGCGCGAATATCTGCGTGGGCGCGCCTCTGTTTACCTAAGGTTGCGACAGGTAATGGAAGTGCTCTATTCCGACTCGATGTGTGGAGGGTGTTTGCCTGCAACAAAGCGACGAGGTCAGGTCGCAATGCGAGGTATGTTGGATTATGATTACCTGTAGGCCCAGATGTGTTTTCGGTTCGTGGATTGATTCGGTTACGGGCGGAAGACGGTTGAGGTAAAGGAAAGTTGGGAAAATTTGGTGGTA
The DNA here is from genome assembly GCA_022578845.1 of Hypoxylon cercidicola. Taxonomy (NCBI): domain Eukaryota; kingdom Fungi; phylum Ascomycota; class Sordariomycetes; order Xylariales; family Hypoxylaceae; genus Hypoxylon; species Hypoxylon cercidicola. The sequence continues at coordinate 171,767 of MU399526.1, forward strand.
ATGGCGAAATTCACATAAGCGCGAGGCTTTGTTGAACGTTAAAACGTTATTACCTCCTGCACAGATGGTGTTGTTGCTAAGGTAGGGATGACGCCGCATTGGAACAACCTTATCTTGGCTATCTTAACTCCGGCAGCTGATAAAAAAATTAGATATATTCCGCCCCATTCAACAGCTGACGAGGTGGCTTCAAGTAAAGTTCCAATACCTTAGGTAATGTGGTGTGCAGGTCAAACAGCCTGAACACCAATATTTCGAATCACGACACGCTAGAAAAGTGACGAGGAACTACAGAATGAGATAATGAGATCCATTACCATACCGGAAATATCAAAATGTCAATAATCGTGCAAACCCCACAATCTCGAATCTAGCATTAGAAACCTTAGGTAAGGTATCATTTCGCTCCTCTCACTGCCTCTACCTGTAGTTATAGTGTACATCAAAGAAGCGTATGCTATCCGTCCCTTATGGCCTAGGTACATAGCCGCAGTATACAGTTTTTATTTTTGCCCCTGATCTTGAGTCTCTGCCCTGCATGTTTGTGTTAAACCCAATAAAACGCCACGCACTCTCCTACGACCTAATTGGCAGAGAGAGTACTGATTTTACCATCTTCGCCCACTGCCATTAACTTGCTTGCCTTTGCACCCCACTGCACGTCTACCGCACTGACAGCTGCCCGTAGAGGCTCGGACCATGACTTGGAGCTTTTGCTATATTGTTGCACTGTCACACCAGCCGGACCGGCCGTCGCAAGGAATTGTTGTGAATAATCCCACGCCAGGGCCTGCACTGCACTGCCGATATCTAGCACTTTGGCCTGCGCCGCTGCTCCTTCTTTGCGCAAGTCGAATATGGTCACCGTGGTCTGTCCTTTCGCTGTAGCGGCAAACCAGAAGCCATTTTCCGAGAAGGTTAGGGCTTGTACCGAAGCCCCCAAAGGGAACGATGCTGCTTCTTCCCCGGTTTTAGTCATGAATAGCTTGATCTCGCCAGAACTGGTGCCAGCAGCGAAGAGATGACCATCGGGGTGGAAAGCACAAGCCGTTAAAGCTATACTATTATTAGCAACATCATCACAGGATCCCATTATAGCTGAGGACACTCACCGGAATTGGTGTACACGCGCGTCGCACGCTGTAGGCTGGCCAAATCGTAGAAAACAAAGCTCTTGTCTGAGCCAATGGATGCCAAGATTTCCTTGCTCGGGTGCATCGCAAGACCAGTAGCAGGTCCAGCATGATCCGAAAAGGATGCAATCTCGCTACCATTCTCGAAGACTTTTACGGAGCCCTTGGACGTAGAGAAAAAGACCTTGGTACCATCCCATATCGAGTCCGTTATAGGCTCGTTGACCTGTAGCGAACGTTCTACCTTGTCGGAATCGATCGAGTAAATTGCGACATCGCCTTGTAGACCACCAACAGCTGCAAAGCCTTCATCGACGCTGATCGTTGTAGCCTTGGGAACAGGAAGCGGGTTTGTAGTCTGGATAGCAAATGAGGTGATATCCTCAGTCGTCGCCCATCCACTAGGGACAGGTCGCTTCTTTCTGCTCTTGGATAGTCTGCCAACACGTTAACTCGATGAATCATTAGGAAGGTAAGTGGTAACACGAACTTTGCTTGTGTCTCGTCCACCTTGGCTGCCAGCTCCTCGGATAGGCCTTCAGCATCTACAACCATAGCGTCGCCATTGCTCGGACCGCCCGCTGATACTGTCACCTTGGACAGCGCATCCCTGGCTTCATCCCTCTCCTTGGTGAGTCTCGCAATAACGCGAACGGCCGCGTCGTGCTGGTAAAGGGCTGTGGCCAGTTCCTCGCGCGTTCGCGTTAGCTGCTCCCTCAAATTGTATGTCTCTAGCGCTAGAGCATCCCATTCGTTCTGGAAAGTGGAGAGTAGGGCGGGTATGGAGGTGAGAGTAGGCGGCCGGGGCCGGACGATGCGAGACGATTTGATGGGAAGAAGGTCGTCGAGCGTCAGGTCTTCTCCGCTCACAGGGTCTTTTCCATTCTCCTCGACATACTTCTCGATCAGACGCTTCTCAAAGACAGCACCTAAGATGTTATGTTAGCTGGTTACAACGCCCAAGCGATTGTTGCTGCTGTAGGCCTACCTGATAACTTGGAAACGACAGGCTCTTGAGGAGCTTCGCCGGAAACTACCTCGTGTTAGATACATTTCTATGAGCTAGAGATTAGGAAGGAGTAGATAACTTACGAGCACACAGCATTGTGAATGATGTTAAAACGACGATGGTTGCATTCAGCTGTGTCTGCTGGCTAAGGCTGAGCTTTCAGTTAAAATTTCCAAGGCTGGCGGCGGGCTAGCTTTCTTCGCGCAGTTGTTGACTTTGAATTAACCAGGTGATTGGACAAAAAAAATAAGTACGAGCCTAACCTATTCAGGCATATAATGGGGGTCTTTAGGTATGCAAAGCTCGGAACGTAGTTCTTCCGCCGAGCCTCGAAAAATGCGAGATCCCGTCACATGCATTTGAACTAAACTTTAGATGCATCGGTGGTACATGAGCTAATCTCTAACCCCACCATGTACCCCACCAAAACATCAATGGACCAACATCGAATCTCCACAAGTATCTCGCGGCCCTCCGCGATATGTTACAGCCAGTTCAACATCGGTATAAGGATCCTGTATTTCCAAGGTAGGGGAATGGATAAATGATAAATAGATCTCAACTACCTTTGCTTCGTATAATATTGTATCAAGCTCGTAGGTTTCTTCGAACCTACCCTTGCAAGGTATACATAAAATACGACTATCATCTCTTATCTCAAGTAAACAGAATGGCTTCTACCGCGGCAACTCTACCGCCCATCTCCTCGCTCCCGGCAAACGATGACGAAACGCTCAAGTCCGTCCTTGACGCCCTTTTCGAACCTTCTGCGGATCTCCATGCTCTCGCTATACCAACCATACGCGGTGTTCCCAACTTCGCTTCTTATGCGTCCCTAGTCGAGCACGTCGGGGACTCAATGTCACAACTCGCGCAGTCTTCGGCGGTGCCGGACGCGCGGACAAAGCTTCATGGGATCCTAGGTTCACACCCACGACTGGGGGAGAAGAAGGTCGAGAGCGCGCAGAGCCGAGCCGAGCAGGCACATCTCAACGCGTCCTCCGGCGGCTCCGCGGAGAAGGAGGAAGAGGCTGCGAGACTAAAAGCCCTAAACGAAGAGTACGAGGCCCGATTCCCAGGGCTGCGGTACGTGGTGTTTGTCAATGGCCGCAGCCGACCGGCCGTAATGCAGAACATGCGCGAACGGATCGACCGCGGCGACATCAGGGCCGAAGAACAGGAGGCTATACAGGTAGGTTGAAGCTTGTCTGGTTGGGCATGCTTTAAAAGTATGACAAAGAGCTATTTGTGCTGACGTCTTTCACCTCGACTCTTTCTTCAGGCTATGGTTGACATTGCCTTGGATCGCGCCAAGAAACTGCAAGCTGCCAGTTGAAAGATGACCGAATGCAAGTTACTGCGTTAGGCCATACCCCTACGACCTCTACATACCCAGAGAGTGCGATCAGAAGTAGATGGTCTACTTTCCAGTGGGAGAGAGCTGGTTACATACTTATCTAGCCCCAAGTTTCAGCTTGGTGACGAGGTCTTAGCTCGCTGAGATGCTAGAGCGTGAAAGACGTCTTCTACCATATTCTATTCCACTAATTCATTACTTCGAATATCAACGGGAAGCACCAGCTCCATATCCCTAGACGTAGGAAAACGGATATACACCGCATGTCCCGTGAAGAAGAGAACCTTTTTGTTGCTTATACCTGAATATTGATTATTCGATGTTGCCGCGAGGCCGGAGCTGGCTTCTATCACAGATAGAGATTTCTACTAAGTTTCCATCCTAGACCCCATCGGCCAACAAACACCAAGCCCTGATGCCAATATGTTTTCCCCTTTTCCATGCGGCTTCGAGAACGCCTGCCTTGTCGTACGAAAAAGCGCCTTACGAACGAAGAGAAAACAAAATGCTCGCTACTAAACAGTCGCTCCTATGCAACCCATCGTAATCCATCCAGCTCATCCAAGTACTCCTCATAAAAGTGCTCCCCACCAACCCCTTCGTTGCTACCGCTACCACCGTCGGGTGATGCCGAGCTGGAGCCAAACAGCACGCCGAAATCCGCATAGACGTCACCCAGATCATCGTCAGAAAAGTCGGCATACCGAGTCTCGAGATCTGGTGAGGGGAACGCGACGTCCTCCTCCTCCTCCCTTTGCGACGGAACGTGGAGCGGTTTCGGGGGTGAACTAGTCAGTGGTAGCGACGGAGGCGGTGGGTGAGACGGATTCGTCGTCGTAGGAGGATTGGGGTCTGTATTTTCCTTCTTCATGGGGGCTCTTGCATTTCTCGTAGGACTATCCCGGCTCGGAGCACTCGAAATTTGAGAAAGCGACGGCGGCGGATGGAATGCCGTGGTGTGTGGTCGCCACACCGGTGGTATTGGGTAAGGGAGATCATAAGGATGATCGTATGGGGGAGCGTTGCCGGGGAATCGCGCGCTAGTCGCACTGTTCGACGTCGTCACCAGCTGCAGTCCATGGCTCAGCGAATTGCCTCTCGCCGCCATGCCGGCGAGCACCGTGTGGCCCCTGAGGACGGCGGCCTGCCTAACCCCGATCCTCACCCTGTTCAGGATGGCCGCCTTGCGCACGATGGCGCTCTGGTGTCCGGCCTTCTTCAGCGCGCCCATGGCGCCGAACCTGAGGATCCGGCTGAGCACCGGCGAGTCGTCGCCGCTCTCGCGGTTCAAGATGTGCGTCGCCGGCAAGCTGTACGGCTGCGAGAGCCGGCTCGTCACGAGGTGCAGCCGCAGCCGCCGCTTCTTGCACGAGAGGCAGCCCGTGCCAGGCCCGTCCACGTCGTGGAGCGCACGCCGGCGCTTAGCGGGCCGCAGTGGGAGACCCGATGGTGCTGTGAGGGCTCCCGGGGCGAAACAGAAGACTTTCGGCGTTGTCTCTTTAACGCACGGACCTATACTGCTTGGCGCCGTTTCCGTCAAGGGACGGGTTGGGGCCGCGGATCCGGCCCGGAATAGAGATGGAGGGGCATTGTTGCTGTCATTGCTCTCTTCGGCCCCTTGACTGTCCGAATCCGAAGGGAATTGCAGAACCACGGGGGCCGAATTTGACTTATTTGGCTTTGGTCGACACGCCGGCGTCGATGAAGGAGTCTGAAATTGACATGACGGAATCTCAACCTGAATTTTTGCTAGCCTACGCCCTGCATTCTGGATCCCATCACTGCCACTGCTAGTGCCGCTGCCTCCGTCGCTGCTACCGGCTGGCCCCTTTAGAGCTTGGAAGACGCTCGGCGGCGAAGTAGGCGCCGACGCGCTGACCCTGAAGAAGCGCGACCTACTGCTGTTGCCCAGACTTGGGCCGTCGTCCGTGTGGCGCGTGTGGAAGGAGGTCCAAGGTAATCCGAAGGGCTCCCTGGACGACTGGTGCACGTCTAGCCGGACGACCATAGTAACCCCCGGTACCGTATGGCTCGGCGTTGGAGCAGAGAGGACTGTCTCAACCCCTCTGTCGCCGCAGATGGCGGGGATGTCTTGGAAAAAGACAAACCGGCCGGGGAAATTATGTCGAAGAGAAGGGGGAAAGGATGAATGGCTCAGGTTGGGAAGTGTGTCATGGTCGCGTAGCTGTTCTGTCCACCCTTGATATTCCGCCCACGAATGATGGTGAGTGTGCTAGAGAACTCTGTCTCGTGAGTGTAAGTGTGCCGTAAGAGTGTCTTCGCGAGCCGGGACTAAACCGATCCACTACGGCCGGCCTGGGGCAAATCGTGACGGTTTTAAATGTCGTTGGCAGTCGTGAGTTAAGAATGAGCCTCAAAGGTTGAGACCAGCACAATTCATCCAACTCGAAACACCGCCAATGTTAGACGGGTATATCAAACACAGGATCCGGGTAATATCTCCCCTATGCCGTTATGGGTAACAATTGGCAACGTCGACGTATATGTGCGTATAAGATTGCGTGTGTAAGTTAAGGGTACCATTTGCTAAGAAGGTTGACGGGAACGAAAATACCCCGAGGAGGCGAGATGGTTGGGCGGCTTAATAAGAGAGGGAGTGGGCGCAGAGAGCAGAAGATCGACGTTGTACGTTAAACCCGGGGAAAGGGATCCTAGTAAATAATGTTGGTGGATATTTTCGGGGGCGGGACGATCCCGACCGTGGGTACCGTGTCACTCAAAGGTCACTTTGTCTCTCTCTCTCTTCTGCGCGCTCACAGGCGGACAAGGGCCGCACTCTCTCTTAATAAAGACGTTGGGCCCCCTTCGAAGCTAACTGAATGCTACGTGCGGTACGCATCAGGCTAGTTAGGCCAGTTCGGGTATCCCAGGAGGGTTCCTGCCAGCCCCAGGGCTTCTGGCTACGATGTACCTACCTATCCTAGGCTATGCCAGGTGGTGCTGCTAAGAGTAGCACGAGGCGCAGATCCCGCCATGGGTTGGTGAAGGGGTAGGTGTAGGGTAAGTTAACTACCCCTAAGGATTGAAGGCCAAGGCCGCGCCAGTCGGCCTGTATAATGGATTCGGCAAAAACGAGCGACCGGTCGACTACGTAGAGATGACGGGTTTAAAACAGATTGAACAGTCAAGAGAGTCGAGTCGTCGTCAGCTCGTCAGCGGCTGATGGGTTGGGTATGGGCGATGCGCGATGCGCGGTAGTCAGATGACTTGACGGTATTGTACCTTCGCCCGGTGGGAGAAGTGACTGAAGGCTGGGATTGTTGCTGAGGAGGTTTGACTGGTTGTTGGGTAGACACGCTACCAAGGTAGAATAGGCAAAGCAACAAGTGGCACGGGGTAAGGATTCGTCGGCCGGAGTGGGAAAAGAGTAGAGAGAGGCTGACTTGGGTATCATACCTCACATGAAGAGTGCATCATGTGGATGGAAGTGCAAATTGTAGCTGAAATGTGGAAGACGAGCCGGGGATTGGCTGCGAAACAGGTAATGCGAAGAGGGCAAATCGTACGATTGGGGTATATTGGAAATATTGGGAATATTGGGAAAGTGTTGGCTCATCAGTGTCGAAACATTTCAAGTTGGCATTAGTCCCGACATCCCATATGGCATACTTGGGAACTCGGTGAGGAGATTTGGGTGACACGTCTTATTTTTTTTTTGTCCCTGGGCTTATCCGCCGACATTAGCTCGTGAAGTCGGGAATATTTTCTACGGAGTGGTACCCATGCAGGGACTTGGGAATAGACACCGCAAGTAGGTAAGGTTGCAATGTAAGCGTGTATGTACCGTACGTTGCGGCTTAGGAGATCCTCGTGCTCTACACGCAAAAGCCGAGCATCGTGACCAAACTTGACAACGTACCTAGAAAAACCCCGCTTGTTCTTCGGGGTTCCTGGAAACCCTTGTCGACTTGCTAGCTGCAGTGAGAACCAAGAAGGGGGAGAAGCAATAATAAGGCGGTTATCTCTCCATCTCATACTTCTTATTACCTTGCCTCCTGAGATTGCAAAACATTTTCGTACTTCGCATCTATACGCAAAAAGTCGGCATGGGAAGTAGGACGGTCAGCGAATGTGTATTAGCGGCAGCTTTCGTTCGGATCCTATGGCACTTTAGCTCTCTCCCAATCCCATTGAGGACGGGCTACGATACTAGCCAACATCCCCCCTGACAGGCGCATTTTCTCTTCTGCATTAATTAGGTCCAATCATAGAACAGTTGGGACGTTCTTTCCCCTCTTTCAAGTATAGTCCTGTAATGTATGCCTGTAATATGATCCCCGGAGTTTAAAAATCGGTGATGGTGACTGGCTGGCGTCCTGGTGGTTTTATTATGTGCCTCTTCCAGCCCTGCCGGGCCCCATATTTCCTCTTTCCCCACATCCTTACTCTTCACTAACCCTCGTCTTTCGCCCAGGACAGCTGGGACACTGAACCTGGAGAACCACTAGACGGGCAGGATACAATGTCGTACAAGACAGTCTGTCTCGGCTTAGGCAACCGACGGCTGTCGCGACTGCGCAACACCGTGCCTCAGAGCAGCGGCTGTAGCTATGTAGCTACCGTAATGAGCATGCCTGTATGCCAGGATAAGAAGTTATCCCCGCCTGCTTGGGTAAGGGGGTTTGCATGAGACTCCGCATAAGACTGCGGACGGGTTTTAGCCGTATCCCGTTGACACAAGCTTTATGAAACGGAGACGACAGTTCGTGGCAGAGCTGTCAATGAATAATAAGGCAAATATGATTGACACTCATGTTTCTGCGTATGTAGAGAGACATGAATCACACTCTAGCACGTATAACGTACAGTAGCGCTTCGCGGAAGCAGTTGAGAGACCACGTTTCTCGCAACCGAATGCGGGCCAGATCTGGGGGAACCGGGATCACAGCTTGAAAAGAGCAAGGGAAAGCGGGCAAGGCGGGGAATGCTAGTGCTGTGCAGCAGCAAGCAGCGCATACATACCTTAGGTACAGTATGTAAATGGGTCGAGGTATGTATAGTACTTTTACAATTACTGTATATTTGCCTCCTCAGTTACACTACTACCTTATTTCTCAACCCAAGACTGAAGACCAGAAGTAATTAACTGTACTTCATATTGATTGCGACTCTCCCCTTACATCAAGGCAATATGGTGGTAAGGAAATGTCCTGCGACCACCATTTGACGTAATTTGTCACTACAACGTACAAGGGGCGCCAGTCAAGTGCGAACACACCTGTTAGCGTAGCTAGTTAATATCTACTTCACGCCAATTGACGAAGTGTTACCGGGTTTCTTTTTTAGAGGAGCCAATGGCGAGCGTCGTTGGCTGTCAGCATCATTTCCCAAGGGAGGAAAAATTCACGGGTCACGCGGACGGAAAAAGAGGAAGGAAAGGAAAGGCAAAGAAAGGAGGAGAAAATCAGAAGAGAACCCCTAGTCGTTTGGAAGGGGAATGCTTCCATTTTGGCTTCCATCGACCTTCTTCCAATCAAGACCCATGTCTCTCCGGCCGGAGAGCACGAAGCGAACGTGCCAAGCTCGCAGTGAAAAAGGTCACTTTGCAGTCCATTAGCTGCATCTGGGCGCATACATACGAAGGGGGCAGAAAATACATAGCAACTATCACCTACATGTGTCGTCTCCTCCATATTCACACTGCCGACTTAGGGTAGCACTGGGCTCTGAGGGGTACCATGGGACTCACCAGCTTGTCTTCTTCTCAACCAGGATGACTTAATACCACAACTATACCTCCTCGCCTCCCTGTATACCTGTAACCTACCAGGTAGGTAGGTAGTTTTATTCGCCAGGGCACTTGGCTCGCTTCACCCAGACCCTTGGAATAGCGGGAACCTTGGTAGGACAGGTTCTTAGGGCAGCCTTCCCAGACCAGGGATTGGCTAACGAGGAGAGTTTCTCTTTGGCTGCCGCTGAGTCGTCAATTCTCAAGTTGTCAGCCCATCTCGCCAAGCCTAAAGGATCAAGATCCCCACGGGGAGGTCATACGCGTTTGCTATTGGACACACATGCCGCCAGACTATAAGACATGGTTATAAGCTCGACTACGTAGCCCGTCTAGGCTCCTCCAATATAAATGACGGATCGAATGGACGCCCATAGATGCTGGTGCACCAAGGTAAGGTGTGTGATATAATATGATATGAAACCCAGCGCTCAATAGGCAAGCCCAACCGGTCGGCGCCACATCCCGTACATATGCGGGAATAATGCCAAGCATGAATGGTAAGTCACGTTCCCCTCGACAATATGCTCCCATCCTCCTCGTTTGATTATCGTACGTGAAGTTCTAATCGTGATGTAATACGGACGAAACACAATGTCCCTAATAACGACTGCGCCGTTGATAAATGCGGGATAAATCTCTGGCGAGCTTCCGTCACCGTTTAAACATCGTGGAAATTGGCCCAAGAGAACGGGATTTTCTCGCCCCTGGTCTTATAGGACTCTGGACATGTTCTCCGATACCGCACCGGTGGTATCAGACCATAGAACCATCATATATTTAAGCAAAAAACAGTCCAGATACGGCGTTAATGTATGGTAAATCTGTCAAGCGAACGTGTCTTAGCATAACTAGTTCGAAGACCTTGGGTACTGATACACAGGTATGTAAGCAAATAGATATGACATGAAGATGCTCGCTAGAAGCAGCATTGCGACCTTATAGTTAGAGCATGTCATTGTCCCAGGACGCAGACCGACTTTTGCTTTTTTCTCCCCTCCATAATCATGAAATTGGACATGTAACGCTCCGAGCCAGTCTACCCGGTAACTCCCTAACAGAGGTGATGGATTGCTTTCGTAATTTGAATGATCATGGCGAAGTTTACGTGTCTCGGAGAGAACAGTATCTAGCTGTTGATATGAAACTGGGGGTTTTTTTCTTATATCACTCATAATAGGGATGAAACAGAAAGGGGATAAATATGAGACGTAATCAGGTGTCGAAATGATCAATTCAGCAGTTTCACAAGAAAGCAATTGGGCTTCAATCAGTTGCCCAACTAGACTATTACTAACCTAGACTGCCTCATGCAGGTCTTCGTGAGTGATTAAGTCGAATGTTTCCAAGTCCACTCGTTCTCATTTTATACATTGGTACCATAATATTCCACATACAAGAGCAACCCCCAGCTTAGCCCCCTTTTTTATGACAGTCTAGCAACAGTCAGGTTACCTACCTATGTCCGTCTATGGAGAAAGAGTGACTTTGACTGTCCCAGATGCTGCTTTACGCCAGACAGCACCCCGACATTTACTGACACACAGCTAGGGAAATGGAGAGCACTTGGTCCTAACCTCAAACGTAAATCTCGTGCGACCTTGACACGTTGGTAAGCTCGGGCTCTTCGACACTCTTCCTGTCTCTGATGACGACGATATCGATGCACCCGTCGCTATCGAGAAGCTCGGAGAAGTTGGTCCGGAGATCGTCCACGAGCGGCCTGTGGCACAAGTGGCACTTCCCCTCTGCGACAAGCGTCCTGTACCAATCGCCGCGGCCGTACATCCTCTCGTTTTAGCCCTTGAGACAGTCCCGTCTGGCAGTCTGGGGTAATCCCCGTCCGCACCCCTACCAGATGATGCAAGACCATAGAGTAGATGTGTAGGACAGAAGCCGGCGGCGTGTGCCAGGGGTGGTTGGCCTCGAGGTTGCCTCGCCCTGTGTCCGAGCTCGGGTCGCCACCACATCGTCCATCCGAGGGTTGGGATTGCTTCTTGTCCAGGCCCTCCGGCAGCGTCATGAGGCTCAGGCGGGACCCGAAGATGCAGCGCTCGATGTCGGACAGCCGCGCGGCCACGTGCGTGCGGCCGCCGGGCCGCAGGTCCGTCCCCATGCGCGACGGCTGCTTGCGGTCCCATGCGTTGGGCGCGATCGCGTACACGAGGCACGGTGACAGCGTACTAGGTTCGGCGCAAGCCCTCTTATGCTGGCGAATCACGCGTGACACCTTCGCCCTAGTGAGACTGAGACTGGACCGGGCTTCCGAGGTACCGCGGTCGGAGTCCCGCGAATAGGTCGAGACGGTGGGCCTGACCCGGATCTGGTGCTCCCAGCGGTGGCGGGTGGGAGTCCAAGCTCGTTGGCATCCCTTCCGGAAGGACGTACGGGATCAAACCAGGGTTGTCTGTAGCACCTAGCTGAGGTATCCGAGACAAGAGGCCATGTGGTGTTGATGTAGGGTGTGGTCCATTCGATTTGGATGTATACGGAATCGTACAGTGCCAATTCTCATATGTACAGTTGTATCTCTATTGGAAGGTCGGCAAATCGATGGAAAATGGGGCTTAAAGGTATGTCTATCGATGGCGTCGGCCGCAGGTCCATATTGATATCAGCTCCTTTTTTGTGTAGCTAGTCCAGTAAGACTGAACAATCGATATCACCTATTACAAGAGTAAATAGTATAGTTCTACGCAGTCACTGTCCTAGTAGTCGTATATGTGACTACGCGGGTGTTGGGATTGATTTAAAGTCAGATTGGTATGTCTTGATGAATATCTTTCAATATTTTGCTACTTGAAACGAGTTTCAAAATGGCTTGGTTTCCATTCGAGGCGCAGTGCGACGATGGGATACGACCCCGAGAACAGCGTCGTAGTCGATCATCCCCTGGGTCCACCACATACATTGCACAACCACAAGAGTAGCAGTACCAACAAGAGCACCAACCCTCGTGTAGATTATGATAAGCGCCAGGGATATGTATTTCCCTAAATCAGACGTACTTTGGAGTGTAGGCTATTGATTCAGCATTGCCGCGCTCACTACCGCACTGATATTTGCCCTGCCTCTACGGATATATTAGGTATCTATCTACCTAGGTAGGCAAACCTCAAGAAGGCTATGACTTCCTCGACATCAGGGAAAAAATTTGTGATATAAGACATATAAACCCGTTTAAACAACTATCAACTTGTCGATAAGCTAGATACTAAGGCATATGGTGAATATCTGAGGCAAAAGAGGATAAAGGGGAAAAGCTCACAACATTGATTGCCTACTATTACCTGCCTTGATATGATACTTAGGCCATTTAGCTTTTGCAAACTTCTTTCTAGGGCGAGGTTTGATTTCCTTACGAGGCCAATATCTAGGATTATCCTAGGCTGATAGCCATGTAGGTCCTAGGAACGCGTCGTGTGTTTTACCGATACGTGACATTGTCTCAAAGTATTAGGTATACATGCCTCCAAACCGATAGTTATTATTCACTACCCACTTGTTTGGCTAAAGCGCTTATCACGAAGCAACTGCTCGTGCAGTTATTGGTCTTGTTTGCCCCTATCGTATTGGTCAGGCATTCTGGCAAATTGTTACCTGAGGTATTCATCCGGATATCCTCTTCGTTGATAGGTAGGTACCTAAGGTTCTTAGTATTCACGCAATATGTCTCCTTGCATTTTTTTATATTTTTATATGCACACATATGAGACCTAATAGCTTCTTTGATTCTTCCACCAAGTACTCGCAACTGAGCTTGTCTAATAAGAATAAACTCGATAACAAACACTTCACGATGCTTTACCACCGGGGTCTTCTCACCGCGGCCAGCTTCATGGCCTTGGCCGAAGCAGCTAAGCACCAGCTCATTATCGGTACTTTCAGTACTAACTTTCTTTACACCGCAGAGTACGATGATGTAGCTCAGACCCTTGAGCTTATCAAGACGACTCCCACCAACGCAGCCAGCTCTTGGATCTCCTTGAGTGTAAGCCACATATAGCTCCAAGAATTCAAACAGAGTCACACTAATCTCAAGTTGTTATAGCATGACAAGAAGAATCTGTACGGCACCGACTGGAATGCATTGACTCCTTCCTTCGTCAGCTACAGCGTCAAAGATGCCAGCACCATCGACTACGAGGCACGAGTTGAGGGCAGTTCAGACTGCACCGGCAAGAAGAGCATCTTCATCGACGCCAGTCCCACAGCGCCTTATGCTGTCTACGGCAACTACTTCTACGGTAATGCCAAGTGCGGCACAGTCATGTCCGTACACGACAACGGAACTCTTCACTCGGTCCTCCAGGGCTACGAGTATGACGACGGCTCAGCTGTCCACGGAGTCTCCTTCAGTAGCGATTCCCAGTACCTCTACTCTGCCGACGATGGTGGTAACTCGCTCTGGGTCCACCAGATCAACCAAGCCGACGGTAGCCTCGAGTATATCTCGCGAATGACCTGGCCTATCGACGGAGCCGGCCCTCGCCACGTTGTCACCCACCCGGCAGGCGGATACGTCTACACCGTCCTCGAGGGATCCAGTCAGGTTGCGATGTGCATGACCAGCGAACTCAACAACCTGTATCCCATGCAGCAAATCTTCCCCCTCATCAAGGATGGCGATCAAGCCTCGGACTTCTGGGCCGACGAGGTCGCGCTGTCTGCCACCAACAAGTACCTCTGGGCGAGCAACCGCGCCTACGACCCGAGCCGCAAGGGATACATCTCAGCCATGGAGGTTGGCGAAGACGGCGCCCTCGTCAAGCAATACTTCCTCACGGAGACGACCAACAGCGGTGGATATGCCAACGCGGTGACCCCCAGCCCGTTTGATGACACTCTCGTGGCCATCACCGACAACTCGACCGGCTTCATCGAGATGTGGAAGATGAACGACGACAAGACTGGCGCGAATGTCGTGGCCCATCTCGATATCAACGATGCCGGCGGATGCTGTGCCAACGCCGTCTGGTACTCGTAATTCCCAGGTTTTTTCATTTTCGATGCTCGCGGATATGACAGCCCCGAGTCATTCCTCAGATAGATATTTTCATCCGTGCTGAATGCGGTTAAGCGATCTTTTCCTTTACGACGTACTTTCCTCTGATTTAACGTGAATCTGATGATGCGGCGGCATCTAAACTTGTACTATTTTCTCAATATGTGGCAGATTTAATGACTATCATCTCTTAAAAGGAAACTAGTAGAAAGGTAGGCTAGAGAGAGATCTTAGGTATCAGTGAGCGTTTTTATTAACATGTCAGCTACTATTGAGTGGGTCACATTTTTTGTAACAATTATAAACCCTTTTTAACCCCTTTTCAAATTCAACACCACTTTTAACTTTTAACGCATTTGATCCCCAACAACAACAACCCAACTTTGACCTTATCAATCAGTTCTGATCTACTAGATATAATTGGAGTATCATCGCGGTCGCCAGCGGCATGTTGTGCCTTAAGGTAGATGTCCTTTATGCTGGCGAATTTGCTATTAGGGCTTATCTCGACCCCTTTGCGTTTACGAGCTCGAATATTACTAATACGAGTCCGAGGAATGTCTAATTCGCGTTACTGGACAGCTATCTTGGTATTAGTTTCGCTGAAAGCCTTGTTGATTTTCCGAAACAGCAAGCGTTCGGTGTCAGGATCCTGGTCTAGCTGGTGAAATGGGTATAACTCATCGCGATGCTGACTAGTTGTACGGGGCGTCTGCCAAACCACTTGCGAGGCTTCTAGCAGGTTAGACGTTTTTTTATATTTAAAACCAATGGTCTTGTTAATGGCCTCTATATATTAACAGGCTATATCAAGGGGCTATGCCGAGTGGGGGATATTAAATATAACACATAAAATTCCCACATAAATTCGTCTGTTATATGACTCCCATGGCTTTCATAAATAATTGTCTTGCTTTCGACGGTATTGACCCCTCTGGAGTGCCCTAAGGTAATAGTGTGCTAGGGATAAATTAGGTACCTTCTAAAGCCACTCGAGACCTATTTCCTCGAAAATCCAGTCGTTTTTACGATTGGTAAACTCCCAGACCTCGAAGGGAAGCATATCCAAGGGAAACCATCGTTTCTCAAGGATTTTGCCTTTGAAAATAACCAATGGAGAGAGAACTTAGCTGTTGGCAGATACGCACTCGATAAACGAGATCCGGATCCTCGAACCGGGTCATTTCTTGGAAGTATTTGCACATTAAACGTTTTCCAGGACCAGCCGTAATCGCCATGGCCATCCATTATACCGGCTTTATAGATTCGATTGCCGGAAAATGCATGTATCGAAACCAGGCCCCAATAGCGTCGGGAGAAGCATCATTTGTACGTCTAAAGTCAATGGCACGTTTGCCGGGAGTCTTTATATAAGGGTGACGATGTAGATATCGGCTTATCCAACGCTTTCTCCGAGTACTATAAACTCGCCAATTGCTTGCAGCATGCCTTTAGCAAAACCTCGTATCATTTCATGGCTGGGAGGGCTGCCTATATCATACTGAGTAGCTATCTAATGCGCTTCACGGTCTTAAGCCATTTAAATGAAAATGTTGTCATCATTTCGAAACCTCACAAGCACCTAGTAACTCTAAGACATCTTCTATTCATTTTCAGAGCTCATCGTATGGTATATTACTTAGGGAACCCCTTACCCCTATCCCCTTCGCGTCCTTTATTACCTCTAGTGTTATGTTTCGGTTTGGTTTGTCTATGTAAATAGAGATTAAGGGAAGACCAAGTTAAACTATTTCCGGGTTTTTCAAAACATGGCCAGGTTCCTCATTGCCCCGGACGACTGGGTCTCGCTGACGGCAGATCCTGTTGCCGTAGACGTACTGGAGGTCCCCATAGTAGTAGTGGTAATGCTAGTAGACGCCTCGTTCTGTTCGGCTTTGAAGACGTTAAACAGTCCCGTACCGCCACAGAAGGTGTTGCTGTCGCCGGTGCAGGGGGTGTTGCAGTCAGTCTGGTTGCTCGCCCACCCGCCGGCGACGTAGCTGCTGCACCAGCACTGGTTCCCCTCCAGCACTCCCGCGAAGTTATACAACTTGAGATAGCACGTGTTCTCGCATTTGGGAATAGTCAACACTGCATCGCCGCCCTCGGGGCTCACGTTAACCTCAAGACTGGGAAGCGTGGGGTGCTTGACGTAACAGCCCATCTCGGTCCAAGCGGAAGGAGAGGGCCCAGGAGTGACCACAGAGCTACTAGTGGAGACCGTTGTTATCGAGGAAGAAGACGACGTCGTCGTGTGGGTTTCATTGTATTTCTCCATGGTAAAGACGCAGTACGACTGCCGTAGCCACGGTTGGCAGTCGAGCCCGACGGAGGGGTTCCATTCGTGGAATTCCTCAGGGGTGATGCGAAACAGATGGAGTATGTGTTCGCAAGATTCGCCGAAGCCGTTGTCGTACCATTCGATGCAGTCCTTAGCCATCTCTGGATCCCATTGAAGGGCCGGGTGGTTGCCACAGCTGGTAGAGAGAAGATGGTAGAGAGAAGATGGTAGAGAGAAGAATGGTGGCAGCTACTGAAGTCGTAGGGAGAAATCAACGGCTGTAGGTATTCTCAGTTGGTTACTCTTCGTTTGTGTCTCTTGGCGCCAAGTGCATCTCGTGCTGTACTCATTTTAGCTGGAACAGAACCTGAGTCACGATGACCCCATTGCAACGATACTTTACGATACCTATTCAAACGGGCCGATGACCTATACATGTTGGTAGCTGAATGCTGTCCTAAATTCAGCCCTAGGGACTTATTGGGATTATCGCTCCCCCACCCTTGTCCCCTTACGCCTTACGACCCCCCCTACGAGTAAGTGACTAATCAAAACGTAGGATGAAATCTATATATTCATCCTAGGTACCGAATCATTTGACCTTGCAAGATCAACATCCAAATCCTTTTCTTTTCTAATTCGGGCTGACCGATTATACGCCGCAGACATCCCAACCCGCTGAGTATCAATAACCTTTGGCAGCCTTTCCCCTTCTGCTTCAAGTCCCTGCACCACCAACAATGTCCACTTTTCATCCATTTCCGCGTCTCCCATTCGAGCTTCGCATAAGCATCTGGGCCTTCACGGTCGAACCTCGTGTCGTGGAGGTCCGCACCTTGCCTGAAACCAGGACACTCGTTGAAAAGCTCATCTCGCCTACGCCGGTGCCAGCAATCCTCCAGACCTGCCAAGAAGCTCGTAACTTAGGCCTTTACAAACAGGAATTCTCTGAGCTCACCGCCACCGAGGCCAACGCCGCCGCAGGGGCTGAGTTACGTTACGTCTGGCTTAACTTGGACATCGACATGGTCTCTATTGGGGAATGCTACCTCGAGAACTTTGCACCCGTCGCGTTATCCATCAAACGGCTAAGGCTCGAGCGCGAAAACTCGGACGAATCCTTCTACTATTTTGAATCACATTTGCTTCGGGACTGGAAAAACACGGAGGAAATTCATGTAGTTTGTAAAGATGGAATGTGGAATTGGCACCGAGCTTCGATCGAGCATTTTTGGCCATGCGCCGAGGAAAACCTATGGTTCTTCGATCCAGATGATGGCCGGATGATGCGAAGCATGGAGATGGAAAAGATGCTTGATGCACAGCTGCACGAGATTAGGGTGCAAAATGGATGGGATTTCGAGGAATATCCTGAAGACCAGTATTAATTACAATTGTACTATCTATCCTGTTGTAGCTAATAATTCTCTTGGGTCCTAAGGCCCTTACTCTTCTCCTTTTCCAGGAAGAATCATCGTAAGGTTACATTCAGGTAGCAATCTTAAGCGCCGGTACGGAGGCGCTGTTGGTTAGACCTTTAGTTCGACCTGCATCCGTAACCGCTCCAACTCCTTGAATAGTATCTATTTAGAGCTCGCCAACTTATACAGGTGATCACTCCTTCTGCAAGTATGAGTGATACGACATGAGGCTCCCAACATTCTCTTGGCGTTCCTTGGCGTGTGCAGCCGTGTCACCCCTATCCAATTTCCCCTGCCTCCTCCGACCTTCCCTGCTGTGCTACACACTACTACCGCTCGCAAACCGCACATCTTAACGACATGTTAGGCGCCTGTCCGCCATCTGCTTGTATGAATTGATCACTGCGTGGTGCTGCTTTGCCGGTGTGCTTTTACTACCAGGGCCATAGAAACCATCGAAGAAATCAGCAATCTCCTTGTCGACATCAGCCACGCCGTTAGCCTTGGCTTTATCGGCCGTCTCTTTCCAATCTACCGTTTCCCAAGGTTCGCCAGTAGCAGGATTATTTCCGGCTCCCACCTTCTGTATCTGTATCTCCATTTTGCTACCTAGCTTGGCTTGGGCTTCTTTGATGAGAAAAGGGCCGTGGTCTCCAGCTCGCGCCTCGTTGACCTGGGCCAAAGTCGCGTCGAAGCTGGCGAAAAGGCCGCGGTTGGCGTCGGTTGCCTTGTTCTTGTACGTATTGTCGACTAGGTCGCTCATGCGACGGAGGTAGTCGTTGAATAGGACGTTACTGTTTTTCATGCACGTGAAAGGTGGGAAGTTGTACACTTTGGCATTCTTTCCCGGGGCGGTGGTGTAGCGGGTGTAACATTTCTTCGCCGTTTCCACGTTATCCATATTCCCATTGGAATCATACACGCCCCAATCTTTTGGAGTAGGAGCCCTGCCTAAGCTCTCGATGAGTTCGTCATAGTTGCACCGGGTGCGACCCGAGTTCCTCTTTGGCTGGCAAGCTTGCCACTTTGGGCATGTCTTGTCTTTCTCGTTCCATTTGACGCACTTGAAGCCGATTGTTTGGTCGGCGACATCGTTGAGCTCATCGATCTGGTAGGCATTCCACAACATTATGCGCTCAAGGCATCCTTGATACCCTCCAGCCAAGACTGCGGAGAGGTGAGAGAGAACGAGGAGGGGAGTAATTTTCATGGTTGCTGCTGATGTACAGAGATCCGACAGAGCAGGGAAGGGACCGAGTCATATATGAGGCAAAGAAGGGGTTCGAGATAATAAATGATACGTTTCTTCTGAACTGGAGAATCCTCCTTCGAGCTGCATCCGACCATATTCTCCTGATAGAAGCATGGCACGATGAGAGGCAGGTATACGCCGTCATAATGTATAATTTTAATCTCTGGTTTGATAGTACCATATTCTCGTATTAAGGGCTGTTGGTTGCTGGTTACATGGAATATAATATTTATTACTGTGCCTCCTTTTCCTTTCTTAGCGGCGGCATGACAAGTTGAATTAAGGGTAGGGTTTCGGATAACTGTCTGCATACCTTCAGCTGTGTATGCCTCATGAGCCCACTTATACATTAGCCGTCTTGGACAGGGCAACCCAATCAAGATCTTTCAGCACGCACCCGAATCCTGACTTTATTCCTTCGCCGCACCCTTCTCATCTCGTCATGCTTCCTTTGCTGAACCCTTGTTAACAGGGCTGGCTGTGTTGAAAATTAGGTACTTGTATATACAAAGCCGTGGCCTGAGTAGGCGGAAGTAATCTAGAACGGCATCAAACCAAGTCTATGCCAAAGCATTTCTGACGGACCTTGTTCTAGTTATCTTGAGCTGCTCGAATTCGTGGGCTCCACCGTCAAATACTTGTTCAACTCCGCCTCCCCTATATAGGCTCTGTTTTTCCTCATCCGTTTTATATCTGCTCCCTCTTGTGCCAAAGAGTCAAAGCCTTTCATTCCTCAGGTGAACCTGCTCGCGCAGTGCCATGCTATCATGAGGACTTCTTTACTCTTCCCTTGGGCCGTCTTGGCCTCTGAGGCTTTTACATCCCATTCTCCTTTCAAAATCTCCCGTCGAGACCAAGATGTCGCAGTACTTGAGTCCTGGTACGAGACGGCCAACCGGGCATCGCTCATTTCGCGCAAAAGGTGTCCTGTGCTATGCAGCGAAACCAGAGACAGCAACTCAAGTACCGGATGGTTCTTGTTTTCAGACTCGTCAGAGTTGGCGTCATGCAACCAGACTATGTTGCTCAACATGGCCGTCAAGACTACACCTGAAGTTCAAACAAGTCCTTCGGCCATCAAGGCATGCACAGCTGACTATGGCTCGGGGTTGAAAGCTGCATTCGTCGCGGACGGTAGCAAGGCATCTCTCTGTAAAACGTCAAATCGCGCCCTGAAGGAGGCCTCCGTTTACATGCACGAACACCAAGTCGGCAGTGTTACTGCTGAGTTCTCCACTAACGATCTGCTGGCTGCTGGGAATCAGATATCCCTCCA
Source organism: Hypoxylon cercidicola (assembly GCA_022578845.1). Taxonomy (NCBI): domain Eukaryota; kingdom Fungi; phylum Ascomycota; class Sordariomycetes; order Xylariales; family Hypoxylaceae; genus Hypoxylon; species Hypoxylon cercidicola. Next base: position 192,250 of record MU399526.1, read on the forward strand.
TCTCGAACTGCAGATGCCCTCCTGCGCTCACCACGCAATCGAATTCGCCTATTCCCAATCCGCAGCCATTGGTGTTTTCGCTGGATTGGAGGTTCATCAACAAGGAGTAACGTAAGTAGGTACCTTATAAACCTGCTTTACAAGCGTCTGGTATGGTTATCGCAATATAAGAGCCTTTCCATTGCCCTTTCTTCTCACTCTCTTCCCCTACCTGACCTTCACGCCACACACTTGCTTCCTTAGAGGCCTAAGTACTAACCTATCGAGATAGCTCGAATATTCTCAACAACCTGCTACAATACGCGGAGGAGAAATCCATCTCTAAGGCCACTGTCATCCAGTTGTGCGGTGCTGATGGTCGCGGCGCAGACTATAGCATCGGTATTGTTGCCGCTAGTGCGGCCCATCTTCCGTTTATACGGGAGGCTGTCAAGACATGGGCCGCAGGAGAATGTGTCACACAACCAGACACCGGAGAACCTTGGATGTCGGTTACCCTACGTGTTCCCTCACCCGTTGAGGTTACGTTAAATAATAGCACCAATGTGACGACATCGTCTGGGACTACACCCGCAAGCTTCGGCACAAGGGCGCACCTTACCAAAAGGGCAGACTGCAAGACAACCAAAGTCCAATCCGGGGATGGATGTTGGGCTGTGGCCGACAGGTGCAAGATCAGCCAGGATGACTTGAATAAATACAATCGCAAGGACCTCTGCAGCACCCTCGTCCCAGACGAGCTCGTCTGTTGCAGCAGCGGCACGCTACCTAGCACCTTACCACCGGGCAACTCGGATGGCACGTGCAAGACAAGATCCGTGGTCATCGGTGACAGCTGTGGCTCACTGGCCTCCAAGTGCGGCATCAGCGCGGCGGACTTCATGAAGGTCAACACCAAAGCCGACCTATGCTCAAACCTGGCCGAGGGCCAGCAGGTCTGCTGCACGAACGGGAAGTTCCCCGACTTGAAGCCTAAGCCCGACCCCGACGGCAACTGCGCCGTGTACCTAACCATAAAGAATGACAACTGCGCCAAGATCGCGGCAGCCCGTGACCTGACCGTGGATGACCTAGAGAACTTCAACAAAGGAACTTGGGGATGGAACGGCTGCGTAAAGCTCTTCCCCGACTTCAAGATGTGTGTGAGCAAGGGAAACCCGCCCATGCCAGCGAGTGTCCCTGTAAGTATCTTGCCTACTTCCCCTAGGTCCCTTGTTAATATCTGAACTATCTCGACTAATAAGGATTCTTAACAGAACGCTGTTTGCGGGCCAACGGTAAGAAAATAACCCTTTTCTACTCGATAAGGCATTACATAGGTGCCTAGCCAGGCTAACGAGGATATGTAAAGGTGAATGATACGCAACGGCCCCCCAAAGGAACCGACCTGGCCTCACTCAACCCGTGTCCGCTGAATGTTTGTTGCAACATTTGGGGGCAATGTGGAACTACAGGTCAGAGAGCTCCCCCCCCCCCCCCCCCTTTCAATCTGCTTTGGGAGTAGATACCGCCATTTTAGGAATAACCTGGGAGACACTGCTCCCGAAGCATGGCTCTAGACTAGGAGCAACTACCGTACCTAAAGATGTAATTACTGACTCTCAAATGATAACAGACGATTTCTGTGTCGAGAAGAAATCTGAGACTGGTGCGCCAGGAACCTCGGGCACAGAGAACGGATGTAAGTTACGTTCCATCAAGAGCTATGCCTGGAGAGAGGCATCGGACTGACTGTAAGACTCAGGTATCAGCAACTGTGGTAGAGACATCATCAAAGGAGATCCACCGGCTAAGAAGCTCAGGGTTGGGTACTTTGAGGCTTGGAATGGCAACCGCAAATGCATGAACATGGATGTCGACCAGATTGACACAGACTACTACACTCACATCCACTTCTCCTTCGCTGATATCACGCCGGATGACTTCAAAGTTGATATTAGCAAGGTCCAGGAGCAGTTTGACATCTTCAAAGGCATGGCGGGCGTCAAGAAGGTCATATCGTTCGGTGGTTGGGACTTCAGCACACTGCCCGGGACTTTCAACATCCTCCGCACCGCCGTCCAGCCTGCTAACCGCGATAAATTTAAGGATAATCTTATCGCATTTGTCGACGAGCACAATCTCGACGGCATCGACCTTGACTGGGAGTATCCTGGCGTGAGTGGCCCATGCCCCCTTGTTCTGCTTAGTAGTACTAATGAGTGCACAGGCTCTTGATATTCCCGATATCCCTAGCGACGATCCTGAAAATGGAAATAACTATTACGAGTTCCTGTCCAGCCTCAAGAAGTCCGTGGGCTCCTCCAAGTCGGTTTCTTTTGCGGCACCGGCATCCTATTGGTACCTCAAGGCGTATCCCATTAAGAAAATGGCTGAGGACCTCGACTATATTGTTTATATGACATATGATTTGCATGGACAGTGGGATTATGGAAACAAGTGGACTTCTTCTGGCTGTGAGGCCGGAAACTGCCTAAGGTCCCATATTAACGAGACGGAGACCAAGGATGCACTCTCTATGATCACCAAAGCCGGCGCCCCTTCGAACAAGGTCGTCGTGGGCGTGACTAGCTATGGCCGATCGTTCAAGATGGCCATGGCGGGTTGCGACTCGGAGACTTGCCTGTTCACGGGGACAAACCGCGTGTCCAACGCCTTTCCGGGGCGTTGTACGGGTACGGGGGGCTACATATCCAATGCCGAAATCGACGAGATCATCCAGAGCGGCAAGGTCAATAGACAGTGGGAGAAGGAAGGATCCAACATGCTGGTATACAACGACACCGAATGGGTGGCCTATATGTCCGACGACATGAAGGCGTCGCGGACCGAGTTTTACGACTCGTACAACTTTGGGGGCACTACCGACTGGGCCGTGGACCTGCAGTATTTCATGGAGTAAGTCTCGCCATTATTCTTTGTTCTTGGGCGCTTCTGGTTTCCTTGCGTACTAATGACGTTTAGTGGGAGCGGCGGCGACGCCGGTTACGATGAGGATTACGAATACGAAATCGACGAGTTCTGGTCCCCGTGTCGGGACCCATACAACGCGCTTGATGTGCTCGACAAATTCAAAGACGAGGTGCCTGACAACTGCGTTGAGCAGTACATACTAGACATCCAGGTCGCCACCTTGGAAACGGCTCTGAACAAGTACAAGAAACTCATCGACGACGGCTACGACGACAAGTTCTCGATTTATGAAGGATACGTCGCGGATCAAACCCCGCTCCAGGTTAATAAATTCAGTGAGTAACATCAGTAACTCTTTTTACCCCTTTCAGCCTGTCTTGAGAAATAGCCTGGGAGTCACTACTCCCGAGACATGGTTCTAGGAGCATGGTTTCCTACCTAAAGATTTAATTACTGACTCCCGTTGTTACAGTGGCCTCTGACAAGGTTGACAAGTACTTTACGTGCACAGAATTTAAGAATATCCGGTGCTGCAGGGAGTGCAACTATGCTACCTGTCTCGAAGGCTGCGTCAAAGGCACCGACTGCAAGTCCGGCTGGCGTGAAATCGATATTGCATGCCCCCGGATAGAGAGAGACAATATAGACGTATTGGACCCCCTCTATATCCCCAATGCCACATTCCACCTCAATGACGCCGAGGGTTTCTGGAAAGACATCGGAGAGGAGTGGGGCATTGATGAGTCGTGGATCAAGTTTGGTATGCGGCACATGAAGTCTGCCAACGGGTGCCAGTACGCGGGCGAAGACGTATTGGAGTGCATTAAGAAACATGATCGGTGGTTTTATAACTACCCCCTCGTCGACCATGTCGAGGTCTACAACCCCAAGGATATCATCGGCGACTCCTTCCCCCAAGCAACCGACATGCTCAACCGGTTCAAGATCGTGCGGGTGTACGGGGGCTGGGACGACCAGACATTGCTTTCCGACTTGGTAGACGCCACGTCGCTGCCGGGGTACTCGACGGAGGAGGCCATAGCTAGCATGGAGAATATTGTCGAGACGGCCGGCGAGATCCTAGAGGAGGAGCGCAAGCAATTCATCCTCAACTTCATCACCGGCCTGCTCTTCTGGATCCCCGTCGTGGGAGAGGCCGTCGGGGCCGTGGGCCTGACGTCGCTCCGCTCTCTGCTCCGGGTCATCGGAAGCGTCGGGGAGGCCGGCGAGGCCCTCTACGACGTCGTCAACGATCCCGATAACGCCTTCATGACCGTCTTCAGCTACCTGCTGGGCGCAGGCCTCGGCCGCGCCGGCTTCCGCAACGCGGCCAACTCCCGAAGAGACCTCACCGAGGCCCAGTACAACAGCCTCGGCAACGTAAAGACGAAGCTGGACACGGTTCAGAATATCCGTGGCGCTATTTGCCCTAGATGAACAAATAACTTGCCGCCGAACTCAAGTTTAGCAGGTTTATCTCGGGGATTTAGCAAAGCTAATGTTCCTAAACGGTACCTACCTAAGGTACCAAGAAAACGTCTTTTGTTTATATGTTATTCGCGGTTAGATACCTAGATATAATAAATACTATTTCGTAACGCGGATTCATTTGTATTGGGGCCGCATTGGCTAAGCTGTAAGCCCCTTTTTCCCGCGCTAACAGATCACTGTACATTTTATAGTACAAATTAGATAGCGTGGGGTGAACCCGTTTTAATTATGGGTTTCCCCGGGGGGAGCTAATATTCAGCGGCTGCACGAGGCTTTCTCCCACTAAGTCCCTTATAATTATAGCGCTCTACACCCCTAGCAAATCTCCTTATAACCCCCTTTTCAATCGCTGGGGGTTAGCAAACGCCCCTAGGCACTCCCTTATTTTATCTTGTGGACCATTTGACCAAAAACCGCCACCGGCCCAAAGCATAGTATTTTTATCTAAGTTTACTATGATATTAGTACCATATTTTCTTTGTAATTACAAAGGATCTGATGCTACGTATAAGCTACCAGGTAGATAGTCTTCCTAATATGGAGGGTTTTTTTTAGGGCTCCACCATCTCTGTAATTACATCCCCGTTCCGACGACCTTCATCTTGGCCCTTATTCTTTAACGATCGCATATGAGAGAACCAGAGGAGGACAGCAGTGATGACACTAAGCCCAGCAAAGGCAATCAGTCCCTTGAATTCCAAGTTGAAGCCGTTGCCGTACACGCGTCCGACCTGAACTAGCTGTTCAGGAGTTAAAATTTCGGCCGCAGCGCCTGATGATGCGGAGATAGCAGCGATTTGCTGCGGATCGAGGAATTTGGGTAGTTCTCCGTTGAGTTTGGATTGTAGTATTGACCCGCATATCGCCAAACCGATGCAACCTCCTAGCGTTCGACCCATGTTTCCAACACCCATGGCGCCGGCCATGTCCTTCTCCGGGACTTCAACCTTAAGGAGATAGAGTAGTGTGGGTGTCATAAGTCCTAGACTCATTCCTATTATGACTTGATACCCAAATTGAGCGCCCGGGACGTTGTTGTCAATAGGAAGGGTGCTCATTAGGGTTATCCCAAGGAGGTTTAGACAACCACCTAGAATGGCTAAGCCTGGCGCCCAGAAACGGTGTCTTCCCACAAGAGAGCCAGCAACTAATGCTGTTGTAGGTGAGACCAACGTCAGAGGAAGGAGGAGAATTCCGGCCCGCGTGGCTGTCTGGCTGTTCACATATTGAAAGCGTTGTGGTATCTGGATAACAGGGACATAAAAGGTGAAGCCGAGCAAAAGGAGGTTCCTGTTTAGTGACTATCGAGTTAGTTCCTCGATATATCTAGCCGAGACCCAGGCCAGCATAATGCAAGCAATCTTGAAAGAGAAGGGGATCAGTCTTACAAGAATAACAACACAACTACTGATCTCTTCAAGAGACCAACTGGGAACAAACCGTCTGTGTTCGAATAGTGATAGACCCACCACTCCCACGTAGCAAACACGATGAGCATTGCAATGCCGCTCACTAAAGTGCCGATGATGACACCACTATTCCATTCGTATTCTTTTCCCCCTTCTTGCAACGCGAAGATAAGGAGGATGGCCCAGGCAAGGGACAGGAAAGCACCAACAACATCCATAGTCTTCAATGACTTCATGACTTGTTGGCTAGACTTTCCACTTTTCATGAACTTGATCAAGATTGCGAAGGCTACAGCAACCCCGGGAACACTAGAGATGTATTAGCTATGCTCCATTGTGACTCTTGACACTTCTCTGCATTAAGACGACTCACTTCAGCCAGAATATCCACTAAGCAATCCCGTACAGTTAGCATGATGTGTTTACTTGCGAGGATCCGCAGCGACTTACTCGCCATGTGCTCTGATCAGATATTACGCCCCCGAGAATGGGACCAAGCAAGCTCGCCAATGCAAAGACGGAACTGAGAATGCCCGTACAGATTCCTAGCTTGTCCATTGGCACCACCTGGGCCAATATGACAAACGTGAGAGAGTACATCCCGGAACCGCCCACGCCCTGGAACGCTCTGAAGATGATTCTAAGAACATTGTGTTAGCCTCGGATAGGGGGGCGAAATCTATATGGCTTACAATTGAACCATAGTCCTCGACACAGCGCAGGCAATAGAAAAGATGCAGAAGATGATATTGGCCGTGAGGAGAAGCCATTTTGTGCCGAATGTGTCGCTTAGTTTGGACCAGATGAGTATGAATGCTACCATAATTATTATTTATTCGATAACTCCCATAGTTCAAGCCTCTTACCATTGAACGTCAGGAGGTATGCAACAACGATCCATCCGGCGTCGCTCAAGTCGTGTAGGTCGTTTGCTATGTGGATGAGTGAGGTGCTTACAATAGTCGTCTCAAGCGAACATAGGAAGAGCGATAACCAGAGCCTTGAGGTAGGTTAGTATATCGGAACCCCCATAAAACCTTTGGGATTATACTAACCCTAAGATAACTAGGCTTAACTGAACGTTACTTAAGACTTCTGTAGTCGCGGGTGGATTTGTCGTTTCAGCAGTAGTGTCGCTAGAAGGAGGTGCCGAAGGGGCTATCTGGTCCTCGGATTTGGTCATGATGATGACCGAAGTCTTCAATGATCGACTCTGGTGCTATCGAGAATGTTGACTGATGATTGCGCTCTAATGACGGGTTCCTGTAGACTATGAAAGATAGAACAGCTGAGACCGGCTTTTAGCAGGAGATGTTGAAAGGCAGAGACTGGAATTCATGTGTTGGTTGCACATGCTGCACGTAGCTCTAACTTGCATCACTCCGCCAAGCTGAGCCCAGGCCAGGTCTGTGAGCACGATAGACATAGAGCACCTCACTCATCTAATCCTTATTGCTCAATGCCTCATAAGGAATCTCACCCAATTGCCGAATTTAGCAGAATCCTTCGAAATTACGGTTGGCTTGCATGGAGCTTATATTATCGAACGATGTTCAGACCACTATCCCTGTTTGCAAGCAACATCAGATTCTAGATCCTACCTACGCCGCATCGGAATATCACCTTGCCCCTCAGCCGCAGCTAGGTACGGTACTGGTGGCAATGCTATGTACTCAGTATGTAACTTCTATTGACATCCCACATTCGGTAGTGGTTCATCATTGTAGTAACATACGATAGGAAGGAATCAGGATGCTAATTTGAGGTGATCATGAAGGCTATGATTTGTAGATAATGTAGCAAGCCACCAACGAGGTAGATGTCTGGTATCCGCGTAGTCGTACCGGCACACACTCACATTGACATTCCTAACTCCGAACAATAATGGCCGCAAAGGACAGTGCTGTTGACCCCGAGAAGCCAAAGCCTCTCCGAGTTGCAATTGTAGGCGCTGGAATTGGGGGTCTTGTTCTTACCCAACTCCTTCGAGGGGATCCCAAGTTTTCTGTTACTGTTTACGAACGAGGCAACAGAGATGAGGAAGCCAGCTCGCTTACCGGCTTCCGCATCCTTGTATCGAAGGAGATGCTTGCTGCACTGCGAACTCAGCTTCCAGCATCGGTAACCGAGCTGCTGGAAAAGGGTGTTGGAATCCAGCCTCCTCGGGGTCAGCACATCGCTTTGCTGGACCACAGGTGCCGCGTGAAGCTGGGCATGACACCTAAGGACTTCCGGGATGCAAGCTGCGTTTCCCGATGGAAACTGAGGACCGCGCTGCTGGAAGGACTAGACGATGTGATACATTGGAAGACCGAGTTCGAGAGCTTCGAGTCTCTGGGAAAGAATGGTGTGCGGATCCGCTTCACAGACGGCACCACAACCGAGTGTGACGTTCTGGTCGGTGCTGATGGAGCCGGTAGCAAGATCAGGAAACAGCTCGTCCCAAGCTCGAAGAGAGACACCCTCGGAATCACCGTACTCTATTTCAAGATGCCTCTCACTCGGGAGACTGAATTGATGATGCCCTTCGGCTCAGGATGCCTTGTAGGTAATCCAAAGGTTTGGCGATGAAATTGGGTGAAGCTAACTACCTCGTCTCGAAAAGGTCATGGGCCCGCGAAGTTCGATGGTTGTCTCATATTACAAAGACAAGGCGGTTCCGTACGGACCCTACAATCTCGACTCCCTTGATCCAGAGGGCTCCTATCTTATGTGTGGACTGGGCTGCTATACGGATGAATTCATCGATCAGAGCAAGCTCCCTGACGAAATGACCCCAGAGGAATTGAAAGCCGACTGGATGGCCCGAACTAAACACTGGAGTCCTCTCCTTCGCTCGCTAATTTCGATGACCATCCCTGAATCTGTCTATGTGGCTCATGTCAAGACCCAACACAAGATGAAGCGCTGGAGAACTCACAACGTCGTCCTACTTGGCGATGCTGCTCATAGGTGAGGCTCTTTTTCTGATGTTGTGAAATTGTTAGATACAGTCAGTCACTAACGAGAGTACCAAGTATGACCCCTTATCTGGGGAAAGGTGCCACGTCAGCCATTGCCGACTCGCTGTCTCTAGCCAGACATCTTCGACAGCTAAACTCACACGACGCCGCAAAGTTGCCAGCTGTGCTAGAAGACTACACGGAGGGTATGTTGAAGGAGGGATTTAAAATGCAGAAGAAGAGCAAGTTGGTTCATGATGTCGTGTTTATGGGCACTAACCCCTTTATGGGACACTGCCGAAATGCTTTCCTCAGATTTGTTGGACTGTTTGCTGGAAGCAGTGATGACAGAGGTACGAGGATGGCATAAGGCTTGTACATCAAGATCTGTCACGGTTGACTGCCAAATTCTACTCACTTCTGTGTGGAGTATTTCCTATGTATCATAATCTCTCAGTCTCTTATGCTTGTTTGATACAATGGTATGTTAAACAGAAATTTGTGTGGTACTTTAGAAATACATGAGCTCTCAGTGTCATTTTAGCAATCCTGGGTGTTTGATGATTTCATAGTTCACCATGATACGATTCCATGTTGAAAATAACCGCCAAGATTATTTTGACATAAATTATCTCACAGGTACTGATTCGGTTTTTGCTGCGACAGCGGATGACAATTCGGTCGCTATATTATTAGGTACTTAGTGTGCTGAAACACGCTATTGCTACAGGTGATATTAGTGCATCGCAGCGCTGTAAAATCAGGGGGCCTTTTGAGGCAGCTGGCAAGTGATTTGGCAAGTTGATCCGATAAAAATATTATAGAGGGCATGCGCTGGACCTCATTATAACTACAGGGCTTATGGCGTCAGACTCCCTGTAATTATAGGGGAAAATACGGTGCTAAGAAATGGTCCACTGTCGCTAGCCCTTTCGAGTTTCTTTTCTTCCAATGAGAAGCATCACGGTAATTTCTACATTCGTCTATGATTGCACCGCTACGTACCTCTTTATTGCTTCTTTCTAACAATAGTCCATCGGACGGCTGTCACGTATGCCCCTTTTCTAGTTTCTTCGACGGCGAGGGGAAGGAGTCGCCTGACTTCCTGTGCCATCTTCTCACTCTTAGTTTTGCGAGCAACCAACTCGTGCATGATAAGGCCGCACTCGTGGAACATGAAGCCTAGCCAAGGTTGGGCATCACGGATATCCGTCTCAGTGTCCACGAAGCCGGCCACCGAGGAGGTTTTGGGTAGTTCGGTGACCCAGCTTAGATTGTGGCGTGGGTCTTGGACCGTCAATAGCTTCACCAGTGCCTCCAAGTGCTCTGTCTTGCTGTCTGGTCGCGTCTTGTCGACTCGGACCGTTGCGAAATCGGGTTCTCCCCATTGCACGTAGCCACCAGGCTCTACAAGGGCGAGGCTCGTTGTTAGTTCACATTGAACGGTGCTACCCGTCGACGGGGAATCTTGACGTACTCAGTAATTTGAAAAGTTTCTCCACAACACGGAGGACCTCCTCGTTCAACAGCACGAATGAAAAGAGCCGGAGGTTAACGATATCAAATACGTTCGCAGGGTCATCTGGTACTTCTTCCCTCACATCTCACCGGCGAAAAGTCATATTGGAGGGGAGGGTCTCTGGTGGAGGGGCGGCATCGAAGGAGACATCGAGCGCATCAAGTCGCGAAGACTCGCCTAGTTGATCACCGACATCGTGGAGCCAGATACTGCATTATTATCATCAATTACTTGTTAGGTCTATCAGACCGGAGGAAGAAATTAAGTTGCACTGACCCTGTACCGGCACTAACATCTGCCACTCGTAGATTGGTCTTGTCAGTCGGAATATTTGGATGAATGAGAGAGCTTCGTCCACAAATGGTGCATCAAGTTGATGCTAGATTTCAGGGGCTGCCGTTAGTTTACAGCGGCTGCAATCACAGCAATGTGGCACTCTACTTACCAATAAGGAAGGATGTGTTTTTTTTTTCTAATTACATAGCACTGGAGTCAAAAATGGCGAAGGACGAAGGGATGGATGAGAGAAGACCGGCAGAAAGACGAATGCCATTTGACATGTACCAGTGTATCTACCGGTACATGCACCCTCTCCCTTTGATGTTGGTGATGTGGTTTGGAGGTTGGATGTTGGAGGTTAGGTGACTGTTACGGATAGAAGAACTCGTAGAAATTCGTAGACCCCTGACAAACGACATCCCCTTCCTTCCTAGCTACTCTAATATGTTCGGCCGCCGAGGCACGTTTTGTCACAGAGTATAAATTGAATGCTAGATTTAGATAAATTGATAATTATTACAAAGCCCAAATCCAGCAGCTCCGTCTTCTATGATCGGTACACGCCATATGGAATATCACGTGAGGAACCAACCTTTTGAATATCGCAGGCAGCCCCCAACTATGTTGGTGATAAGAGGGACAATGAGTATCAGACAGATCGGTTTAATCGTCTTCTTCCATTAGAGTAAACCTCTGATCTCAATTCTAAGAATTACAAACAATATCTTTTCCTAAGGACTAAGCAAAGATAATATCTATCACATGACCCTGATCCCTTATCTCGCACATCACCTGATATCTATCGATAAAAGGCGGTTTCTAAGCTGCCGTCTTAATTTCCCTGTTCATTAAATGGGTCTCGCGAAACCAACAAATCCTTCTTGTCGGCAGATCTTACCGAGCCTTGAAGGATCGACGCCGCACAGGTGCATTCATGAGGATCCTAAGCTCGAGTTCGAAGCACCTTCACCAACGTCCAACCGAGATACCCCACCGCTGCCGTAGATGTTAACGCGAGACAAGTCAGATCCCAGTTCTGGGCCCGCCACGCAGACATTCGGGCATCAGCAGTCTGCAGGTGCATCGGCCGCCGCCTGCGGCTACTTTCGCTAGCCGTCGCCCCCGGCGGTACCAGGCTGAAGCGGTGGTCGTAGAGAACTTCCTCAATCAGGTCAGCTCCAAATTCCTTCTTGCGAGCCGAAATGCAGGCAATATGACCCATGCGACGCACATCCTGTGCGATCGTCCCATCTCGATCTTGCAGCAGAACACGCGACTTCTCCAGGATCTCAGCTTCGGAGAAATCTGCCTTGTCGAGGGTTAGACCTACCCCTGCCTCCTGGATGCGGAGCCCGTTCAACGGTTGGTCGAAAAAGAACCCCAGGCTCAACATGGGCGTTTCGTGAAACACAGCTTCATTCACACTACTACCGCCTCCATGAGTCACGAACAGGACGGTTTCCTGGAGTGCAAGTATAGCTCTCTGAGGCGCAAACGGTGTAAACAGCCACGATGGATCGAGGTTATCTAAGATATCGCCTATCTGGGCGGATCCGTAGCGCAACTTCTGATCACGATTAAAGAGGCTGCGCTGCGTTTTACCGGCTGCCCAGATGATCCCGTCTATGAGACCATCATTGAGAAGGTCCGAGAAAGCTCCAATGAATTTTTCGAGATCCTGTGCAGATACCTGGATGTGCGTTCCGAAAGAGACGTATATGACACGATGGTGAGTTCCATAGAACGTCTCAAGAGTTCCATCGAGGGGCTGGAACTCTTCAGCTAGAATAGGACCAATCGGTGCCATGAGCGGGGGTAAATCCTTAGGCGTCTCCAGACCCCAGAAAGAGTTGACGAGCACGAGATAGTCAGGCTTCTTCAACAACGGCAAGGTGTAGCTGACACCAGCCTCCCGCCTCATCTCACGTACGAATCTGAAATATGGGATGACGGCCGATATGGAGCGCAGAGGCCGAAGGGCGGCTCGGACCCTGGTCCAGAGTGAAGCGTGCTCACTTGATAATGCGTCTACCTGAAATCCGGGGATGCCCGGGATGTAGGAAGCCCCCATCATCGCATAGGGCATCTGAGGCCAGAGAGTAGCGATAGGGATCCCGGTCTGATGTTGGATGTCCCTAACAGCAGAGTCGACGAAGAAATCGGCAACGATCATGTCAGGCCTGCAGACTCGGCAGATTTCCTTCAGGAAGGAATAATCAGAGGCCCAGAAGGCATCCACATTGAATTTTGGGCGGAAATAATCCCGATAATCCTTCCTGATATCGGACTTCTGCATCTGCAGGTAATGTTCCGACTCGATTTGGGGGTCCATAGGGGGCCCCATGGTGTAAACGCCCGATAAGAAGCTGTACGAGGCTCCTTCGACCCATTTCTCCTGACCTTTGTGAGTTGCCAAGGCTATACGATGACCACGTGTCGATAAAATGCGACCCAGTTCAAGGACAGGAGCTACCCGCGAGAGAAGGGTTAGAATATCTAGGGCGAGACGCATCGAAAACTAGAATGGGAATTGCAAACCTGCGTGTGTGAATCCCCCAGTTCCGACAACCAAGAGGATGGCGGTGTCGGTTCCAGTTCTCGACCCTTGGCTATCGTCTAATGTGAGAGCCATTGTTCAAGTGCTTCGATGCGAAATGAACGAGATAATCCTTCAAAGTGTGGTCTTATGGCGTATTTACCAAGGAACTTGGAAGTGTTGGAGGTAAGCGAATTACTAAGGATAGTAAGTATTTTCAAATATTTCGTCCCATCTGTGGTATGTATCGAATGATGCTGGCTGCTTAGCCGCACAGGAAGCCAACAGGTCGTACGATTCTGCACTGGACCTTGCCAAGCTTTCAAAGTCCTACGATATCTCGGAGAATTCTTTGACAGACAGACAAGGGCGCCACGCGCTGCCTAGCCTTCAGTGCTACGTAAAGCAACCTTAATCGAGCTATGGTTACCAGATCCTTCAGCTCGAGTGACCCTTGTGCCTACATCAACGATCATTGGCCTATACGTTCAGCTCGAGTCATCGATATGATTGGATAGATCCTTCAGCTAACTGTGCCTCTCTCATCATCATCACCAAACCATGGTAGCTAACCAAGGACAAGGTATACTGGGACCCTTTCATCAGGTCGAAAACAAACAAATAGTCAATAGGTATCCTAATCCTATGAGCAGGTACTCCCCAAGTATCCGTGAAAATGATACACCGACATAGAGTAAGTATAGATGTTGAAAGATGGCGCATGAAACCGTCGAAAGAGCTCTCCCAACGTACGAGGATGGTTTGAGGTTATCTTCGTTGGATGGAGGTCGACGTAAACAGCTTCATATGCTGTATCAATGCGTTATAATAACTGCTGTCCCCGACTCTATGATTTCAAGTTGCCGAGCACGTTTCTATTTCACTCTAAGCTTCTTATACCCTCATCAGTCTTTAGTTAGCTCGCTCGGTTGCCCATTGTATCAACACAATGTCGTTTCAAAGAGGTGAACCATCAAGCTCCATCTCCAGCGATGGCCTCCCCCCTATTGCCATCGTGGGAATGGCATGCAAATTTCCGGGCGGCGCCTCCAACCCGAGCAAGCTCTGGGATATGATTGCCAGAAAGCAGTCGGGGCGATGCGACATTCCCAAGAGTCGCATGAACGTCGATGCTTTCTATCACCCAGACCCAGATAGAAATGGGACAGTACGTTACCAAAAGTGTGATCTATATGAGAAATTGAGAATATTCACTTACATAGAGCCGCTTAGTTCAACATCCGAGCCGCCCATTTCTTAGAGGAAGACATTTCCGCATTCGACGCGGCCTTCTTCTCCATCTCGCCAGCTGAAGCCACCGGAATGGACCCTCAGCAGCGAATGATGATGGAGGCCGCGTACGAAGCCATCGAAAATGCTGGTATCCCGATGGAAGACATTTCGGGATCCAATACTAGCTGCTACGTCGGTTGCTTTTCCAGGGACTACAATGAGATGCTGACCCATGATCCCGAGACATCTCCTGTATACGTCTCAACCGGAAACGGAGCTGCCATCCTCTCGAACCGCGTCAGCTACTACTTCGACCTCAAAGGTCCTAGTCTGACGGTTGATACGGCTTGCAGCAGTAGTCTTGTTGCTCTTCATCTTGCGTGCCAGAGTCTTCGCAATGGAGAGAGCAAGGCAGCCATTGTCGGAGGCACTAACCTCATCTTCAACCCGGACGTTATGATTGCTATGTCAAACGTCCACTTCTTAGGACCCGATGCCAAGTGTCATACCTATGACTCCAGCGCAAATGGGTATTCTCGTGGGGAAGGAATAGCTGCCATCTTCATCAAACCTCTAGAGGACGCCATCAGAGATAATGACACCATTCGCGCTGTCATTAGGGGAACAGCTTGCAACCAGGTTAGTACACAAAGCCTTTAATTATTATTCCTAATTCATCATGGGGGTAAATCATTATACGAATTGTGATGCAAGTCGTATGCCCGTTATTCACCCCTATTTACCCTATTTACCCCTATCTACCCCTATCCACCCCTATCCCCACTATTTTCACTAGAAATAACAATTAATCAATAATTAACCTGGAATACACAGGACGGACGAACAGCTGGAATCATGCTTCCGTCTCGAGAGGCACAGGAAGCTCTGATTAGGTCTGCTTACCAGAGCGCCAAGTGTGATCCGGCTTCTGTTGGCTACTTTGAAGCCCACGGTACTGGTACACCTGCGGGCGACCCACTTGAGGCAGGTGCTATTGGCTCGACATTGGGGCGCTACCGGAGTTCAGGGGATGAAAATAGCCTTTACGTCGGAAGCGTTAAGACCAACATCGGTCACCTCGAGGGGGCGAGCGGACTGGCAGGCATCATCAAGACTGTCCTAGCTCTAGAGAAGGGTTTGATTCCGCCTAACCTCTACTTCGAAAAGGGTAATGAGGCTATCGACTTTGAAGGCTGGCACATCAAGGTCCCAACCGAACTGACAGCTTGGCCTGGACATGGTGTTAGGCGGGCCAGTATCAACTCATTTGGCTTCGGTGGCACAAACGCCCACGTCATCCTTGATGATGCGTATCACTACCTAAAGACGCGAGACTTGAAAGCCTCCCATTGCACTTCTATTCTACCACAACTTCTGGAGCACGGCTTCGTGCCCGAAGTTGAATCACCAGGCAACTCAGGCTACGTATCTGCCGAGAGCGATGAATTCTTCGGCGACATTACCGAGAAGAACCAGTACCGAATCTTCGCGTGGTCCACCCACGAGGAGGGGATCGCCAAAGATAGCGCCGCGGCGTATGCAGCAGAGCTTAGGAGTCGCAAGGACGTAGTGGAAAGCCGGTTCCTCGCCGATCTCTCCTACACTCTGTGCCAGAGACGCTCACGCATGGCGTTGAAGTTCTTTATAGTTGCGAATTCGCTTGAGGACCTCACTACCAAGCTCGAGAATACGAGGCAAAAGCCAATCCGCTCAAGTGTGAGTTCAAATGCGTACTTGAGTCAGTCGAAAAAATTTCTAATTTGTGTTCATAGGCCCGCGAAGCTCCTCATGTGGCCTTCGTGTTCACCGGACAGGGGGCCCAGTGGTGGGGAATGGGGAGAGCGCTTCTTCAAACGTATCCGGTCTATAAGAAGTCTATCATGTCTGCCGAACAGACGTTGAAGTCGCTCGGATGTAGCTGGTCCTTGACAAAAGAGCTCACCAAGGACAAAGAGGCTTCTCGTGTTAGCGAAGCTGAAATTAGCCAGCCTATTTGTACAGTTGTTCAACTGGCTCTGGTCAACCTATTGGCCGACTGGGGAGTGATACCTCAAAAGGTCATTGGTCACTCAAGTGGTGAAATAGCAGCGGCTTATGCGGCCGGGAAACTCACATTCAACTCTGCTGTGAAGGTGGCCTTCTTTAGAGGTATTGTCTCTAGCCAGGTACAACAGGCTGGAGCGATGATGGCATGTGGGCTTTCTAAAGAAGTGGCGGAAGAACGATTTGCTCTTCTCGACCCCTCGCTTGGCAATATCGTGGTAGCCTGCATCAACAGCCCTTCCAATGTCACCATTTCTGGCGATGTCGCCGCCATTAAAGAGCTTGAGCGGGTTCTCCAGGACGAGAAGATCTTTGCCAGGCAGCTCAAGGTTCAGACGGCTTACCATTCTCACCATATGCTTGAGGTTGCCGACGAGTATCTTCAGCTACTCGCAGACCTCGAAGCCCCCATAGGCTCTTCGCGTTTCTCCAGCGAGATGATCTCCACAGTCACCTGCACGTCGGTAGCAGACATGGACCTGGACGCGAAGTACTGGGTCGATAACTTGCTTTCGCCCGTGCGATTCTCGGAAGGTCTACATGTTCTCTGCAGCCAAAAGGCGAACAACAGGGGTCGGTCCAAGAAGCACAGTAACACGGATTCGATCAACGTTCTTCTTGAAGTTGGTCCACACTCTGCACTCGCCGGTCCTATCAAACAGATACTAGCTACCGGTGATCTCCAAAAGAGCTCTATCGCGTATCACTCAGCACTGGTTCGAGATAAGGATGCTTGCATGACAACACTAGAGGCTACGGCAGGTCTATGGGCTCGTGGTGTTCCTGCTAAGCTCGAAAAGGCCAACCGACCAGTGCAGACTGGCCCTCGTCCCCAGGTCTTGGTAGACTTACCATCCTATCCTTGGAATCACAGCAAACGGTTCTGGGCTGAGTCGCGTTTAAGCTCTAACTACCGCTTCCGCCATACGCCCCGAAACGACTTCATAGGAGCACCTGTCGCAGACTGGAATCCTAGCGAACCCCGGTGGCGAAACTTCATCCGAGTCTTGGAGCAACCCTGGGTCAGGGATCACCAAGTCCAAGGAGCCATTATATACCCTGCTGCTGGGTACATATCCATGGCACTGGAAGCGGCGAAGCAGATGGTTCCCGAGTCAGACACTGGGAGAGTTCTTGGATACACCATTGCAGAGATGCTCATTACTAGGGCTTTGGTTGTGCCGCAGACTGAGCTTGGAGTCGAAGTGATTTTCCAGGCTAGGCCCTTCAATTGTAGCAGCAAGTCATCTTCGGATATCTGGAAAGAATTCCGGGTATTCTCTTACTCTTCCACCGAGCCGAACGAGCACTGTCGGGGTCTCCTAGCTATCAATTATACTCAGCCTAGCAGCGAGGTAGATGCTGATAGGGAACTGAAGGAGTCTCTTGCTCGGTATGACCGTGAGTTCGAGGGCTCGAAAAGTTTCTGCAAGACCTCAGCCACTCCATCCAAGATCTACGAAGATCTATCGAGGGCAGGACTCGACTACGGCCCGACATTCCGTAATCTAAAGGAGATTTCTTATGGGCCCGGAAAGGCGGCTGGAAAACTAACGGTGCCGGATACCAAGTCGATCATGCCTTGCGAATTCGAGCATGAGCATCTTATCCATCCAGCAACTATGGATACTTTCCTGCAAATCCTCTTTCCAGCCTTAACGCACGCCGCGGCGAATATCAAGGAGCCCTACATGCCAACTTTTATCCAAGAGTTGCACGTTTCAAGTGACATCTCCGGAAAACCCGGATATCAGTTCGAAATGATCTCAGAAGCTGCCTTTGTTGGATTTCGAGAAGCCTCCGCTAGTATTACCGTTCGAGACCGCCAAGGGGAAGCACCCAAGGTCAGAATACAGGGTGTCAAGTGCACAGCCCTGACATCCAACAGCTCCGAGGATGCTCAAAACTCAGATGAAGTCAAGCAACTGTGCTTCGATGTCGAATGGCAGCCGGATGTCGACCTTATGTCTAAAGCCGAGACCGAAGGCGTACTGACAGCTACCGGTGTAGAGGATACACCTTCCGAGTACATTGCAACTTTGGAAATGGTTGCATCTTACTTCTATACTCAGGCCCTGAAGGAAGTCTCGGAGGACCAAGTAGTCCACCCGCACCACCAGAAGTTTTTCCGTTACATGCAGCATCATCGTGAGCAAATACTTGCTGGCGAGATTGAGCACCAAACTCCGGAATGGTTACAGTTTGACACCCCTGCGGTGCGAGAAAAGATGGAGAAACTCATATCTGAGATCGAGGGGACTGATTACGAAGGCCAGCTCCTGTGCCGCATGGGCAGAAGCCTCGGACGCATCTTGAAGAATGAGGTCGACCCTCTCGCTATGATGTTAGAGAATGAACTGCTCTACAATTACTACGCTAACTCTCTGGGCATTGCGACTTCATACGCGCATCTCCAAAAATACATATCGATGCTTTCGCATAAAACGCCTAGTCTCAAGTACCTGGAAATAGGCGCAGGTACAGGTGGTGCGACGGTGCCGATTCTCAACGCGTTGGGTGGCAAAAACGGCACGTATCCTCGATTTGAATCTTACACGTATACCGATATCTCATCCGGATTCTTCGAAAAGGCTGAGCAGAAGTTCAGCGAATGGACCGGCCTGATAGATTACCGCAAGTTGAATATCGAGCAAGACCTTGACGTGCAAGGCTTCAGGGAAGACGAGAAATTCGACGTCATCATTGCATTCAACGTTTTACATGCGACGACCAACATGGACCGAACCATTTCTAACGTGAGAAAATTGCTGAATCCCGGCGGCAAGCTTCTCCTGCTTGAAATCACACACGTGCTCAACCGGGTTTTCCTCCCGTTCGGTAACCTACCAGGCTGGTGGATGTCGGAAGAGCCATTCCGACAATGGGGGCCCACGATGACTGAGGAAACTTGGGTGTCCATCTTGAAGAATAACGGGTTCGGAGACTTGAAGTCGAGCACCCCCGACCACCAAAATCCACGGGATCAGACTGGGCGCCTAATGGTTGCTGAAGCCATTGATTCAAACCCTGCAGACAGGATAACCAATGCCAGTCTGTCGTCTGTCACCATCGCGACACTAGACGGCTTGGGTGAGGACCAGAAAGTCGCCAATATCTTGCAGACACAGCTCCAGCACTTAAACGTCTCGGTAACACTAAAATCTTACGCCAAGCTAACAGAGGAAGATCTAGTCAACAAGACATGTATTTGTGTTGCCGAAATCGGGCGGCCGCTTCTAAGGGATATCAGGCCGGATGAACTTGATATATTGAAGTCAATCCTACACCAAGCCAAAGGCCTGTTCTGGTGGACGCAAGGCGGAAGCCAAGATTCGACTCGTCCAGAACTCGCTTTGATCCACGGTCTTGCAAGGACGCTCCGAGCAGAACATGAAGGCTTCCCACTCGTCACCTTCGACTTTGACACCGAACGACCTCTTACTTGGGGGCAACGCATTGATAGAGTCATCCCAGTCTTACAGAAAACCTTCTCCGAGGACACTCTCGGGGACTGCGAGTTCTCTGAGAAGGATGGTCTCGTGTACATCAAACGTTGCATTGCAGCGAACGACCTCAACACCAGGATCGCTGCGGCGGGTCAGACATCTAGTTCCACTCGAGAGCTGGAGCCGTTCAATCAGCCAGGGCGTCCGTTAACTTTGGCGATAGCCACACCGGGTCTTCTCGACACGCTATGCTTTGTTGATGACCCAGAGGCATCAGAACCCTTGCCGTCCGACTACGTCAAGATCGATGTCCGCGCCGTCGGGCTGAACTTCCGCGACATCATGGTATGCATGGGCCAACTAGTCGACAACTTCCTCGGGTGCGAGTGCAGCGGTGTCATCACAGAAGTTGGCCCGGCCGTCTCGCATCTGAAAGTCGGCGACAGGATCTGCACCTGGACTCTGGGGGCATATTGCAGCTCTCTCAAGAACCCGGCGAAGCTCGTCCAGCGGATTCCGGACGACATGGCGTTCTCGGTGGCAGCATCGTTGCCGATTGTCTACTGCACGGCATACTACGGCTTGGTCGACCAGGCAAGGATCCAGAAGGGAGAGAAGGTGTTGATCCACGCAGCCGCTGGTGGTGTCGGACAAGCTGCGGTAATGCTCTGTCAGTTATACGGGGCGGAAATATTCGTCACCGTAGGCACCAAGGAGAAGAAAGAACATATGATTAAGACCTATGGAATCCCCGAAAATCATATCTTCTCCAGTCGGAACCTCACTTTTGCCGATGGCATTAGAAGGTTTACGGATGGGAAGGGTGTTGACATCGTTCTGAACTGTCTCTCTGGCGAGGCACTGAAGGCCAGCTGGTCGGTCATTGCGCCGTTCGGACGTTTCATCGAGATTGGCAAGAAAGATATCGAGGACAACACCCGGCTCGGAATGGCTCCGTTTATCAGGAACGTCAACTTCGCGTCGGTTGACTTGACAGTCATCTTCCGACAGAGGAAAGATCTCGGTGCCCGGCTCCTCGGTGAAGTAATGGAACTTCTCCGAGCTGGAAGCATCGGTCAAGTCTCGCCCATTACAATATTCCCCTTCTCCAAGATCGAAGAAGCCTTTAGATACATGCAAACTGGAAAGCACATGGGCAAGCTCGTCCTGACTCCCAACGATGATGACAAAGTGCCGGTAAGTGGTGCACGCATTTTCAAACTATTCAAACACTGTCTGGTCTCTAACATGTCTATACAGGTCGCTCCAAGGGCGGGCCCCAAGTATCGCATTGTATCTGATGCTTCGTACATGATCGTAGGGGGCTTCGGAGGTCTCGGAAGAAGTCTCGCTCGGCGCATGGCGTCGCAAGGAGCCAGAAACTTGATCTTCGTCTCCCGGTCCGGGGCCACAAGTTCAGAAGCTAAGGAGTTAGTTGATGAACTTCGAGCCGACGGCGTTACCGTGGAAGTTCTAGCCCTCGATATTACCAATAGTAGTGCAATACAAGGGCGTCTAGGTAGTACGATGCAGAGGATGCCGCCCGTTCGCGGTGTCATCCAAGCCGCAATGGTACTGGAAGACCGAATATTCGCGAACATGTCCCACGACACATTTACCAAGGTTATTCGCCCGAAGGTACAGGGCTCCTGGAATCTCCACGAGGCAACAATCAACCAGCCCCTCGACTTCTTCATCATGCTTGCCAGCGCCGCCGGCATGGTGGGAGACACATCGCAAGGCAACTACGCCGCCGCGAACGCATTCCAAGATTCTCTAGCCCATTACCGCGTGTCCCGCGGCTTACCGGCCACAGTCATCGACCTCGGCATGGTCAAGTCGGTCGGGTACGTAGCCGAGAACGAGGGCGCCGCGGAGCGCAACCTCGCGCGCTGGGGGTTCCTGCAGATCGAGGAGGAGGAGTTCCTCGCCATGGTAGACATCGCGATGGAAAGCGACAAGGACCGGCGGCGGTGCCAGATCGTGACGGGCGTGGGCACGCAGGCGGACTTCGGCCGCAGCCAAGGCGACGTGCCGCACTGGTTCCGCGACCCCGTGTTCTCGCACCTGCACAACATGCGCGCGCGCCACGTCGACGCCGGCGCGCAGTCGGGACCCCCGCTGGCGCAGCAGCTGAAGGACACGGCGTCGGTCTCGGCGGCCGCCGGCATCGTCCTGGACGCGCTGACGCGGAAGCTGTCCAAGGCGCTGATGATCGCGCCCGAGGACATGGACGCGGCGGCGCCGACCTCGGCGTACGGCGTGGACTCGCTCGTCGCCGTCGAGGTAAGGAACTGGCTGCTCCGCGAGGTCCGGGCCGACGTCCCCGTCTTCGAGATCCTGCAGGCGTCCTCGCTGCGGCTGCTGGGGTACAGGATCGTGGAGAAGAGCAGCCTCGTGGGCGGAAACGAGAATGCCGTAAAGGGGGGAGGAATAGAATAGTGGGGCGATTGTATTTTCTCGTGTATGTAGGTACCTACTTTTACGTGTATAACACGGAGTCGGAAGGCAAACGGTACAGGGAAAACCGGATGTATAGATTTAATTATTGTAAAGTAACTAGAAGATGAGGATCTTCCTTCGTCCAAATCATCTCGTTATTCGTTTCCAACTTTTCCAACTCGACAGCTTAGTCATCAGGGGCAAACACCAGCGGTCATTTCAACTCGACGACCAAAGGCACGATCTTTGGAAAGTTTGACGTTAAGTCACGTACATGTTGTCTTTAGGTTTAAGTTCATCACACTCTGATATGTGGCAAACACAGCTAACAGACTTCCGACGTTGCGAGTAGCCCCCTTTTTGATGATGGTGCTAATTGTTCAGATCATGCATGAATCTGGCAGACTCACTGTTATTACGAACTATTTGCTTGATAAATATGACTCGATTTACCGTTACGAAATTACCGAGTGATCAGTGAGAATAATATTATATCCGTGTGTCAGTCTAGTAAAACAATAGGATCAGATGATGTTTTGGGCTTGGGAAATAACTTATAAAAGATCCTTTACCAGCACCATTGGTAGGGCTCTGAATTCCTAAACATTATCTTTTTATTTCAACTCATTCGATTACCAGAAGCCTCTCCTCGACAGCATTGGTGCTATTACACCTCGAAGCAAGAAATTGGAAGCACAAGTTCAGAAAACCCATATCCGAGACTTCCAAATGTGAATAATCTCATTTCCAGTCTTCTACAGCTCTTGCTAATATGACTCCAGCCTCAAGACTCCGTAAATAACTCACGAAATCTCGAGCTTATCCAAAACGCAAAGACGAAATGGCTGGTATCATGGAGGACCTGGCCAACTTTCTACGAGATAGTCGCGAAGGAGTGGAGGCGCGTCGCAGGCAACCCTCTCCAGTCCGGCAACCCCCATACATCGGTCAAGAAGAGCTACGGGGCCTTTTGCAAATTAATGATATTGATACGGTTGACATGGAGAAAATTGAGGAAAAGGGCAAAGAGATACGTCCTGAGGACCGCGTACGTGCAGAGCAGATCATTCAGGAACAAAAGTTCCGGGACTGGCTTAAGTCACCAAAATCCGGGAAGTTGTTAATCCAAGGCGGCTTCATCGGCAACATGACCTGTCCTCTGTCCATTTTCTGCACAACTCTCGCAAAAACGACCCGGCCTTGGAGTAGCTTTTTGTGCCTCGTGTGGTTTTGCGGCCGTAACACGGAATACCTCGAACCGGACACCGAATCTAGCGACGCAAACTGCGGTCGCAGTTGGGACCCTAAGTTGGGACAAGACAAGGATGATTGTTATGGCTATGCGTACAAACAACGTATAATCAAGAAGATGATGCGAAGCCTGATCGCGCAGCTGCTCCGAGATTATGACTTCGGCCCGAGGAATCTCCTGCCTCCCGATGTTGACCCGGACTCCATCAAGAATTGTCATAGTCTGTCGCAGCTAAGACGACTATTTCGTTGGCTGGTCCGACAACTACCTAAGGAGGTTACGCTTTTCTGTCTTATAGACGGGATCGACACTTACGAGGGCGATGACTTCGCAAAACCGATGCATTTATGCTTGGGCGACATTATCAAGCTCCCAATAGCCGATGATGTGTCGCCGATGGTCAAGTTGTTGGTGACGAGTCGATCTCAACAGTCAATGTTTGCGGACTACTTTGAGAGGAGCAAGACAATAACCATAGGCCGGATACATCGATAGAAATGGAGATCTAGCTTAGTATAACTTATCAGAAAGCGATTTTATTGAATCTGGTTTTACGTACCTCTAATAGGTACGAAGGTCGACGTGAAGGATTCCCGTGACTTTTAGCCCTGGCCTTACCACGTGTCCGTTTGACAGCTTATCACAATGTGAACAAAGAAACTTCGCCCCCCAAATGATACACAAAGCTGGCGCACACATTGTATGAGAAATATTTCAAAGGTGTAATTGGCACAAAGTGATTCATTAACCAATGCATTTCTAGCATAAAGAGTACAAACTGCCGTTGTGGTAGCTTGTGTAAATGCTAACATCATATCAGAAATACTGCATTACGCTCTATGGCTACCTGGAAATCGGCCTACGCCCATCGAGGGATATACATCTCCTATTCACCAGAACCACAGGAATTTGGCGATAATGAGTTTGCACAAGATGGCTTCCTGCTAGTCGGTCAATTCGTTAGGAGGGGCGTTTACATAGTCCAATCCATCTCGAACAACAAGATGTACTTCGTGAAATCGTTTACCCGGAGAGAAGGCGCCGCTGGGTGGCAGACGCAAGAACACGAATTTACACACGAACTACCACCTGAGGTCAGGATTTCGACGTCCGACTTGGCCACCGTTCAACTACTTGACGAATCGTACTTCCCTAAGGTTGAATTTATTCAATTTATAGATGTAGATAATTTGGACGTTTATTTCGAGTAAGATGATGTCCCTCTCCCCTAATGTTGGACAGTTGACTAACACTTTCTTACCGTTTAGATATAAAAACGGCGGAACTCTGGAACAACTCAGAGAGGTCTACTACCGAGCTGGCTGCAGAATTCCTGAACACTTCATATGGCACGTCACAGCTGAGTTATGCAACGCTCTCGCATTCATGTATCTCGGCCAATGGAGGAATCTAGTAAGGATGCCGGGTTGGAACAGGATCTTCCACCGAGATATCAACCCAAGCAATGTATTACTCAACTTTCCGCCCCGGCGGCGAGGTAACGCACCCAGAGCTGGAAACAGGGACAATGCTTTCCCGGAAATCACCTTGACTGATTTCGGAGACTCGGTTATCAGTGGTGACAATCCCAACGATCAGAAGCCAGGAATATTCGTTTTCGAAAACAATCCTGATGTGTGGGAGGATATTTACCATGTTGGACGCATACTTCGAAGTCTTTGTATGACTCACATCCTATTCCCAGAAGATGACCCAGACGACCCCTTCAACGTTATCACTGGCGGCGTATTGAAGGACGAGAGTCGGAGATGGCGTGATCGACCCGATAGCAGGCGGCTGGCAGTTGTTAACGAGCACCCCAACGGGACTGCGTACTCGGTCGAGCTGATTAACCTTCTCAGTCAGTTTGAATGGCCTAATCAAGAAGTCGTCGCCATCAATGTCAGCAACCATAGGTCCCAGGTAGTGGACATCGGCTGGGTCGTTGACAAGCTGCTACCTGTTGCGAAACAAAGGGTCCGGGACGTGAGGGAGGGAGTTAAGCCAGCCGGGTATTATGACGCGATGGATGTTTCTTGGGCTAAGCCGCCCATGCCCATGCCTTACATGGTCGACGGCCCGAACGACCCTAGGATTGCTGACGTAGAGGACTGCATTCA
This sequence comes from Hypoxylon cercidicola, assembly GCA_022578845.1. NCBI lineage: Eukaryota > Fungi > Ascomycota > Sordariomycetes > Xylariales > Hypoxylaceae > Hypoxylon > Hypoxylon cercidicola. The sequence continues at coordinate 217,875 of MU399526.1, forward strand.
GAGAGTTCCGGACGACTATGAGGTGTGTACTTTAGAATACCCGATGCCGAAGATTACATTGGAATGATCGAAGAGTGGTTACAACGATGTATGCTGCCTGGTGAACTGATGGCTTCGAAAGAGTATGCTGTTCCTAAATCATGATACCCATGTAGCGCCCGAGTTATACGAGGGGTCTCGTCGTGTACTTATAGTATTACATATAACGCGCAACGCGTGGGTGGCTTTAAAGCAAAAGCCCTAATTTGCAAGGTTGAGGATTCGAACCTTGGACGGCTGGCAAAACGCGAAAGCCTGGATGACATAATACAGTGTATTTGCACCGTTTTTATATCATGGATTCCCTACTGTCTACTAGAATACAGGGAGCTTAGTGCTAAAGCCCGCTATATAGCGATTACCATTGCCGTAGATCCCATTCTAATTGTACATTCTAAATTAAAGTTTCACTTAACTAAGAGCTTCCTAACGATATAGGTCTCGAGCCGGTGGTTGCAAAGTTATTCGAATAATTAGGCGGTAGGTGGTAGGTGGTTAATTCGGCGGCCATCCCTAAGGAAAGGGGGGACCACGTGATACCCCCAGGAACTAACATACAAGAGCCTTTACAAATATCTTTACAACCAGATATCTAAGCATGGTACAATTTGTATTGCCAACTTTGCTTTGAAAATGGCTTTCCACGAGCATAAACTTCCATTTGGACCCATGCTTTAAATTCGTGGCTATATGTATGATAATAAAACGGGACAGACTCTAGCAATCTAATTGGGTGAAGCAGCTACAGGGGGGATACACTGTAGTGATCCCGGTATTACGGGCATACAGTACATAAGGAATCAAATACACCGTACCAAGACACTAGTTAGCTTTCGTATTATGTCATCCCTTTTCAAGGGTTTTGGCGGCAGGCCTCATGGCCGCAGTTTCCTACAATGCAGTAATATCCTATGAAACAGGTAGGAAGTACTTGCCTAGGCAAATTTTGTTCACCTTTTCCCCACAAACTTCTCTGAACAACTACACACCAACTACACACCAACTACACCAACAACCAACGAAGCCTTGTATATGAATAGTTTCCGTCGCCGCAATGAACCGAGAACGCTAGGCTGGCTTCGACAGCAGGCTGTTAAAACATCTAGCAGACCGTGAAGATCAACCCCAAAGGACAGCGGAGAAACCCATGGCTTCGTAGAGGAATTCAACAAAGTCTATGGCGATGAAAAACAACCACAGCTACTAAGCATATATCGTCAATACCCTCAGTCAACAAAACTACCTAATCAACCTAGAGCTCTCCGAGGATCTAGAAAGAGACATGAAAACAGCACTAGAAGCTCGAAAAGTCGTCCTAGAAATCAACGCCTGCAATGCTAGAACCAATTTGCTATTCCACACCACTGGCGCTGTACAAGGTTCTTGCGCACGTTTATAAGCATCTAAAGGAAGACGGGAAGAGGGATCTGTCAATTCGAATTCGGAAAATCCAGACAACTCGACGACTACACGGCCCCATCCCGAGGATACCCACTCCGAGCCTTTATCCTCGCACAGGACGCCCAGTCGTAGAGTATTAGGCATCAGTTCGCGCGAATCAGAGGTCGGACGTGAACACGATGGATCTTTGCTAGATGACGACTTCAGTTTGATCCACGCCGGCTTTGGTGTGCCCCTCAAGATTTGGGTAGTAAAGTCTATATCCTCGACTCCAAACAGCCACCCCAAGCCAAGCACCTCCATTGCGATGCTATCCTACCTACCACCTCTTGACGTCGATCTTGACAAAGAATCCACCATGGATGAGCCCGATATCGAGAACGATAACCCCTTCAACTAAGCACTGCCGCAACTTTGTGGAGCTGCTTCCGGTGGCGACGGCAGGCTCAAAAGAATTATCGAAGTATCACTCGCCCTGTCGGCTAAGATACAAGAAAGAAAGACTGCTTTGTTGCTCGATCGTACGGTTACTGAAGCTACTGCCGTAGTTTTGTCGGACCCTGTTACCAGTGGCATTTCCATTCCACCGCGTTTAAAAACGATAGGCGATACGGAAAATCTCATAAGGGCGGTTCCTTGTCTCAAGCCAAACGCATGGCTAAACGATGTTGTTGTTTACGGTCTTTTATCAAGACGACAAACCTGGTTTATTAAGTGTGTCGACCCGTTGTTAATTGCCGGAGCGGGCTAGTGTTGGCGACTCGGACAAAAATCCGAACTCCTAATCCCATTTGCACATCATCAACATTGGGTCTTATATCACTGGGGTTCTCAAACAAATAGATTAAGCCTATTCGATTCCCTCCAACAAGGAGATTGGCGGAACAAGACTCAAAAGCAAGTGCGCCAGGACCTCGTTCCTTACCTCCCGGCTAGAGTCATCCCTGGAGCCTGATAGGAGTTACGGGTTCTCCCATTGTCAGGGTCTCAACCCCTTCCTACCAGGACAGGTCTACAGGTCTAAGGGTTAGTAGAAGGACGGAGATAACATCCTTTGTCCCCATTCCATGTATATATCCAGGGCTTGGCGATAGATAGATTCATAGCTCTTCGTGCAACAACGTTACTATTTCCTCATCGCTTGGTTGGCCTTAGAGTTGTGCAACAACGTACTTGTTTCCCTTGGCACATGATTGGCATCGTGGCAATTCGCTGTAAGAAGGAGATCGGAAGAACAAGACCCAAAGTAAACGCATGGTTTCTAAGTTTTTAGTAGAGACTGCGACCCAATCAAAGCCTAGATCGGCGTTAAGAGATTCTTGAGAACTTCCTAATAGGGAAAAGCTGTAGACTCTGATTGGCTCCCTTTTACAGTGCACTGTTTCTTCTGACTGTGTAAAGTTTTCTCTCGCTCAATTGACTGCGGGATCTCGACCTTCACATCAAGCAAGCCATCAGTATGCCTGTGAGCAGAAGGCCCTCGTACCATGCATGTTGGGGTGTATGATCAAGAACCTCATAGGCAAAGCAATCTCGCAATATTTTTCGATAGTCTGACTGACTCGATCTAGCAAGCTTGACGACGTCTCGGGCTATTGGGATATTCGCCTCGCACGAAGCGGCCCTGGTAGCGGAGCGACGAGACTTGCAAACACGGTCACGGAGAGTAATAGTGTTATTTTTTCGTCGTTGATCTCTATGTAAAAGTAAGCACGCACTCTGTATCGTACTCCCCGTGGTTTGGTGTCGTGTCCACGTAAAGAAAATAAAAGGAGAAAAATGTGGCTTGAGACCAGGTGCGCCCAGGCTCCCTGGAATTTAGTGATGAGCCGCTATTTCCTAGTGTCTGTAATAATGAGCTTTGACCAAGATTGTAGGGGGGTCTACAGCCAATGCAAGTATTAATATAACTTCAATGACGATCCATTAGTCTGAACTATCCCTTAATAAAAAGGTTCAATACGAGCAAATACGAAATTCAATCAATCGCGGGCCTTCTATGCCAAGTTATTCAAATGTAAAGATGCTGTTGGAATAGACAAGGTCTATTGGTTGCTCAATAGAGGTGGTGATGCTAGCTAGCAACGGTGGGAGTTAGGTCGGAAAGTTGATGTAATTACTAAAGTAAGAAAGGAATGTCTATGGAATGGTGGGGGAAGATGTAGATACAAGATTGTGCCACTTAGTCATGTGACACACCGCCTTGTCACGTGCCACATCCAGAACCATGGTAGCAACAGATGCGAAAGTCAGCGTGTGCCAGTTGGTTGTTAGGATGCGGACTTAGATAGGTACCTGTAAAGGTCCCTTGAAGTTTTACGCGAAAATACCTCCTGTCTCACAGGATTCTATGCCATGTAGGCATTGTTTATATGGAATATAAATAACCTAGAGCAGAGAGACACGGATAAAGCAGGGGGGAAATATATAAAATAGTTTTCTGCCGATTATGATTATATCGTAAATTTGCATTAATAGGTGACGATATACTGGAAGGATGAACGATAACGATTTATCAGCCAGGTATTGAATGGTGGGGCTGCTATCGGTGATTCCTACACCGCCCGGCAATAAAAATAAATTTACCCATCTGAAATCTCAACCAGTCTCAATTCAGGTGCTCAGAACTAGGTATTCTCAAATCCGGGTTTAATCACCTACCCTCTAGTTCGATATGGCTTCCAAGCGCAAGGTCGACGACTTTATTTACACCTTATCCGACAACGAAGAACTTCCCAACGAAGAGGAAGCGATTCCCGAGCCCGATCCGCCCAAGAAAAAGGCCAAAAAGAACAAGAAACTGGCCAAAGTAGACGATGAGGAGAATGGCGCCTGGGGTAAGAAAGCCGACGACGATGGAGCAATGGACTCGGACTTCGAGTTTGTCGAAGAGGGTACCACAGATCTCCGCCTAGAGGATTTTGACGGCTGGGGCTTTGATGGTGCAAAGAAAGGAATGAGTGGGAACAAGAAATTTGTAGATGTGGACGAGATCGTGCGAAGGCGAAGAGGCGACCAAGGAGGAGCTGAACCCGAAGTCAATGGCGGCAAGGAAGGGGTAGACGGCGTTAGCGATGAGGATGAAGACGTGGATATCGAACTCGACGACCAGGACGACGAGGTCCTAGCCGAAGATGGGTTTGGCATGGGTGCGGCTTCGGACGAGGAGTCAGGTGAAGATGCAGATGAAGATGAATCTGATAAGGAAGATCACAATGGAGATGATGCTTCTGACAACGATTCCGTCGCAACACCTGTTGATCACCCTGACGATGCGGCCGATTCCGATGACACAGACGACGACGAAGAGGATCCTGAAGAGATGGCGAAAAGAGAAGCTTTCTTTGCGCCCGAAGAAAAGAAGCCGGCGGGTAAGCAAAACGGCAAATCGTCATTCCAAACCATGTCCCTGTCGCGACCCATACTACGCGGCCTCAACTCGGTCGGTTTCAACGAGCCCACTCCCATCCAGGCGAAGTCGATACCACTCGCGCTGGGGGGTAAGGATCTTGTTGGTGGTGCAGTGACGGGTTCCGGAAAGACCGCCGCCTTCGTTGTTCCGATTCTAGAGCGATTACTATACAGACCCAACAAGATCCCTACAAGTCGAGTGGTTATTTTGACGCCTACTCGAGAACTTGCCATCCAGTGCCATGCTGTCGCAACTAAGCTGGCGAGCCACACAGATATCAAATTCTGTTTGGCAGTAGGTGGATTGAGTCTGAAGGTCCAGGAAGCAGAACTACGCCTGAGACCTGATGTCATCATCGCGACACCAGGTCGATTCATTGACCACATGCGTAATTCTGCAAGCTTCTCTACGGACACTGTGGAGATTCTTGTTCTCGACGAGGCTGACCGAATGTTGGAAGACGGTTTCGCGGACGAGTTGAACGAGATTCTTACTACTCTACCTAAGTCGCGGCAGACTATGCTTTTCTCAGCTACTATGACTTCCTCCGTCGACCGGCTCATCCGTGCTGGTCTGAACAAACCAGTACGAGTGATGGTTGACACGAAGAGAAAAACAAATGACAAGCTAGAGCAGAAGTTTGTCAGGTTAAGACCTGGGCGAGAAGAAAAAAGGATGGGCTACCTCATCCATATCTGCAAGACGATGCACACCGAACGGGTTATCATATTCTTTCGGCAAAAGAAGGAGGCACATCGCGCCCGGATTATATTCGCCTTGTTCAACCTAACCTGTGCCGAGCTTCACGGAAGCATGAACCAGGCGCAAGTAAGTCATTCTCTCTAAAAAGGAGTGTATACATGTCCTAACTGATTGTAGCGTATATCGAGTGTCGAAGCTTTCCGTGATGGCAAAGTGTCATTTTTGCTTGCAACTGATTTAGCTTCTCGTGGTCTTGACATCAAGGGCGTAGATACGGTTATCAACTACGAGGGACCTCAAACTGTCGAGATCTATGTCCACCGTGTGGGTCGTACTGCGCGAGCTGGACGTTCCGGTGTTGCCGTGACACTCGCCGCGGAACCTGACCGCAAAGTAGTCAAGGCGGCAGTGAGAGCAGGAAAAGCTCAGGGGGCCAAGATCAGCAGTCTAATCATTGATCCAGCCGATGCTGACAAGTGGCAAACCCAAATTGACGAGATGGCGGACGAGATTGAGTCTATTGCCAAGGAAGAGAAGGAAGAGAAGCAAATGGCACAAGTAGAGATGCAGATCAAAAAGGGGGAGAATATGGTTCTCCACGAAGATGAGATCAAGTCGCGGCCGAAGCGGACGTGGTTTGAAACGCAACACGATAAGAAGAAGGCACAGGAGGCGGGCCGGGCAGAGCTCAACGGATTCAAGGAGTCACTCAAGAAGAAGGGCAACGGCAAGCTGAGCAATAAGGACAGGAAGAAATTGGATGCGAGATCAGTACGGACCGAGGGTATGTGGAAGAAGGGTTCTGCCGAGCGGGCAGGCAAAGGTGCGGTTCTCAATTTCAAAAATGATAAGAAGCCCAAGAATGCGGCGAAGGCGAAGGGGAAGAAAAAATAGTCGGGGCGTACATTGATACCAATACTATTATAAAATGAATCGTCGTGAATCAAATTCTTCAGTCTGTTACCTTTCACATCTTCACCTTTTGCAGTGAACTAATTCCAAACATGAAGTATACATACGCCTAGCTGCCAGCTTTGCTCCTGTAGTACATAAGCTGATAAGCTACACCCCTGTCAGGGATGCCAGCCTGGACCAGGATTACTTGCTGATGTCACCAGTGCAATCGTCACCGCCCCACCTAAACTTGGTAAGGTGAGACTCTACGGCACAAGCTCCAACTTTTTCTTAACTTCACCAAGTCATCCGACCAATTATTGTGTGTCGCGAGAGCCTCAACCCTTTGAAGCTCTCTTGATTTTATAGACCATGTGTTAGCTTCGCTGGCCCCTGGTTAATTTTCTATTCCGAGCAGTTGTCCGAAAGTTTCAACCACGCGGCTACAACATTCGAGTCATTCGCATCACCGACGAGACTTACACATGTATATATGACTTAGTCTTTCTATGCAAGCATTTATGGGTATGCTGCCTAGTGCCTAGTGAGTAGGCATACAACTCAGACCTGTCGAATCTCTTCAATCCTCCAAAGTGGCTCCACCTCGTCGATTCTTCCTTCCGCGATCGCGACCGCATCCTCACCCTCATCATAGGCAGAGCCTTATCCAGTACCTCTTCCCTCGTAGCCTACGTGAACGATACCGCGAGAGCCTCATTGGCTTCCACCTTGACACACTCCCTTACTACAAGCACCGCTTCCAAAGTCGCATCTACCGCTTCATCCTCGATCGCCAGCGCCGTCGCCGTGAGCAGTCGCGAATCGTCGATCACGCGCGACGGCTGCTGCTCGGCTCGCCCGCTTCTAAGAATAAAAGTGGCACGAAGGATGGATCGAGGGCAACCACAAGTACAGCCAAGATGACATCTATGCCAGGATATGGCATGGGGAGCGGAAACTACGGTGCCGACGGCGGTCGCGAAAGAGGCTCCAGGAGGAGGAAGCTCGCGGCCGTAGCGGGAAGTTTATACAGAGCCGGCGCTACGGCCGCTACCGAGATCAAGGAGTCGTATTATCAGACGAGATCTAGGGAGATCGATACACCGGAGGCATCGAAGATCACCATACCCGGATCCTTCCCCGACGTAGCCATTGTGACCAAGGGAAATGAGCAAATGGTCCTATTCCCGTCATACGCAAAGAGGCACGTTAAGATGCAGCCGAGGCAGTTTGAGAATCCCGGAGGTCCTCCACACCCGTCGACTATGGACATGAATGAGCAAGACTATTGGAGGAACGAATGGTCGCGACATGAAGACGAGAAGGCCATCGTAGACGTTGATGTCCGAGGCTGGATATATAACCCACACAGAGGACCAATGACGCGTCGCAATCGCCTATTGATCGGTCTAGCGAGGCAATTGAGCGGTATTCCAACTCCGAGAATACAGCAGACCGACCCATCGGCCGCCGCAGAGCCGTCTTTGTCGCAGATACACCAGCAGCACGAGGAGGAACGGGAGCAGGAGAGAATTGCGCGAGAAGCGAAGGAAATTGAGCGCAGGGGCCGGGCCGAAGGGGAAGCCGCCGAGAAAGGAGGCTACAGCGAACGTCCGAGGGACGAAGATTCCGAGGGCGAAGGAAGTAGACGAGTCAATGGCGAACGACTACAGACTCGCAGCTTGTCGCCTTCGCCTCCGCCCTCGTCTATGCCTACGTCGCCTACGCTCCGCGGACGTACGAATACAGCCGGGGGTACTGAGCTAACCGAGGCAGAGCTAGCAGTTGCCAACGCAAACCTTATGGCGCGTATCGCGCCGTTCATGACGACGCCATTAGTTGAGGTGCCAATCACTCTATTCTTTTACAATGAGTCACAGGCCCAATCACGGACTGTCAAAACGAACGATTCGGGACATTTCGTAATTAGAGCAGCACTCGACTTCGTGCCGACGCACGTGCGCGTGCTAGCAAGCGAAGACATCTCTTGCACAGAACCGGTGCAGGTAATTGAACCAAGAGGCGTGAGCCTAATCAGTGATATCGATGATACTATTAAGCGGTCCAATATCTCGCTAGGCGCTAAGGAGATATTTCGAAATACGTTCGTTCGTGAGCTCCACGATCTGACCGTAGATGGGGTGCGAGACTGGTATAATGCGATGCATGATCTCGGCGTACAGCTTCACTATTGCTCCAATAGCCCATGGCAGTTATACCCGGTGCTAGCTACCTACTTCAAACTTGCGGGCCTACCACCAGGGTCGCTTCATCTCAAGGCGTATAGCGGTATGTTGCAAGGCATATTCGAGCCTGTAGCCGAGCGCAAGAAAGGCACGCTCGAGAAGATCATGAAGGATTTCCCGGAAAGAAAATTTCTGCTGGTAGGCGACAGCGGAGAGGCGGATCTTGAAGTATATACTGAGCTGGCTGTTGCAAATCCGGGTAGAATTCTGGCGATCTTCATACGCGATGTGACGACACCTGAGCAGGCAGGCTACTTCGATTCTGGATTTGACATGCGTGGCAATGGGCGCTTACCCCGGACGCATTCGGGGCTTCGACTAGACCAGGGGTCTTCCAGAAGTGATGCTAGTAAAGTCGGCAACACAACTAATAGGCCCCCACTGCCTCCCCGGGTGGCATCCTCGCCGAAACCTATTAGTCAATCCGACTCAGATGATCTCATCGACTTTTCTGAAGAACCGGAGCCTCTCCGGCGGGTCGAATCGGAACCCAGCAAAGAACGGCCTACGACAACAACGAAAGCTACGGACCTACTAGCGCGAAAGCCGCCGCCTCCTAGGCCGGCGAAGCCGAGTTCATTACAGAGCACGCCAGCCCTTCCCGTACTTACTCCCGGTGAAAATGGGATTAAGAAGAAACCCCCGGCGCCGCCTCAGCCGCGCAAGACCAGCCAGTCGCAGCCGAGCAGGACCGTCACGCCCAGCCCGTTGGCACAGATGCATAATTCGTCTGATCAAACGGGGCCGAAAGACGAACAGCTAGCATTAACAAAAACCCGAAGTAGCGGCTCGACGCCTGCCCCGAACTCCTCCAAAAGGGAGCCGCCGCCTCCCCCTCGGCGGCGCGGAACGCCGTCTTCGATTACCAGTACAACGGCGGTAACGAAGTCCAGCCCGCGCCAAGCGCCAGCCAACAACTTGAGTAGCCGGCGGACGGGCGACTCGGATCTCGACTCGAACGCGCTGCCGCCTCCAATGTACGGTGCTGCGACGTATAACGGCAACGGTGGCGGGTCCACGACGCCGCCGAACAAGAAGCTGGACCTGTGGCGGCGCAGGCTGCAGCGCGCGCAGGAGACGCTGGACCACCAGGGCGTCGCGCTGTATACGTGGCGCCGCGGGGACGAGGTTGTAGACGAGGCGCTGGGGATCGTGCGCAGCTGTCTAAAGGAGATGGGGAAGCGGTGATACCCGGGTTAATTGAGGTTATGAGTTAGCAATATAAGGTACCTACAAGGAGTGGAATAAAAAGGAAAAGGGGGGAATGTTGTATACCTAGATTATACGCGCTTACGACAACTTGGCGGGTGGCACATGTATATCAGTCCCTGCTTAGGAGGTACACGAGGGCTTTACCGCTTGGTTTATTTTGGCCTCCGTATATATTCATGAGGAATTACGACTTGGAATGAAACCGAACTGTTAGATCTAGCAAGGGATTAGGGGTAGGTATGTCATGTTACCATGAAGTGTTGTTTCCTCAAGGTAAACATCTATGAGCTACTGCCTATAGTAACAAGATCTTAGGGACAAACAGACCAAATATAATATTTCCTTAAAGGAGTCTTTGACCATGAACTGAATGCCGCCACTCCCTTTCGGAACACACCCATGGTAGACATGTTCACTTAATGAATTACGTCTCACAGAACCAATACCCCTACTATTGTCGATCTTTAAGATGACATATTCGAACCAAGTTGAGTTTCAGGAAGATCAAAGACGTCTTAATGATATACCCATAACCTCTTTACGGAGTTGGTGCTGTTAAAGGGGATATCAACCTAGCAATTTTGGAAAGCTGGGAGTGAGAGCGGATGAGTCCCCTATTGCGCATATTCTGTTTACTTGTTTTTTTGTTTAATATAGAACCATGAGGAATCATCTTTAACTTGAATTCGTTCATCCGCAAATGTACCTAGGTACCTGTAAAGCAATCAACTTTCGTCTAATCTGTCTCTTTGGCTGTAAGTTGAGTTTGGATTTAGGTGATGAGTTTACGTGTTCTAAAATGCGCGTCACTCGCCCCAGTATAGCTGAGAGCGAGTTCATTCTAAGAGAACATTGAATTTCCCAGGGAGGTTCAATCATTCTTCCTAGAGCTGATGTCTGTCCTGAAGAAAGGAGATATCTATCGATAGGGGCATTTCTCATCACTGGGAAGAGGGATGAAGTGCGCAAACTTGGCATTGGATACGTGGTTTTTGATTGGTATGACAACCTGCTAGTCTACAAAGGAAACCATTGAAGGAAAGAATGTGTAAGAGCCTAAGGAGAAGCCCGAACCATTCCACCCTTTGAACATTCTACAGCTAGTTACACATTTGGGGCACGCACTCGAACGCGTGCACCTAGGTAGTAGTTCCCTCTCTAAGCCCCTGCACACCCACGTCTGCTGCTCCTCGGCGAAGCGAGCGAGCTACTGTAGGGCCTTGCCGGCCTCGGGCATGGTAGCGATGAGGCGCTGGCGGATGTGCTCGCCGACGACGGTCTCGACGCCGGAGCCGTCGAGGGCGCGGCAGCGGAGCTTGAGCTGGCCGTTGAGGAACCAGGGCACGGAGTAGCGGTGGCTGGTGCCGGAGGTGATGACGCGGTGGCGCGCGCTGCGGTAGTAGCCCGCCGTCCACTTCTGCATCATGTCGCCCATGTTGATCACGTACGTGTCCTCTTTCGGGGGGACGGCGATCCACGTCCCCGTCGGCGGGTACCACACCTCCAGCCCCTTGGTGTTCAGTTCCTGTAGCAGTATGGCGATGCCCCCGAAGTCCGTGTGGTCGCCCACTATTGTTTCTTGTTAGGCAGACGCTAGAGAGAAGGGGGAAGGGAAGAACATACCGCCAAACTGTCGCTCGTCGAGCACTTCTTGAGGTGCGTAGTGTAGCAATCTCATGGGCATCGAGGGGTCGTTCTCGGCGAACTGGTCCATGACGTCGGGGGCGTGGCCCCAGGCTTTAGGAAGACCGCGGGCGAGGATCTTCAGGAGAGTCTTGGACAGGTCAAGCATGGCGGCTTGGTAGTCCATGATAGGGGCACGGAACTCCTCGTCCTTGAGGGCCTTGGGCCATAGGTTGGGGCCGGTGGAGAAGGTACCGGCATCCGGGTGATCGGCGGGGACTTCATGGCCGATGATGAAGCACTAGAAGAATAGAATTCTTGTTAGCTCCTTTTCCGAATCTAGGAGTCTTTCACTTACCTCCTTGATATCAGGCAGGAGACCCTTCTGGTGAGTTTGGATTCCCGGAGGCTCATAGCCGCGGAACGACTTGCCCATGGACTTTCCAATCCAGACGTCCATGCGCTCTTCCATGGGGAGGTCGAAGAATCTCTTGGCGCAGTCGAGGATTCCCTCACGCTTCTCGACGCTCACGCCGTGACCGGCGAGGTAGAAGAAGCCGTAAGTCGTGCACGCATGGCGCACAGCATCGACAACGGCTTGCTTGGCCTGTACCGAGGCATTGGGGTCGGTAAAAGCACTGATATCCACAGTCGGGATAGCATCCGGTGCCGTCTCGGGGATCTTTTCGATGCTGCCCATTTTGTTCCCTATTGTGATTGTTCCACTGGATGCCTTTACAGATTGTTATGTCGTCAAATCGCAACTGAATTTGTCGATTAAACTATTACCTCCGCTTAATACGGCTCTGTTGAAGACAATGGACTTATTCTTATTGCCTTCGTGATCTGCTGACTAACGTAGGCCATATCCGACGAAGCAGAAGGATTCTACCATCGGACACCCCTTACACCAGCACAGTGGTTCAACACGTTACAAGAGAAACTCCAGGTACATCTACTATTTGAGGCATGGCGTCCCAAGACAGCGTTCCCACATCTCCTGATAGTTAAGAAACTCCAACCCGACATACCTCGTAGGCGTGTCACACGTCAGTATGATATAGCACCTCCCTAGCAGTATAACTTTAGCAGTTATCAGTCATAGCGACATATGTAACTCCGTGCCGACAATCTGATACGTCTGGGCTGGAACATGCTAATGATCCAGTTAAGCCAGGCCGGTGGTACCAGCTTTCTAGCTGAGGTTGAGAGAAACTCCGCATCCGACCCGGCCATATTGCCGCATTACACAATGCCCCTCTAGCTTATTTCTATTAAACGGTATGGCCTTATCTCCGGCCGATATCACACACCGAAGGTGTCCAGTGCCGTTTTCGTCGTATGGTGTGGCGAACGATTGGAGATCGAGCGGATATATCAGTGGTTCGGGAAAGGAGGTAAGCATCGTCTGGTGATGGTGCGACAATTGGCTATATGCGAAGAAAGGAGATAAGGGCAGTGTGATGTCATCTACATATTTGTTCCTCTTTTAATCGTTCCCATTTCCCGCGCATCATGCCGAGGTGAATTAGTTGACGCGACGCGGCGTTGCGGACGAAGGATTCGAGGTTACGTGGCTGATACTGGGAGGCCGGAGGATAAACCGAGCGATGGACATCGAAACATTTCTCCATGGATAGGGAAGTAGAAGCATGTGAAAATGATGCAGTGCCGAGAATAGTCATTCAAATGATGGACAGCGTTGGAAGGACTGTAAAAGCGGGTGTAGTGCCATCCTCTTCTAGCAATATTACAGTACTTAGTCGTTACCAGGGTCTAAAATATCGTCCAGTTAAGCATAGTCGACGCAAGCCATCAACTATATAGAAGTCATACGAGGAATCTAGATATCGACCCGAGATAAGGAGTAATTTTTCTCTCCAATACCTTCCTCCTCTATTCCATAGCCCTCCACATAACTTTCTTCTGCGATAACATAAACCAACTTCAACAATGTCGCAGCTCAACGACTTCCTTGTCCAGATTCCTGACAAGCCGGGCGTCCTCGCGACGCGAATGAGCAACGTGGGGACTCACATGGCACGCCTCAAGGGCCTTGTCGAAGTCGGTACCATCGTCATGTCCGGTCCGACTCTCACCGCACACCCCAAGAGCGCCGACGAGGGGCTCCCTATCAACGGCAGCGCGTGGCTGGTTCGTGCCAGCACTGAGGAGGAAGTTAGAACTGTCGTGGCCGACGACATCTATGCTAAGCTGGGAGTCTGGGACCTCGACAACGTCACTGTTACCCCTTTCAAATGCGCTGTGAGGAAGCCCCTATGAAGGGTGTCTGGAGAGTGCTTGGTATAAGGGGCTGGCTTGGGACTCTTCGACTACCTACCTAGAGATGATTAGCATCAAATATCCTGTACGTACGATTTACGACCGACAGTCGGGACAGAGCATCGGTGGCATTAAGAATATTGGTCGATAAATATATTAAAAAGGATTTGTGTTGGCGTTAAGAGTCGTTAGTATGCGTAGCCCTAAATTTGCCTACTTCTGATATCTTCGGCCATGGATAGTGGATGGTAGGCAAGAATGTTCTACATGAGTAGGGAGGGTTTAATGCTCAGCCATGTAAGAGGTAATGAACAAGACAGATGAGGTATCAGATTAAGCGGTAAACGGACCCTATGGGTCTACTACTATGTAACGAATGTCTAGAGAACCGAAAATTTTGTCTACCTCATGATCATTCCTAATCCGATGTTATTAGCTTCTCTGGTACTCAAGCTGTACCCAAAGAAATGTCCGATCCTAAATAATGCTCCCATTCATAATCTGCTGTGTAATAACTGCCCTCAAAACTCCAAGTCCATACACGGTAGCCGTAACGGTATACAACCAATGAATGCTTTTTATGTAACAGGTCTTCGCAATATTGTGCAGAGTGTTGAAAACCCCCATCAAGAGATGTGCCGCGATGAGGCCACGACGATATTTTACGCCTTGATATTGAGAGCGAAACCAGAGCGGTACACTCTCAACACGGCGTATAGCAGACCTGATGCGGCGGCCATACCTCCACCGAATCCCCACAAGCCAGCCCAGTTCAACGGCTTCACCTCGCCTAGGATGGCGCCAGCCACTGGGCCACCAATCAGCAGACCCAACGCGATCATACCAAAACCCATTCCGATTCTGGTACCCAATTTCGACTTGTCCTTGGTAAGGGGGAAGAAGCAGACGGGAGGCATGGCAATGAACACGCCGCTGAAGAAACCGGCGAGGACTACGATGCCAATCACCGCCCCCTGGCTATGAGCCGCCATCAGGCAGATCATCAGGATACCAGTGATGAGCGAGCATGGCGCAATGACGTTGAACGCGCCAACCTTGTCCGACAGGGCGTTGGGAAGAACTCGGCCGAAGCAGGATGCGGCGTTGAAGATGGGAACCATGTAGAAGGATAGTGCCTCATCCGTGAGCCCTTGCTCCTCGGGGTAGTACGAGACGTAGAAAATGAGGATGCTAAGACCCATGAAACCGATGAAGGTAGAGACGGTGAAGGCCATGTAAGGAATATCCCCAAAAGCGGTCCAGTCGATGATGGATCGAGCCTTGGGTGCCTTAAATCGCATTCTCATAACCGCGATCGGGATGAGCAGAGTTCCGAGGGCGATGAAGCCCATGACACGGACGGACCAGGCGAACCCGATCTTGTCGAGAAGCTGGTACAGCACGATAGGGTAGATGATGCCGCCGACGGAGGAACCCGCCGAGGCTAGGCCGACAGCGAGACCGAGCTTGGTGCTGAAGTACGTGGGGATGATAGACACGCACGGCACGAACAGCATGCCGGCTCCCAGCCCGACGCAGAGACCCTGGGCGAGGACCACCTGCCAGTACTGCGAGCAGAGACTCAGCATCATGTGGCCGAACACGATACCGAAGCTGCCGGCTATCAACAGGTGTCGCAGGTAGCCCCTGTCGTAGATGGGGCCGGCGAAGACGCCTCCGATCAGCACCATGAAGGACTGGATCGAGCCGATCCACGAGATGTCGGACGAGGACCGCTCGAAGAGCTGGCCCGTCTCGTAGTAGGTCTGGAAGACGCCGAAGGCGTTCAGGATGCCCCACGTGTTGAAGAACAGCATGAAGCCGCCGACCACGTGCAGCCAGGCGACGAGGCCGCCGTTGGGCGGCGGAGGCGGCCCCGTCCGCGGCGGCGCCGGTGCCGCACTCTCCAGCTCTGTCTGCCCATTGGCGCTCTTCTCCGTTGTGTTCTCGGCCTCCTCGCTCGAGACCACGATGCCGCTTCCGTTGGATATGGTGAGGTCCTCGGAGTCGCTCACGCGCGAAGAGTGATTCTCTTTTTCGAAGGCCATTATGGTGATAGGTTATCAACGACCAGCGGTGGTACGATGTTCGGGTGGCACTTGTTGGTTTGTTGGTTGATTGGTTGACAAGGACAAGGAGGCACAGGGAAGGGAGCTTGTGAAATACTAGATGCGTGTCGACCTAGGTAGATGCTATGTAGGTCTGGGAGAATGCAACGTCGGAGATTCGGAGCTAGACCCGGTCGGATCAGGGTCTTGTCTTATTACTCTTTATAGAAGAGGTTTACACTGACGTAGGATAAAGATTCGTCCAAGTGTAATAGTTAGTCACTTCAAGTTCCGATACTAGAAGTGGAAGTGAAGTATGATGAATTATTGCTCGGCAGTGCTAAAGGGATTGTAGAATGCAGGGACGGTGTTGAAGAATGCCACGGAATGAAATATATTATTCAAGGTTAGATATCCAATTAAAGGCTGGATCAGACGAGGTAAGGTAAACGAAGTTACGTCGCTGTCTAGTTGTCTAGGTCTGTTACAAGGTTCAATGCGTGGATCACTTACATGAGGCTCATGAATTGGCGTGTACTTCGTTACCGTGGACTTGGCGCGGTCAATAACGCAGTAATGACTAAAACGCCTGCCATCTTCTAACTAGAGTACTTGGTTCTTCTCTATTATTCCTAGTAAGAGTGACCAGAGTCGATGTATCTTTGTTCAAAATTGGTAAAGGGGACGGCAATACAGTAGAATTTAGAAACTCCGACCCGTCGAGCTCGGAGATCGAGGATTAAGAAGAGTTGTAGTTGACAGGTTCTTGGCAGAGATCTTTAAATAGGGGGGTATGTCAGTGATTAGATAAACAGTAAATATTAACCTTATTCCGACGTGCGAGCCTCGAATCTCCGAGATCCGAGGCCACAAATGAAACCTTGCTTTGTCCCGCTTAACTCCGCCGGCTCGGACATAACAATATGCAAGGCCCTGCACCCTGCAGGCTTATTCTGCATCATACAAGCATCTTGACGCATTTCGCTGCTATCTGGCTCCTCTTTCCCGTGCCACGAGCTGGGATCTAGCTTGGTTTCG
This sequence comes from Hypoxylon cercidicola, assembly GCA_022578845.1. Taxonomy (NCBI): domain Eukaryota; kingdom Fungi; phylum Ascomycota; class Sordariomycetes; order Xylariales; family Hypoxylaceae; genus Hypoxylon; species Hypoxylon cercidicola. The sequence continues at coordinate 234,773 of MU399526.1, forward strand.
TCGTGATTATCTTTGTGATCTATCAGCCTAATGGTAACACTGGACACTGTTGATGCCCTTGCCTACACCCAGTAGCATGTGAGACAAGGCAGACGCGCAGACTTGATGCGAGTGTACGCCGAAGTCTAACTACGAGCCGTGGGAATCGTAAGTATCGGGCTAATACTAATACATACCATTTGCGGCGGCATATGCGTGATCTTAGCTCGGCCGCGGAGCTATTTGTCTACAGAACCGTACCATTCATGTGCCTTCGCTCTTCCGACTAGGGCTATCTCGTACATACGTCTAGACTCCAACTCATAACACAGAAAGAAAGAAAGAAAGAAGCAAGGAATCCCCAAGTCAAGCATTACTAACCGTACCAACCAAATATGACATCACATATGAGTCCCAGCCTTCTATCTCCGAACATGCAGCTCTCGCAAACATTCTTAAGACTTGGCATCAGACGCCAGATTCGACCTCAATTTCTCTCAGCATCTTCACTCCTCTCCAGCAACATCTCTACATCTTCTCATATACAGGCATCTTCCCACTCTTCACGGCAACAACTTCGACACTTAACATACACGAGAAGCAAGATGGCCACCAACAACGCTGCCTGGATCAAAGCGGCCAAGAGTCGTCCCTTCGTGGTCGAGCCCGCTCCCATGTGGACCCCCGAGGCTAACGAGATCCTCGTCAAGAACCACGCCATCGCCATCAACCCCGTCGATGGCACCCTTCAGGCTGGTGCCTGGTGGCCGCTGAATTATCCCACCATGCTCGGCCAGGACGTTGCTGGCGTTGTCGCCGCCGTCGGCCCCGGTGTTACCCAATTGAAGGTTGGCGACCGCGTCGTCGGCCACGCTGTCGGCATGGCCACCAAGCGTGCCCAGGACAATGGCTTCCAAGAGTACACCATCCTCCAGATCAACTTGACCACTCCCCTCCCCGACCACATTGCCTTCGAGAAGGCCGCCGTGCTCCCGCTGGCCCTGTCGACCGCTGCTTGCGGTCTCTTCCAGGACACCAACCTGAAGCTGCAGCTCCCCACGGTGCCCCCGCCAAAGCCCACGGGCAAGACCGTCATCGTCTGGGGTGGTGCCTCCGCCGTCGGTAGCAACGCCATCCAGCTGCTCGTCAACGCGGGCTACGAAGTCATCGCCACCACCTCCCCCAAGAACTTCGAGTACGCCAAGAAGCTCGGCGCCAGCCAGGTCTTCGACTACGCCAGCCCGACCGTCCAGGAGGACCTCATCAAGGCGCTCAAGGGCAAGACGACGGGCGGCGCGCTGGAATGCATCGGCGGCGCGCCCCAGGGCATCCTGCAGCAGGTGCTAGCCGCCTCCGAGGGCGACAAGGGCATCTCGTCGACGAAGCGGGGCTGGCCCGAGCCCCCGGCGGGCGTCCAGATGTACTCGATCTTCGGCACGGCGCTGAAGGACAACTTCGTGGGAAAGGCCATCTACAACGACTTCCTGCCGGCCGCGCTCAAGGCGGGCACTTTTGTGCCGGCGCCCGAGCCCGTCGTCGTCGGCAAGGGTGTGGACAAGATCCAGGACGCCGTCGACACTGTCAACAAGGGCATGTCTGCCGCAAAGGTCGTCGTTACCCTATGATTTCGAGTAATACCCGCGTGAGGGGAGGCCAACGCAACGGCTGAGTACGCAAGGGGGGACTTGGATATACCTCCCACTACACACCACACCGTACGACCGGGAAAGTCTGTGTCGGTAGTAGTTTTCCATTTATATTTTGATCTAGCACGGCAAAAGTTTGGTAAAAGTTTGGTAGATATAGGACAGTATAAATAAACCCCAAGAACTTTATTCCCGGTATCCCTGACATGTTTCCCGTGTCGCGACGTGCACTAGGTATATGATTTTTGATATCTACCTCCTCACATACGTCGGTACCCGGCTTGACAGGTCATGCGCCTGTCACGATTCGAAAGCTCAGATGCGGGATGCGGATCCATACACAGCTGGCTCACCTGCCAAGGTTCGGCAAAAGTGCATCAAAGATAGACAGCCAGCAGGAAGACCCCTATTCGGACCAACAGATCTAACCTACTACAGAATGCTAGCTACATTCATGACGGCTTCGTCATAGGATTGATTACCAATATACGGGCGCTTGGCAAAAATTACCGGGGGTCATAAGCATCTTTCGGCATCTCACTACCGGGAGCATCCACCACATGATGGGAGGAGGCTCCTATCTGGTGCTGGGGTGGGGAGAGATGCCGAAACCTACGTCTACGCCGCAGTCCTGCAGAATACCAAGATTCTGGAGATTCCTTCACGCTCGGTTCCTGCCGTATAGGAGAGCTCCCTTCCGGAACGCCTACGTCGTACAGATCGACATCGCCCGGCCTCAACGACAGCTCTTGTACTGAGCTCAGCATTTCCAAGAGTTTGCGGAGCCGATCCCCCCCTATTCTCTACCCCCTTGCATCAGCGCGGAAATAAGTCGACGGAATAAAGTGGACTCGGCCGAGACGGATCCACCTTACTACCCATCCGCCGGGAGACTCAAGTGGGGCCTAGCGTGGAGACGAGCACTGCTGATTGCCAGATCTGATCTAAGACTTAGTCCCAGCTGTCCTAATTCGGTAATTGGACTTTTCCAAGTGATAACGGCGGCTCCCGCAGTTGAGATTTGATAGGTCGCAAGTCACATCCGAGACGCGCATCTGGACCTACGAGATCTAGCCCTCTGCAAAAGCTCGTACGATCAATATCGAAATCGTGGAAACTGGAGTTGCACGACCTCCCATAGCGGTGAAGTAAGGTTGTCTGAGAGTCTGTGATTCGGGGTTTGTGGCTTACCAGCTGATTCATGCCGGTGAATTGGCCCTGTCTTACGATGCTCGTTTTCGCGGCGTCAAATGTTTCTACCTGCCGTTACCCGTATGTATGTCTTTCTTCGTATTACGTGCCTATCGTGGGATATAATCGGGTAAACGGATAGGCGGCATGTAGGTAAGCTAGCCGGTATGCTCCATTGCTGCTTGTAAGATGGAAGCCTCATAGGTTAGGTAGTTTGAGACAAATCCGGAACTCCGCCCGTCATCCGCATCGTCTTCCGAGCCGTACTACGGAGACCGGGATATCAAACCCGAGATGAATGGGATTCGATAAAGCATATATAGCGTCTAATCCTATCCTACTCGGCTCTATCAAGCTTCCTAGCCATAGCAATGTGATGTCCTCGGTCAGATCGATTGGCTGCGTATCGGTGGAGATCAGTTAAGGGTGGGTGGGGAAAGCTTACGGGACTACCCGATCTGACAACAATCAGGGACCTTTAATCCATTTACCCCTGGGGGTTCATGCAACTGCCATCTCTTTCAGCCCATCTGCCCATGTCGATTTATCCCTGTATCGCCCGCTATACCTAGGCCTCCCTACCTCTGGCCCTGCAGATCGCAAATCCGAGAAAATAAGCTTTCGGAACCCCGAGCACTTGGCATCGGATTTTGTGGCTGCACCGTTGCCGCACACCCACCGGGGCCGTACATAAGCTTACCTATTCTCTGTTTGCTAGGCAATGCGGCATGGAAGGATGGTCTAGAGCGTTACTGGAGCGTAAACGCTACCGATGTCCTCAAAGCCACTCACGTCACCGGTGCCTGTTAGATGCTAGCTTTCTGTTTGAATTGATGGTTATCGAATCAAAATATTGAGCTCTTACCCCCCCCCCCCCCCCCTTTTGTGATTAAGACGTATCAAAAGCCCAGTTGATGTGAGACTCTGGTTCTTCAACATGCCGAGCAAAGGAATATTACCAAATCCTGATAAACTTTTTGGCTTGAAACGTCGCAGTACGTACAATGCAACCATACGATATGTCCCTGTCACTGCTACCTTTACTTCAGAGTATCTCCTTTGATTCAGCTACAGCAAGGGCCCGGGAAATGGATTGTACATGTAGTCTGTGACGCCATGTGCTCCAGCCCATGCTAGCAGGGAACAGGGTTGAGAAGAGAATGACGATCATTCTCAGCCCTGTAATCAGACCCGGAGCCTACCTCCTATGCGGACCGTCGTCACTCAAGATACGATTGAATTCAGACTCTCATGAGCTCATATAAGCTTCCTTTATAAGTAACGCGTGTAATAACTAGCTAGCCCATGCCGTCACGTATTATGTACGTGGTTCTCGACGGCTTACTTTGGAAGCAGAGAATTTGCACAGCGTGTATATCATGAATCGGGGACCCCGTGAAGCTGCCTCGGCTGCATACCTGACCTAGCAACAGTGGCTTATTAGTTACCGAGGATGTCTAGTCTTCCCATTCCCCATAGTATTAGTGGAGGTGGGAGAAATTCAAGCATTGACCATACCTCTTAGTAGCTGCCAAATGCCATTCCACTCTAAAGAACATGCAGGATTAACCCCAGTGGGACCGACGAGACTATGCACTTAGACAGATCACATCGAAGCAGAGAGAACTCTCTACGAGCAAGAATATCATACCCAACGTAGAGAATAAATACCATGTCAATGGGAAGCCATAGCTGCTGCGTTAGTAAGACTATATAGCTCTTGTCATTGGCGTATTGCTTAGAGTTAGAGCCGCGATTACCTAAAGGCCGTCCGAAACTATTCGGCATCACCGCTCTCAAACCGTCCCGAGTCAAGACGAAGCTATATTCACAACGTTATCCCGCTTTTATTTACTTAAGTTCATTCCTACGAAGCAAAGATATAACTGCACCTTATTGTAAACACTGTGACCGGGAAGGACGAGCCCCATTCCAGGGACGTACCTAAAGAATGAGACCGGCATATCGTTGAGTGATGCCAAATTCCGTAGTGATATCGTCATGGTCTAAGGAAACTGTTGTTTCGCGAGGTTCTAAAAGAAGGAAAAGGCGCCAGGTTTTTACCCTGGCTCCGCTTATGTAACAATGTTACGTAAGGGCCCGTGACAGATATTTTCTTCCCTAAGTGCCGCCCTGGATCGGCTCGTATACCTGTCTTTCCTCAGGAAGCAGCTTGGCTATATCGGATCCATAGCGCACGAAAATCTTGCTCTTGGTCTCGCTCCCCGAATCAAGTCGAGAAAAACGAATTGTGATATTTCGAATATATGATATTATCCGATATTTAAATATCTGCTTTGATGAGTAATAGTATAGCGTGGGGAAAGGCGATAAGCTTAGCGTCGATAATAACAACGGCGATCACCGGTCCATTTCTCACTTTTACTTACACTTCTACCCGAGGTGCATGCCTGGCTCTACCGATCGTCGTTGCCCTATGGCTCAGCCCGCCCTGCGAAGCTAGAAGACACGGCATAATTAGCGCGCGACGGCTTCTGTGGACACTTAGAGCCCGCTGTCGCAGTACCCAAACCATGTCGTCCTGACGAAAAGCACACGATATTGATGCTCACCTACCTACTAAACTAAGTACCTAGGTATGTATCACGCATACTAGGTATAGGCTACCTAATGTGTAAGGTCTAGTACATTGCGAAAGCATTGCGAAGGGGCCAGACCTAGAATGTCGCCATCTACTAGGTAACGCTGCTGTACCTGTGCTGACTCACTTTAGCCCTCTAAGACGGCACGCAAATAGCCCGTCTTATATGACTTTCATACTATCTCCGATTGGCAGCATTGCCCCCCTCCTTTTGTCCCACCGTCTCATCTACAGAGACGGCAATCCACGTGACCGTTTGCATACCTAGGCATATCAACTGGAGGGTGTCTCCTATTCAGCTATTCGCCCGCCCACCCTCGTGGACAAGCCACATGGTAGCGTAGCATAGCATGAGCCTTCAAAATCAAGGGTATATTTCTCAAAGATGCCTTGCATCCCCGAACCCCTACGAAGTTCCTACGCTTGGTGAACACGCTGCTAAGTAGCAGCTAGCTGGTTTGAACTGCATCTGCGATCCCTTGGCCGATCACTAAGCTTAAGTGGTAGATTGGCATCCCGGGTAGGGATTTGATCCTACGAAGCTTAAAACCGTCAGCCATCTACTGCCCTGCCCCAGTCAGACAGACCCTTGGCCACCAAGCCACCCCTGAAACCTCATGCCCATCCAGAGCAGAGCGAGTCCAATCAGCACCAAATTGGAAAGCTACCAAGAATATACAGATAGGACTCGATGTAGCCTATGTATCTTTTCCACGAACGACGCCTCGCGGTTAGTGAACAGCAGTTACGGCTACATGTATACTCTCGGCAGCCTCTTTCGGTCGCAGCGTCATACTATAGATATGTCCTCGCTTCCTACAGCTGCGATTTCTTCCCACCTTGGCAGCCGTCAGCCGAAGGAAATATCTATAAACTTCCGTGCCCCGGAGCCTTTGCTAGCATTAGCTAAGTCTGGTCGACCAAAAAGCCAAGCAAGCAAGTAAGCTCCATCTCAAGTTGGGAAAGATGCCTCAATCAGTGGACCTAAGTGTCAAGTCGTCGACACCGCAGGCACGACAAAATCCAGGCGCAGGTATGCTAAACCAGTCCCTAGCTGCCTTTCAATAATGAAGCGAACCGGACTGACAGCCCATGTACGGAATCGTCGGGTCCCCTCAGACTTCACATGTACCCCCACAGACGTACGAGTGAGACCTGAGGGTGATTGACCCGGCATACCCGTACATCTTGCAATAGGTGAGTTAAGATATCTGTCCCTAAGCCATTTTCTCACATAGTGCTAACCAAATCCATATAAATAGCTTGCGAAGAATGTCGTCGTCGTAAAGTTCGCTGCGATCGGCAACAGCCTTCATGCGGTCTCTGCCTGTCATCCGGTGTGCAATGTCAAGTTACCACACCCCGCCCTCCTCGCGGCCCTAAACGAGGTTATTTAAAAGCGCTGCAGGCTCGTATCGGTACGTAATGTCTTAGCTAACGTCTTCTTCATCCTCTAGAAAAGAAGATACGAATAGTTTTGATCGATGCTAATCTTGATACTCCTCGCCAGCCACACTTGAGGGAACTTTGCTACAGCAGCAGCGTCAGCAACAACAACCACCACCGAATAACAACACTTCTACGATAACCATCGCCCCCGAAGACACCACGATCGAGGGCCTCACATTCAACGACCATCCCCCGTTAGCATGGGACTTCCCAATCACGACAGATGATGAGCGATCACTTAACGACCTATGCAATGGAACAGTACCAAGTACCGTATCAGGCACGTCGTCGTTAGATGGTGGGTCGGTCCACGCCTCAACTTCTCCCATACAGGGGTTTCAGACACCAAGCGAGAGCTTCGCGGACGCGATGTTAGATCGAAAGATGTCGGAAATTTCGGACGGGTTGGACGGGATCAATATATCAAATCTGATGCAGGCAGATTTGTACGTGCACCCATTCCCACCCCCAGATCGCGCTCGTCTAACCTTGCACAGAGATCAGCTCTACTTTGATAGAGTGCACAGCTTCGCACCTATTTTACATCAACGGCGATATATCTCTTGGGCGCGCAGTATGGCTAAGACGGATGCCCAGTCATGTCTACGCTATGCTATGTGGACACTAGCTGCATCTGTTTCGGCACACTACCAGAACATCGGTGACTCCCTATATCGATGTACACGCCGATCACTCGAGAGCCTCGACTCGAAATGTGTGGGCCTTGGGATGACGGAGATGGAACAAGTTCAGGCCTGGCTCCTCCTCGCAATCCACGAGTTCATGTGCGTCGATTTTAGCAGAGGATGGGTCTCCGCCGGCCGCGCGTTTCGTTTAATCCAACTCAACTGGCTCCAATACTCGGATGGGACGGACGTCAGCCTGGCGCAGACGGATTGGGTCGACGCCGAGCAAAAACGAAGAACATTCTGGCTAGCTTACTGTCTAGACCGCTTCATAAGTGTCCGAAATAATTCCCCAATGACATTTAGCGAACAGGTAATGGTAAAACAAGTAGCTTCTGCTTTCTGGGGTCGATTTAGTGCTGACTTGGAATCCCCTCGACTAGAACACGATCCGTCTGCCGGCACCCGAAACGAATTTTCAGAACGAGCAGCCCACATTAACTGGATTCCTTTCGGAAGCGATCACGGCTAGAGACGCTATCGTCACGTCGACATTCACGGAATGCATCGTCGTAGCGACCATCATCGGCCGTGCTCTATCTCATAGGCAGCAGTCTATGGTAGATAACATCTACCTTAACGAGTCGCGAGACTTCTGGGAACGACACGAATGGATCAACGGGATCCTGATTCAACGGATGGACGTATTCTCGCTTAATTATCCCATAGCGGCGCAAGAAGCGGACCCGATGCTACTCTTCATCAGCATGATGTGGCGGACGACAGTCCTCTACATATATCAGCTCATGAAATCCGTGATACATCCCACGGAGGAGAAGAGATTGGTCCTGGCGGAATGCACGAGGCAATCGACGATAGCGGCCAAGGAAATTGTAAACTTAACCAACAAGCTATCGCAACTCAATTCCTTCAAAGTGAGTCCTACACTGCTACCCATCGTCTGCAGCCTATATTATTAGGTAAGCGCTAACCGTTGCTTTGCATCCAGGTGCATCCTCTTACACCGATACCGTTATCGCTCTGCGCCGAGTTCTTCGTCGCCTACCAGGAGCTCGGCGACACGTACAGCAAGCAGCTTCAGGACATCACGGAAGCTATGCACGGTTTAATAAGTTTTAGTAATCTCGGACCGGGACTCGGCGCCTATTCGCGATAGAGGACCTAGTGTCAGAACACCATGTATTACAACATGTATAATAGGTTATTGGAAGGTCACAATGAGATTGGGATTTCGGATCCGTCATCAAAAGAAAGCGTTTTTTGAGTCGGTCATCTTCAACAGCCACGTTGACCGTTTCACGCACGGTGTTTCACAGGAATGGCGGGGGGGAATGGGTAACGCGAAAGCGGATAATCACCGCCGCGGATACATAACATGGGATTTTATTATGACCGTATGGAGAAGACGACCAAAGCTAGAGTAGAGAGAGAGAGAGAGAGTCCCGAAGACCAAAAGAGAAGAGAGGCAACGTGGAAAGAAACAAAACTTACAGAAAGCTTCTTTCGAATTTCCTACTTTGGCAGATGATATTTCCCCCTCGTGCTAAGGCTGAGATCTTTTGTAGGATTGTAAGTAGAACCCAGACCGACGGGAACGTCCCATTAAGCTTCTTTCTTCTCGTCTGCGAGTCACGGTACTTTTCCAGACACGACCCACGAATATCTATCTTCCCCAGTTAGATCGAGCTCTCTGAAGTTTATGACTGATCCATCCATCGCGTCCCACTGGTTAAAATCACCATGAATCCTTATTTCCCTTTAGTAATTCACGTCGGTTTGATGGCCGGAGTATCCACTTCCCCCCACTGCCGTCGTCACGCTTCCCCGGCCTACGTAGGCGGCTGATTGTTTGGCCTCGGAATCCCGACTCTGCCACGACTACGTCTAATCGTGGGATGCGTGATCTGCGGCAGCGTGGTTCCCAATTGCTTCACGTACATGGTAGGATTCGCTCACTACGACGCGACAATGAAATCGTTGGGGAATTAGGTACCTAAGGTACACGCCTTTTTCAGGTCGGCACCGGGACATTCCTCTTTTCGGGGATATCTAACGATTCATCTACTTCAATCTACATTCCCCCTTTTTTGCCCTCTCTTCCTCTGCCTTTTTGTCTTTCTATCTTTACGCACAGACGTAAAGAGGAGATGATCTACTGCTGACGTTGCTCTGCCGGGACTTACTTGCAGCTCTCACGCAGCTCTCACTGCGTGTCTAGGGGGGAATGCATCAGAATCCTTCTTACTCGTGGCCCTGCCTCCTTTGATGACACGGTGCCGTGGCGGGTTCGTCAACTTCTCTTAAGACATGCCAGCCTCGTAGGTGGCACCAAACAGTCAGCTCAGAAGCCAACTAAGCAGCCAACAGCAAACAGTAGTAGCCGAAGACGCTATAGCAGCCTACCTACCAGCGCGCAAGAACGCCCGAAGGAATACCTACCAGGTAGGTAGAAACGAACGGGCAAGAGATCGGCGGGCGGGCTGTGCTACCTGCGTAAAAGACGAAAGATGAACCTAACCTAGATGGTTTAGCGGGTGTTGTCATGCGACGCTAAACTGACGTGACACAACAGTAGCGATTACGGTAGGCTTTTAACCTTAAGTTTTAGGGGAACAACCGCGAGGGGTAACTTGTCAGCTTGTAAGGCTTGTAAGGCTCTGGACCCCTGAACGACTCTTGGACAAATCACATGCATGTAGCAATTAGAAGATTCTACATAGAACTCTTACAACAATAAGCAGACTACCAGACAACCTCAGACTCGTTGCATCGTGATATTACACAAAAGTCCCGTACTTCAGCCCCGATAAATGCGAATCGTCAAGCCATCAACGTCAGAGCTGGAGTTTTGCTGTCTTTTCGCCACAACACAATCCGCACTGTAGATTGGACACGACTGGTTAGAAAATCGTGGCGGGATAATAAAGTGCCTAGGCTCGTCACAGGCCTGATGTTGCAGAATTGTGGCTTGAAGGAACGATGGTCGCACGATGCTGTCACATCTATGCGAATGTGCAGTTGACAAGGAGGATACTGCATCTTACTGCATCTCCATCTCGCAATCGGGGACAAACGGGCTACACTGCGCTGGACGTAAGAAGCCAATCGATCCGGGACAACGGACACACGGAGAGCCGATCGCCGGGTCAGACACCGTAGAGCCTCAATTGGATCGATTCGTGGGTGCTCACCGCTGTCATATCACCGTTGCCTCGGGTTGCATTTCTTACCTTAGGTACCTAGGTACTCTTGCATCGGCCTAGATCTCGACAATGCATTCGCCGATTACCTGAGACTCGAAGGCTTGAGACGTCGTGGCTGCGTCACCTGGCCTGTTTTTATTTATTTATATCTACTATCGTGACCGCGTCGAACAGCAGTCATGATAAGGTAGCCTACCTACCTGTCTCACAAGAAAGCATTTTCATATGTTACAATCACTTCCTGCTTACTTGGCGGCATCCACACCGCTTCGTCTCGTCGATGTAGGGTTTTAGAGTGTGCCGGAGGATTTTAGATTAAATACCATGGTAAGAGGAATATACCAACCCCTACCATGTGCAAGTTTGGATTGGCGATGCACACCAGGGTCACACCAGGGTCAGACGAGAGGGATGAGATGTGACAGTCGTTTTCTTACACAACATAATCTTGGCGTCGAAGAAACGTGCGCCTGTCCTCACTGAGCACAGGCTGCAGGACTTGGTCAGAACCGAACCGTCTAGCCTTGGCTCGTACATATATACCGCGGAACGTATAGGTAGAAGGATCTGGCCGTACATGGTGAAATAACCCTATGCCATACCTGAGCCTTCTTGGGTCGTGCCCCTTGCCCGATTGGACGTATTTACGCAGACGGCAGATAGCCAAAGCTGACGCGGAGAAGAGTTGGCTTCCACACCTCGTTAGGTAAGGAACCTGGAGAAAATAACGTGGGGGAGAGGAAGGAAGAAGATAAGCATGTTGGTATAGAGGTATTTTTTAGTATCGGTTTTGTATTACATATTTGTGCCGAGTGAAAAATACATGCTACCCTCCTTGTAATACGACGCCAAGACATTCAACTACAAAATGTTGGTTTCCGTTATATAAAAGTAGATTTTTACATGATTGCGGTAATAAATATGCCTAAAACCGCCTATATAGAACCCTATAGTTTATCTAGAGCGCCCGAGGTAGGTACCCTACTGCTCGGACGCAGCAATGATCTTAGGCAGCAGCTGGCTCGTGATGTTCCACAGCTGCGGGGAGCCGGTGACCATGAGGGACCCCGTGTACCAAGTGTTGCGGTAGCCCTGCAGGTGGTACATGTCGCGGTACACGCCGGCACGGATCGCGTCCGCGTCCGCCGTCGGGTGCAGCGGCGTGTGGCTGTTGTACGCGACGAACGCGGGCTCGGCCGCCGCGTCCCCGCCCCCTACGCTCCGCTGCAGCCGCTTCAGCGTGTCGCGAGTCGCGGCTTCGACCTGGTCCTGCGTCATCGCCGACAGCGACGTGTACCAGTAGTAGTACGTGCCCTCGACCGCCGTCGGGTTGAACATGACGTTGCCCGGCAGGCTGGCCACGTGGGACTCGGTGTTCTTCCCGCGGTTCACGTAGCTGTGCGTCGTCGGCAGTCCCAGGTTCGTCACCACGCCCGTGTAGTAGAAGCCGCCCGCGAACTTGGACACGATGGCCTCCTCGCGCCTGTCCAGGCCGAGCGGCGAAAGGTTGTCCAGCACCGGCGGCGCCGCGAAGATGAGCTGCTTGGCCGCGATCCGCCTGGCGCCGGACGGCGTGCTGACGCAGAGCCTGACGCCGTCGGCCGGCCGGCCGCCGCGCTGGCCGCCGGTCACGGTCGAGTTCAGGAGCACGTCGTCGCCCAGCTCGGCGAGCGCGTTGCGGAAGGGCTCGGCGTAGTCGCCGTTGGCGTTGACGATGGTCTTGCCGTCGATCTCCTCCTCGAGCATTACCGTGTTCAGGTTGTTGAAGACGAAGAGCGCGAGCGTCTGGGTCAGGTCGCCGGCGACGGCCGGCCGCGAGTACGTCGCGAAGGCGTCGTCCGTGATGTTGAACTTCGCCATGTACGCCGACCACGTCAGCAGCAGGTCCTCCGGCACGGGGTCCGGCAGCTCGAGGCCGTTCTCGAGGTAGGGGTACTTGTGCAGCTCGGTAAGGTAGTCGTCCTTGAGGCTGGGGATGGTGTAGTTCGCGAGCTCGGCACCGTCCGTGAAGTCGATATACATGGGAGTACGGCTTGTTGGGAATTCGCCCTTGGAGACGTTGATGTTGAGACGGCTGAAGAAGGCGCGGGCTAGGGGGTCGTCGTAGTAGACCTGGAGGCCGTAGTTGATCGGCGTACCGGTGGCAGGGTCGTGGTAAGTGGCAGTGTGGCCGCCTAGCTCTCCCTTCCTTTCGACGACGACTATGGATTTGCCAGCGTCCTTCAGGTTGATAGCCGCATAAGTGCCGGTCGCACCACCGCCGATGATGGCGACGTCACGAGTTATCATCTCGGCGTTCTGGCACTGGGCTGCGCATTTTGAGGCAAGTGCCGAGACAGCGAGGGACAGGCTACTACCTATCGCGACGAACTTCATTTTGAAGGATACAATCTTGAAATTGGCAAGTGAAGTAGGAGTGAGCAACCAGCTTGGCGCAACAGCACCTTCGCCATTCGAGAGCGGCTTGGCGTCATTTTATATGTCATTCTTGTCAAGAATGTTTACGCTCTTACGACTACTCGGCCGGGCCTCTTTCTCAGGAGTTTTCCCAGCTTGGAGGCAGGAAAAGCGAGCCGCCCGGTATCCGAGACAGCTCTCGCGTGGTACAACCTTGGCCATGTGGCATAAAGGCGCGTTGGTCCTTGCTGAACTACGCCTTCTGCCAGCCTACCGTAAGAACAAAACAAAACAAGCTTGCCCACGATGCAATATTCAGGCTCCGCATGCCAGTCGTCGGAGAAACTTGAGCTCGGTCACCATGTCGGCTCGGAATCCATGTCGTGGGTGGCGCTGTAACTAATTGCAGAGATGGGGCCATGCGACGCCTAATTCTCATGAAGCTGAGGGTTCTCAAGCAAATGAGATAGCCCATAGGTGCTCATCTTCCCGGTATTCTCCTATAGATCCTTGGATCACATGCGCTCTATGGCGTGTTAGCTAAGATGACTCTTGGCCTTTTGTGTATACCCCAGACTTGTCGTTGCCGCATGTAGAAAGGGTAGAAAGGGTAGCAAAAGTTCATCCGATTCCAGACGAGAGCTTACCCAAAGTCATTAATCTTACCTCCTCGGTTACACCTTGCTTACGTAGCAATATCGGCTAGACCACTGGGGACGGTGGAGTAGTATCTCGATCGTGGCTTGTGCATGAGATTCGATGTAAGGAGCTGCAGGCTGAGGTTGAATTAGTGGAACGAATCAGCGGATGGGGTCCCTATTCCGACCCGTGTTGTTACAGAAGACCCCATGTCTTTCCTCGGCTGCGACACCTCGGATCCGAGCACACCTATTACGCGATGCAAAGCCGTTCCAATTCACGATCACAAGGTGGCTTCCACGTCGGGCAATTTGTAGCGAGTTTCTCAAGTTCTGCATTTCCAAATCGTGCAGATTGGCAGAATGCTTCGATGCGAAGCATACCTACCTGGTATCCATCAAATTTCTTGGAGCTGTAAGAATATAGCGTGGAAGGATGCTCGGGAGACTCTCCCGAGAGGAACCCGCCTTGGCCTGAGCAGGGCCCCTGTATCGAGTCTAACGAAGAGAAATCTGACGCTCGAGAAGAACAAGCTTTTCGAAGCATTCTAGCGTCTATATTTCAAAGCAGTAAGCATCGTAAGTCGATCTGACATCCTACGTAGCCATATGCAATGATTGTCTTCGAGGATATGCGCAGCCACGCGGACCATAGTCATGATCTTGGCACTATTCTAGGAATTGTCTCCTATTCTGTGGGACTGCTAGTAGGCTCAGGTATGGGTGGTTTTCATGTGCGCCTGAGTCACTTACATCCTCAGCTGCTTCAGCTTCCCCACACTTTTCCAAAGTATCTACCAAATAGCTCCAGCGAACTAGATATGTTCAGTAGACCATCATTCGGTCTTCTCGGATTTTTCGTCACATTCCTGATCATGATGACTAAGGCGTAGACTACCTACCTATGTACCAGTGACAAGTATAAGCAATATGAGATGTAGTAGTATAGCCCAGAAGCCGGCATTCTGCCGTCTTTATATCAAGTTGCCCATCACACGTGCCTTCTTACTTAGAAAAGGTATAAAGATACAGAGAGCTAGTCTAGTTGCTTGCATGGGACATCTCTTCGCCATCTTCGCTTACAGCATGAGCCGGAGCTACTTCAGCTTACACCGGCATTAGTCTACGGCTGTACGGATGAGTAGTGCTTACCAGCTACTGTTTCTACGCACCATTCCACATGTGTATTCGATCTAATATTGAATTATCGTGCTATAGAGCTGCTTGAAGATTGCAAGAGAAAGCAATAATCGGACTAGGGTGTTTACCTAGGTACCTCTCAATAGCTTACTCCTGATGTACCCCAGAATGCCAGCCCCGAAGATCTCGATTCGTGTAACTGGACACGGGTGCGGCATTGCATAGCATGGCAGATGTCAACGGATGCCGCTAACCGACCTTCTCGGTGGTGTTGGGATGAGTTCCGTGTTCCAAGGGAATGGTAAAAGCTCTATGCTCGTGATTTGTTCTGCTTACGAAATACGTGATAATTATAACCACTGAAAAAGAAAATAGAAAAAGGGTGACCAGTCCTTAGGTAGTTGAGTTAGACTTAATCATAAAAATGATACATCGAAAACGCTATTGCTAGTTGGCTGAATTTATTTACGAAAATCAAGCTTCTTAAAGTGACTATGCGGACGCATCAGTCATGTGTTAGTTAAGGGGAGAAAGTGGTAAATTTCGTGATACCTTCATATTTTCGGATTGAGATGGTCAAGTAACAGAATATTAAGCCAGCAGTTTATCAGGACCATTCCAAAGTGGTTATAAACAAACCCAGCCGCACAGGTTCCATCAACCGACTACCCTACCCTACCCTACCCCCGCTAATTCG
Source organism: Hypoxylon cercidicola (assembly GCA_022578845.1). NCBI lineage: Eukaryota > Fungi > Ascomycota > Sordariomycetes > Xylariales > Hypoxylaceae > Hypoxylon > Hypoxylon cercidicola. Next base: position 250,362 of record MU399526.1, read on the forward strand.
CCGCAACAGCAACAACAGCAGCAGCAGCAGTCCCAACCCCAGCCTTATCCGCAACCGCGCCACTCTCCACGCCATTCTCCACCCCCCTCGCAACGGCCTTCTTCGGGGGCATCTTCTCCGCGTACCGGTCCACGGCATCCCGGACCATGGCCTCGTAGTCGAAGTACCAGATCTTGAGGGAGCGGTCGCGGATCTCCTCGAAGCACGTCTCGGCCTTGATCCACTTCCGCGGGTGCCCCCACTCGGGCTGGTGGTACAGGTCGCACACGCGGCGGCTGCTGTTGACGAGCCACTGGCCGCGCGTGCGCCGCACCGCGTCGAACACCTCGAACGCCGCGGCCAGCGCCTCCCTTTTCTGCGCCCGCGTATTCTGAGCTGGAGTCGTGGCGAGAGCCGCCTTCACCTGCTGCACCAGCGTCACCAGACACAGCGCGTCCTCGATGCCGCAGCAGGCGCCGGCGCCGTGGTGCGGGCTGGACGCGTGCGCGGCGTCGCCGGCGAGGCACACGGCGCCCTTGTTGAAGAAGGGCGCCGGGTAGTCGCAGGTGTCGAAGACGGCCCACTTCTCGAGCTGCTCGGGGAAGTGGCGGATGAGGGCCGTGAGGCAGGGGTTCCAGCCGGCGAACACGTCCTCGAGGTCCTTGCGCGAGGCCGGCACCACCGTGACCTTGTCGTCGGGCCACTCGTCGGGGTCCGACACGAAGGCCGTCGCGTTGATCATGGTCTGGTTGGCCACCGGGTAGTGGATCAGGTGCGCGTTGGGTCCGACGTGGTTGTGCTGGTTCCGCGCCTTGTACTCGCCGAGGGCCGAGATGGCCTTGTCCATCGGAACCAAGGCGCGGTACGCGACCTTGTGGGTGTAGTGAGGAAAGGAGGCCGGGTCGTCGCTTCCCAACATGAGTTCCCTTACTCGGGACTTGATGCCGTCGCATCCGATGACTTAGACCGAGTTACTTACTTGTCGGCATAAAGAGGACGAAGAAAAAGGGCACAATAAACTCACCAGCATCAGCTTCAGCCGTTGTTCCGTCCGCGAACTTAAGTAGGACTCTCTCCTCGGCCTTCTCCTCGATCGTGTCCAAGCGCTTCCTGAGCTCTACAATCTCCTGGGGTATAATTTTAACCAAGGCCTCCAAAAACTGGTCGCGCCGTGTGCCCTCGAAGCCTTTGTATCCGGCATCGATCTTGTAGAGCATGGTCTGGTGCGAGGGGTCGTCCTTCCGGCGTTTGTTATAGCCGTCGATCCACCGCAGGTAGTCGTTCGGGTCGTTCTTGTCCAGCGAGGTGGCGACCGAGCCGCCGGACCGTAGGGCGCTGACGATGTCCGGGTTCATGAGCCCCATGCACCGTATGGCGTTGGCCGTGAAGGCCATCCCCGCGCCGATCTCCCGGAAGCCCTTGGCCTGCTCAAATACCTTGACTTTCACATTCTGCTTGATGAGGCCTGCGGCGAGCGAGAGGCCGATGATACCACCGCCGACGATGGCAATCTCGAGGGGGTTGTCTTCAACGATTCCAGGCATGATGGGCTATTCCGACAAAATCAGAGTTATATTTTTGGTTTCGTATTTCGTCAAGGAGTATCTCAGGGGCTACTGGTCAGATAAACCAAGGGGCTAGCTTTAAGTCTGCGAAACCCGGGACTCGACGGGTTTGCAGCACAGGACAGGAACTACGAGGAATACTGTGGAAGAGGAACGCGGGGAAACCCCCAGACGTCGTGTTCAGCATCTTATCGCGAGTGTAGGTAACACAGCCTAAACAAGGCCGAGACATGATAGCCCAGATAGTGATATCCACCCCCTATGCCCTATGCGAAACCTAACTGCGCGTGGCAACGTTACCGGAAGCTGAGCGTCAGTATACCAGTAGTAGCGGTTCCGACATGCTGAAGAGGTGGTGATAGCAGGTAGGCATTCTTAGCTTACCTAGGTACAATGGTAAAACAGGGGTGACGGAGTAACTCGCATCCCGGCGATTCTACCGTCACCGAGCCATGCGTTGCGCACCGGGTGTCACGGCCTAGCTCGCCGATCTGTCTCTTCTTGTATGGCAGGGCTTAATACACAGCTTGCGGCTGAATCGCGCTGACATTTCCCTCCTTCCGAGAAGGATTATACGCTATAATTCAGTTCACTCACCCCGAGTCTATATGAGGCTTACGTAATCACGTGACTTACTATACCGCATGCAATGCCGCACACCAACTCAACTGCCAGCTCTGAGGATCCGGTACGTGTGGGTGTGATTCTAGGGCTGTTGTGGCACGACCGTTGCGAATATAGTGACCTAAAGAAATAGCCGAAGTCTCGAAATGGCCTATATACGACCACCCAGGGATCCGAAACGCCGCCAAAGACGTCATAAAGGGCGCGAAAACACTATGTCCGCGATCCTTCTTCTGCAGTAGAGCTGCCTACAAGTCCCGTAGGAGTCGGGTGTGACGAGTAGACAGCTTAGAGAGAAGGTGCTTACATGTCGGCGGAGTTTTTATCGAGCACTTCATTGGGTTCCAGCACCTGGGCGACGTGCATCAAACCTAGGGTCTAGCACCACGCTCTGGCCCCGTCGATGCAGGCCCTTGAGGTTCTATCGAGATTCCCTCGGTGTAACTTTCGCACGTGTTCTCTCTTATCTCGCGTCTCTCACGAGGTTCGACGTGGATAGCCCAACCTGGTTGGCCGATCGCTAGTTTGCATCCTACCCCCGTCCCCAGAGTTTCTCTTACGTGAGCTTTGATCTTTCAAGGGATCCTCATCGGGACGATCTGCGCATATACCACCGGGCCGTTGACAAGTACAGCCTTCGTGTGAAACACAGTATTCGTGATAAGCTCAGCGGGCGAAGATGTAATCTCGTGAACTTTCTCCTGGGCCGAGGGTCAGGTAGTTACCCTTATCCACAAGCTGAATCTGGAGTTCTATTTCGCCGTTCCTGTCAGTCGTGCTCTTCACCTTATATGTAGTGCCCGATCTTGACTTGGTGTCTCGAAATCCATCAGCGGCTAAGCAGCATTTTCTTCTCTCCGGTCCTCTTCCTATACCTAGAGATAGAACTTTCTGTGGTAACACAAGTTTGCGGCTGTCGTCGAAATTTAGGTGAAATCCTCTCACTACCTTCATAAACGTTTCATCAAACACAATTCACCCCAAAGTCGGCTTCAACTTGCCACCATATGGAAACGGCTGCCTCATAGACCGACGACCGCGAACTTCAACAGTGATTCGCTTGCCTTAACTCAACTTCCCTTTAGACATCCACCATGATCGACATGGGAGAACGTCTAAGCGGCCCCTTGCCTGGGCCTACTGTCCTGCTGTTCGGCCCCCTGGCCTTATCCTTCGACGAGGCGGCTTTCGCACATGTCCGCAAGACCGTCGCCGAGAGCGACGAGTTCCGCTGGGTCCTCGATACCATCTCCGAATTTCCCCAGATCTGGAAGTCTCTTACTACTTCCATTCCTAGCCTCCAGTCCGCGTCGGGACTTAAGCAGCTGGAGGACCTTGCAGATGCCTTCAGAACGGGACGGCAGCTCGAGAACCCCTTCCCTCTTCCAAATAAACTTCTCATTCCCCTCGTCATCACCTCTCACCTCACACAATATGCCACCTTCGTGCGTAACAACACCGAGGGTGAGCAGGTTGATCCCTTCAGCTCTGCCAAGTTAGATAAGGAGACCCTTGGTCTCTGCACCGGCCTTCTCAGCGCCTTTGCTGTCTCGAGTGCAGGCAGCAGCAAGCAATTTGAGAAGTATGGTGCCGTCGCGGTACGACTGGCTATGCTGATCGGTACTGTCGTTGACGCCTACGATGAAGCCACTGAGCCATCCAAGTCTCTTAGCGCTGCATGGAACTCCACAGAAAGCGGCGAGGAGTTGCAACGCATCGTGAAGAGTTTCCCTGAGGTAAGACATAACCCCTGCCAATCTGATAAATCTCTAACTCGGCCACAGACGTACATCTCCGTCAACTACGACGAGAACCGAGCAACAGTCACCACCAAGGCATCCGCAATATCCAAGCTCCAACAACAGCTCCGAGGCGCCGGCCTCATCGCCTCGGAAGTCGGTCTCTACGGCCGCTTCCACGCCGACGTCAACGCCGAGAAGCTCGGATTTCTTCTCGAATTCGTCGACAGGCATGTCGAGTTCCAGTTCCCGGACGCGTCGTCGTCAGGTTTGGTGATCCCGACGCGGTCCAACCGCGGCGGCGACCTGATCACGCAGGGCAAGCTGCACCACGTGGCGCTGCAGTCCATATTGACCGAGCCGCCGCAGTGGTTCCAGACGGTTTCCGCGGTCCGCGACGCCACGCTGAAGAACAAGGACTCGTGCATCCTGTCCTTCGGCCCCGAGCGCGCCGTGCCGCCGTCGCTCCTGCGGGGCCTCAACCCGCAGGTCTTCCACGTCGCCGACCTCGACGGTGCGACGTCGCGCTTCGAGGCCTTCTCTCACAAAGACCTGCGCACCTTCTCCGACAACGACGTCGCCGTCGTTGGCATGTCCATCAAGGTGGCCGGCGCCGAGACCCTCGACGACTTCTGGGACCTGCTAGTCGCGGCCAAGTCGCAGCACAGGGAGGTGCCCAAGGAGCGGTTTGGCTTCGAGACCGCTTTCCGCGACGCCGACCCCAAGCGGAAGTGGTTCGGAAACTTCATCGAGAGCTATGATAAGTTCGACCACAAGTTCTTCAAGAAGAGCCCCCGCGAGAGCGCTACCATGGATCCCCAGCAGCGTCAATTCCTCCAGTGCGCTTACCAGGCTGTCGAACAGTCTGGCTACTTCCATTCTGCCGATCCGGATAACCGCATCGGTTCTTTCGTCGGCGTCTGCTCCCGTGATTACGACTGCAACATTGCTTGCCATTCCCCCAACGCCTTCTCTGCTACAGGTAACTTGCAGAGCTTTATCGCTGGTAAAATCAGTCACTACTTCGGCTGGACCGGTCCTGGCTTGACCATCGATACGGCTTGCTCTTCCTCTGCCGTCGCTATCCACCAGGCTTGCCGTGCTATCATTACCGGCGAGTGCACTGCCGCCCTAGCTGGTGGTACCAACGTCGTAACCAACCCCTTATGGTTCCAGAACTTGGCTGGTGCCTCGTTCCTCAGTACTACCGGTCAATGTAAGCCATTTGATGCTAAGGCCGATGGCTACTGTAGAGGTGAAGGAGTTGCTGCAGTCTTCTTGAAAAAGCTCTCCGCTGCCGTAGCAGATGGCGACCAAATTCTTGGTGTCGTGGCTGCGACAGGCGTACAGCAGAATGAAAATTGCACTCCCATCTTCGTCCCCAACGCGCCTTCCCTTGCCGATCTCTTCCGTAGTGTCACCAAGCAGGCTCGTCTCAAGCCTGCCCAGATCTCGGTTGTCGAGGCTCATGGCACTGGTACCGGCGTTGGTGACCCGGCTGAGTACGATGGTCTACGACGTGTGCTTGGTGGACAGGCTTCTGGCCGAGAAAAGAGCCTCATGTTCGGATCGGTAAAGGGTCTCGTTGGGCATACTGAAGCCACTTCGGGTGTTGTCTCTATGATCAAGGTTATGCTTATGATCCAGAAGGGCATGATCCCGCCCCAGCCTAGCCACACTTCCATCAATCCAGCTATTGGCGCCACACCGGCAGATAAAATGGCCATCCCTCTCAGCCTTCAGAACTGGAATGCCGACTTCCGAGCTGCCCTTATCAACAATTACGGTGCCTCCGGCTCCAACGCTTCGATGGTCTTAACCCAGTCTCCATTTGTCAACGCCAAGGCGATTAAGGAGACCCTGGCTGCTCCTGCTGGTAGTAAATACCCCTTTTGGTTCGCTGGTTTCGACGACCAGAGCCTCCGCCGATACGCCAAGGTCTTCCGCAAGTTCCTCGGTAACAAGAGCTACTCTGCCACTGACCTCTCTCTGCCCAACATCTCCTTCAACCTGGCCCGTCAGAGCAACCGATCGCTTGAGAAAGCAGTTCAGTTCAGCGTACGCTCCGTTGAAGAGCTTGACCAGAAATTGGCTGCGTTCGAGAAGGGCGATGCTAGCGTTGTAGCAATCGTTCGCCCTGAATCCAAACCTGTTATCCTCTGCTTTGGCGGTCAGGTATCAACATTTATCGGTCTGGATCAAGGACTATACCGGAGGGTGGCTGTCCTGCGAAAGCACCTGAACAACGTCGACGTGGTCGCTCGGTCGCTCGGTGCTGGGACCATCTTCCCGGGAATCTTTGAGTCTACACCCGTGAAGGACACCGTCCAGTTGCAGATCATGCTCTTTGCCATTCAGTACTCCTCCGCGCGCAGTTGGATTGAGTCAGGCATCAAGCCCGTAGCTGTTGTTGGCCACAGCTTCGGCGAACTGACCGCGCTTGCCATCTCCGGTGTTCTCTCGTTAGATGATGCCGTGAAACTAGTCGTGAACCGAGCTACTCTTGTGCGCGACGCCTGGGGTAGCGAGAAGGGTGCCATGTTTGCTGTGGAAGGTGATTTGGCTGATGTTGAGAAATTACTGGCCGAGTCCAACAGCAAAGTACCGCAAGAGAAGCCAGCGAGTATCGCCTGCTACAACGGTCCTCGTAGCTTCACCGTGGCCGGTTCCACTGCGGCGATCGATGCTTTTGCTGCTACAGTTCCGTCGACAATGCGATCCAAGAGGCTGAATGTGACGAACTCGTTCCACTGTGCCCTGGTCGATCCTCTTACCGAGGCTCTGGAGCAGGTTGGAAGAACCCTCATATTTCGCAAACCCACGATCCCCGTCGAGAGAGCTTCCGAGTTCACCATCGAGGAGAAGCATAACGCCAAGTTTATCGCCGATCATATGCGCTACCCGGTATACTTTAATCACGCTGTACAGCGCCTCGGTAAGCAATATCCGTCGGCTATCTTCCTGGAGGCCGGCTCCAACTCCACCGTCACCAACATGGCAAGCCGTGCGCTTGGTAGTTCCAGTAACTCCCATTTCCAGGCAATCAACATTACAAACAGCGACAAGGCATGGGACAACCTTGTTGATGCGACGCTGAGCCTGTGGAAGGCCGGCACGAGTGTACAGCACTGGGCCCACCAGGCTGCTCAAACCAGGGAGCACTCTCCTCTCCTACTTCCACCCTACCAGTTTGAGCAGGCCAGTCACTGGTTGGACTACAAGGTGCCATCGAAGGTGGCCGCACTTCCACCGGCCCAGAAGTCCGAAAATGAAGAAAGGATGCCGGAGGGTCTCTTAACCTTCGTCGGCTACCAGGATAACAAGATGCGTCTTGCCAAGTTTAGGATCAACACCATGATCCCTAAATACGAGCGACTCATTGTAGGACACGTTATTGCACAGACCGCATCCATCTGCCCGGCTACTGTACAGCTCGACCTTGTCATCGAGGCCGTCCGCAGCCTGCGACCTGACCTTACAGCTGCTAAGCTTGAGCCGCAAGTCCACGTCGTAGAGAACCAATCGCCTATTTGCGTCAACCCGGCGCGAGGGGTCTGGATTGAGTTAGAAGAGGATGCCACCGGCAAGAGTCCCTCATGGAACTTCCAGGTCTTCAGCACAGACATGCCCTCAGCAACTTCCAAGACCCTCCACACTACGGGTAGAATCGACTTCCGCTCGACTGAGGACTTGACGATGAAGCTCGAGTTTGCCCGACTCGAGCGACTCATTGGTCACGCTCGCTGCGTTGAGCTCCTGCACAGCGGCGACGTCGACGAAGTCCTCTCCAACAGGAACATTTACAAGATCTTCTCCGAAGTTGTTGATTATGGTGAGGATTACCGTGGCCTTAAGAAACTGGTCAGCTGCGGCAACCAGTCTGCTGGACTTGTCGTGAAGAAGTACAACCCTGACACATGGCTGGATGCCCATCTGGCTGATAGCTTCTGTCAAGTTGGCGGTATCTTCGTCAACTGCATGACCGACCGATCCCCGTCGGACATGTACATTGCTAACGGCATTGAGCAATGGATCCGCTCCCCTAAGCTCCGCCCGGGTGATGATCGGCCGGAGAGTTTCCATGTGCTCGCGACTCACCACCCTTCGCACAAGCAATACCTTACGGATGTCTTCGTCTTCCACCCCGACACTGGAGCGCTCCTAGAGGCCATCCTTGGGATTAGCTATGTCAAGATTCCCAAAGCCTCTATGAGCAAGTTGCTCTCACGTCTCACTGTTGGAGGTGCTGCCATTGCTACCCCGTCTGAACCTGCCAAAGTAGCCCTGTTCGAGGCTGCGCCGACCGAGATCGTACCCTCACAATCGATCTCGGCAAAGGCATCAAAGGCTCACAAGGCCCCCAAGGCCCCCAAGGCTCCCAAAGCACCGAAGGCTAAGAAGCAGGCGCCTAAGAACGATGTGGCTCCTAAGGTCAAGGAAATTCTGGCCGATCTCTCTGGTCTTGAGCTAGACGAGATCAAGGATGACAGCCAGCTCGCTGACCTCGGTATCGATTCCCTGATGGGCATGGAAATGGCACACGAGATTGAGGGAGCCTTCAAGATCACCTTGCCCGAGAGCGAGCTTATGGAGATTGTTGATATGCCTAGCTTGATCAAGTGTGTGCAGAAAGCGGTCGGAGGAGACGCTGCTAGCTCTGATGAAGCGAGCGAGCAAAATGAGGACGACGCTTCTAGCATTAGCGACGATAGGTACGATAGCTTGAGCGAATCTTCGGGCCAGCCGACCGGTTTGACCACGCCGGCGGTCGACTACGAAAAGGATCCATATGACACCCTCAGCACTTGCGATGAGGAACTCAAGCTTCCTTTCGCCACGGTCATGGAAGCATTCAACGAGACGAAGGCCCTCACGGACGAGAAGATTGCCGAGTATGGCCAGGCCAACTACTTCGACACTGTCATGCCGCTGCAAACCGATATGTGTGTCGCACTCACGCTGGAAGCCTTCGATAAGCTCGGACATCGCTTCCGGGAGGCCAAGGCAGGCGATAAGTTCCCTCGGATCCCGCACCCGAAGGAACATGACCGTCTGGTAAGTTATTTGTACCAGATGCTAGAGAAGGAGTCGCACATCATCAACTACAATGGCGACAGCGTCACTCGGACAGCCGTAGCTGCTCCGACAAAATCGAGCAAGGAGATTCTCCAAGACTTGCTATCGCGCTTCCCGGATCAGACCACAGCCGATAAACTTACCTTCTACACTGGATCCAGCCTTGCCGAGGTCTTGAAGGGCGAGACAGACGGTATCAAGTTAATCTTTGGTACCCCTGAGGGACGCGAACTCGTCTCGGGCTTATATGCCGAGTGGCCCATCAACCGCCTGTTCTACAAGCAGATGGAGGACTTCCTTGCACGACTTGTTTCCAAACTTGACATGAGCGAAGGCCCGCTCAAGATCCTCGAGATGGGTGCTGGTACTGGAGGCACAACTAAGTGGCTCGTTCCCTTATTGGCTTCTCTGAACGTGCCTGTCGAGTATACCTTCACTGACCTTGCGCCATCGTTCGTCGCCGCGGCGCGCAAAAAGTTCAAGCACTACCCGTTCATGAAATTCCGGACGCACGATATTGAGAAGGCGCCGGCTGACGAGCTGATCGGAACTCAGCACATCGTTGTTGCTAGCAACGCTGTCCACGCCACGCATTCTCTGAGGGTATCTGGCAGCAACATCCGCAAGGCCCTACGCCCTGACGGTTTCCTTATGATGCTTGAGATGACCGGTACACTGTACTGGGTTGACATGATCTTTGGCTTGTTCGAGGGCTGGTGGTTCTTCGATGACGGGCGCACTCACGCCGTCACGCACGAACTAAGATGGGAAAAGGAACTCCAGGCTGTTGGATACGGACATGTCGACTGGACGGACGGTGCCAGACCCGAGAACAAGTGCGAGAAGCTGATCATCGCAATGGCCTCGGGTGAGAGGTGCGAACGACTCCAAATTCCCTTCTACTCTCTACCTATAAAGAGTCTATCAGCTGACCTTGCGGCGCGACAAACAGTCGTTGATAGGTACATCCGGAATTTGACAGAAGGGTTCTCGGATGGTCTCAAGGATGCGCCGTGGTCCGGCAAGGCGAATGCCAATCGAAACGTGGTCTTGGTTACAGGCGCCACGGGCAGCTTGGGATCGCACGTTATCGCTCAACTTGTTGAACTGCCAAATGTCACCCGTGTTATTTGCCTCAACCGGCGCAGCCGAACCGATCCTGCAGAGCGTCAGAACCAAGCTCTTATCAAGAAGGGAATTTCCCTATCCGAAGAGGCCACCAGAAAACTGAGCGTCTTCGAAACCGATATGTCCAAACCCTGCCTGGGCTTGTCAGTCGAGGATTACGGAAACCTAGTCGATAGCGTCACCCATATCATCCACAACGCGTGGCTCATGAACGCGAAATGGCCACTCCGCAACTTTGAGACACAGTTCCAAATCATGAAAAATCTCCTTAACCTTTCCCGTGAAATTTCCAGCCGGCGTGCCCCAGACACCAAGGTTACATTCCAATTCATCTCTTCTATTGCAACAGTCGGCCACTGGCCCATCTGGTCGGGCGAGTCGATAGTCCCAGAGGAGCGGATGACAATTGAATCCGTCCTGTCGACTGGATACGGCGATGCCAAATACATCTGTGAGCTCATGCTCGACGAGACGTTACACAAGCACCCAGATCGTTTTCGCGTCATGGTCGTCCGTCCGGGACAGATAGCCGGCTCCAGCGCGAGTGGTTACTGGAATCCCATGGAACATCTTTCCTTTTTAATTAAGTCGTCTCAAACGCTTAAGGCGCTGCCCGATTTTGAAGGGTTACTTTCTTGGACGCCGGTCGACGAAGTGGCCGGCACGCTCATTGACCTCATATTCCTCCCCGAGGATAAGACGCACCATCCCATCTATCATGTTGACAACCCAGTCCGTCAGCCGTGGAAAGAGATGATCCCGGTACTGGCGGACGCTTTAGATATTCCACCGCAAGGCATCGTTCCATTCCAAGACTGGGTGCAACGCGTGCGGGATCACCCAAGACAGATCGAAGGGCCCGAGGGTGAGAACCCAGCCTTTTTGCTGATTGATTTCCTGGACGATAATTTCTTGAGGATGTCCTGTGGCGGACTCCTACTTGACACCATCAAGGCCCGACAGCACTCGATGACTTTGGCAAACGCGGGCGCCGTCAGCGAGCGGGTGACTAGGAAATTTATCCAGAGTTGGAAAGATATGGGGTTCTTGAGTCGATGATATCTTTTCCTATGTCGGAGTTGGGGCTCGGGGGAGTTCTTTGCTGTATCATATTATATCCTTCATTTTTTTCTCTCTCATTTGCTGTTAGTTTCAGATGTGCAAAGGTGTTTGAGTAGTAAACGTCTAACGATTAGACATTCATTTCTCGTTCAACTTGTCCGCACTAGCGAGACCGTGAACTGCACATTGTACTTGCAATGTAAATGGACTAATTTGAAACGAGGAAACCCAAGGGCCTTCACCATAGGCTCTTATGTTATCGTGATATCCATCGAGAATAGACATCTCTATTTGGGAGCCGGGGATGCTTTCGATTTTATCCTAGCCATCGTAGGCTGTTCGTACACACTTTAAGCTACAGCATTAGATATCCGAATGAGCAGTAGACCTACGGCCGAAAGTGCCATCTCGGATATACGCAGAGTGGCCGTTGCAGCCTCGGATTTAGAAATCGTGAGAGCGGAAGAGAAATCGGCGTAACTGCAAACTGATCAAATAAATTGTGTTCCTTGGCACTTGGCTGTTGGAGCTGACAGGAAGTGGACCTTGCGGGGATCTGGATCTCCACTCATTCCCGTACCGTGCTGCCATGCAGGCCATGCTGATGCAGCCCCTGATCGACCTGATTGACAGCTGTAACAAGATCACGTGTGATTGTCTTATCGTTGTGCACTACACCGGTACGGAGAACCTTCGGATAAACAATGGAAGTGACCCATGTAACTTCGTTGATTGGGTGACGCGGGTTTGTGATTTTTGATTGACTGCACTCTAAAGTGATGGAGCCATCGCGGCGGCGGCGACAGCAATTTCCATTTTCTTCTCTTTGACCAAAAACCAAAAATAAATTCACCAGTCGGCGTCACCAGTCTTTTACCTCTTTCGCCACTCTTCTTCCCACCACCGCGCAATACGTGCTGTATACTTCACCAAACAACAGTTTTGCATCGTCGCCCATACTTTGCAGTAGTTCTTTTCGCGTCCTTTCTATTCATTAATTACGGTAACCTAAGCAGTCATGGGTGAATCTCGGTGAGCCATCCATCCACCTCCTCTCCTTCGGCCTGATCTCCTAGACGGACGAGCATCTTGCGACTAACTCCTCACTCGTACAGACAAGAGCTGGTAGCATGGCTCAACAGCCTTCTCCAGTTGAACATTACCGGGGTCGAACAATGCGGTACTGGGTAAGAATATCCTTGCGAATGGATTTATAAACCTCTCTACCCCTCCCCCGCCAAACGATACCAAACCATCGCGTAATGGCGATTCACAACCACCCATAACCCTGCCGCACCGCCGTCGCGGGTTGCATCGTACAACTGCCAGATCTGAGCTAACTTTATATTATCTGTAGTGCCGCCCTCTGTCAGGTGTTTGACAGCATCTTCCTCGATGTGCCCATGTCGCGTGTCAAGTTCAACGTCAAGAGCGAATATGCATACGTCCAGAACTTCAAGGTCTTGCAGAGTCAGTTCTTCCGACCTACCTTGCACAATACCCTACCTCGTAGCCAATACTACGTCCATGGTCTACAGATATAGCCTCATAACTTAGATCCCAGTATGCTAACCCGGATTCTTTGTCCGCTTACAGACACGTTCACCAAGCACCATATCGACAAGCCCATCCCTGTCGAGGCGCTCACCAAATGCAAGATGCAGGATAACCTCGAGTTCCTCCAGTGGACCAAGCGATTCTGGGATCAGTACTACCCCGGTGGAGACTACGACGGTGTTGGTCGAAGAAAAGGAGCTCCCGGAGGTAACAACGCTGGCCCTGCCCCGCGAGCTACGGGAGGCGCCGGATCAGCTGCCGCGCGAAGAGGTGGCACGACTCCGATCGCTGGACCCCGTGTGGCTAAGGCCGGTGGCGGTGCTGCGTCGGCTGCACTGATGCAGGAGAACGCCACCTTGAAGGAGACGGTTGTCGGCCTCGAGCGCGAGCGAGACTTCTACTTCAGCAAGCTACGGGACATCGAGTTGCTGATCCAGCAGGCTGTCGAAGAAGACCCCGAGATCGAGAAGCAGGAGGACGGTCTCATCAAGTCGATCCAGACGATACTGTACTCGACTGAGGAAGGCTTCGAGATCCCCGCCGAGGGAGAGGCGTTGGACGACCAGGAGACGTTCTAGGAAGCCCGCGGGAAAGAATGAAGTAATGAAGCGCCATCGAGGGAGGGAGCTAAGTAGATGGCCATAAACTAATGTTGGGGCAGTTGTATGATGAGCCAAAAAAGGACACAATTACACGAATGCTGGAAGGGTTAGAGAAGGGATATGCATTCGGAACGGTGTCTTCAAAGGCCTAGACCCGTATCCAATTTTCATAATCGCAGAGGAATCGGATGACCGGTGGTCCTAGAAGCCATCGTCTACGTTAGTCTATATATTCCCTCGGCCCGCCTTCCTCGACTCGAGGAGCCACGGCAGAGCTTGACGATAGACATCACAAACAAGGCTTTTTATATCATCCCGATGGTGTTTGCTCGTGGCCGTTTCAGCTCCGACTGGTGCTTTCTGTTTCTTGCTCTAGGTTGGCCTGTCCCCTGCTCGTATTAAGGTTGCCCTAGCCGCACGCAGCATCTCGACCTACCTCTTCGAAGTTTTTATTACGCCGACGATCCATCGGCATAGCGATGAGACAACAGTGAATTCCCCCACGAGGGAAAGCACCGACTGTACTTTTTATTCCCTGTTGCCATTTCTTTTCAATTCCCTTTCCTTTCCAGCAGCATTTGCACCCTGGTTGTCTCCTCCCATCTTGAACCTTGTCTTCTTGATTTCAACCCGTCCCCCTTTTTTTTGCTCGAAGCACGTGACAAAACCTTCTTTATACTTTGAAATAATCTCACACCCTCCCGTACTTTGCCTTCACCATGGCTCAGACCCGAAGCGCCACCAAGAAGGCTCTCGAGACCCGGAAGCCTACCGCGTGGCATGCCTACCCCAAGCATCTTCCGCAAAGAAGCTCCCTCCGCATAGCTCTCGAGAGTAGTCGCCAAGAAGCAGCCCCCAACGCCAGTGCTGCGCTCGCTCCTCCTCCGGCACGTTCTCCGGCGCGGCGTGGCTCCGCGCGCCCCCGCACGAAGAGCGCCTCGGCCTCGGCCTCGTCCGGCGGATGGCACGGCGTGCGAGCCATCGTCGCGGAGGCCGGCGGCGGCGACGGCCGTCTGAAGTACCTCGTCGACTGGGAAGGCCACGATCCGCGGTCCGGCGCCCCCTGGCCCAACACCTGGGTACGTCGCATTCGCCCATCCATCCATCCATCCATCCATCATCCTGCCACCCGCGCCGTTCTGCTGTATGGGAGCTAACACGCGGGCTTTGGTGCACAGGTCGACGCGAAGAATGTCACCCGGAGCGCGAAGCGCGAGTGGGAGGACAAGAAGAAGGATATGCAAAAGGCGGGTGCGAGTGCGAGTGCGCGATAGGACGAGCTGCGAAGAGGAGGAAGGGGAAGCATCACGGAATGGCTATATGAACTGGCTCCAATACCCGCCTAATCGCACGAGCTACGATCACCGATCACCGAACACCAGCCGCTCCAGCGCGATCGCTTGCCTACGAATGCTAGAAGACAAGTCTCGAAGAGGGATTTATAGAGGGCAGGGGAGGACGTTTCACGATGCGACCTTGGAATCGATCGAGCTAGGCATGGCATGGGGTATGTCGCTTACAACTTAATGATCCAAACTCGTCCAATGGGATGCTATTAAGCATTCTAAACATGAATCGATCAGGAAATAATTTCTGTTTTCCGTGAAAGATGTGTATTAACGAGACTATCGCGAGATGAGGTATATCTAGGTATGCCGCCTACTTCCTCTGCGACATCTGTTTCTAATGTATATCATTCATGTACCCCCTCTCCGTGCCCTCATAGCCATTGGAGTATATCTATATTCCTAGCAAGCCTAAGTTCAGTAAGGAACAATCATCTAGGCCCCTAGTATCAGCCTCAGGGGTCTCGTAAGGGATAACGCTTGACCCGTCTCTCCTCCCAGCAATCACCTTCAGTAGGAATTCCGTTGATAGATCCATTCGCTCTCCGCTAGGTTACTTGTTTGGTACTTGAGAGCGCCATGAGACCTGGGTGAAGAGTTAGCGAAACCTTGAACAGCTTCAAGAGACGATGGGACTTACCATTGAAGTGCGCTACGACAGAAGAAAGGGTAGACCCCGTCGGAACTTGCTCGTAAGAATCATGATCCAATAAGCTGTCCATTATCTCGGGATCCGTCGATTGGATCACAGGCAGGCATGGGACACGTAGAAGACCTTGATCTAGTGGCAGACGCTGATTCGGGGCGGAATGGACGATAGACTTGGACTCGGTGGTATTCGTGGATGCGACGGACTCGGGAAGAGTACTCGACGTAGGCTCGGCGATTGGTTCAGGCTGGACACCGGGCGAAAGCTGGACAGCGTCCAAGTTTGATTCGGGGTTGACAGCCTTCGAACAGCCGGTATCTGCCAGAGGAAGGCCATCGACAGATATGTCTTCTGGTTCAGCAGACAAAGTCTTGCCTTCTTCATGTTCCTTTTTGACATTTATAGCTGTCCCGTTTGTACTTGAGGTCACGGTTTTGCTGTTATTTGAAGTCCGACTTCCGGTGAACCACTCGTGCCTCAAGACTTCATCAATCTCGATTCGCTTCTTCGGATCGTATTTGATCATCTTGCTTAACAAGTCTCCTAGTAGTCGTATATCCTCATCTGGGAGCGGTTCAAGAGTTATACATTCAACTTCGGACCCTTTCATAACCGGGATGCTGTCTCCTCGGGCGAGAAGAATGTGAAAGACGTCTTTATAGCCATATTTCGTGGCATATCTGTCATAATGACTTTTGATACTGTCGTAGAAGTTTGGCTCACTTACAATCCGAAGTGAACCATTATCGTCTTCTTCCGAGTTGTCTTCGGGAATGTAGGCATGGTATCTTCCCTTCCTCCCACCCCCAATCCAGTCCTTCCAGTCTTCACCTAGCATCCCAATCCCCTCTTTGAGTTGGTCTATGTATACTGTCCGGTACGGCTCGGGAAGCGGGCCAAGCGCCGCTTCTAAGAATGCGACGTAGGCGGAATGGTTTCCGACTGGATTAAGTAAACCAAACTCCTTTATTGAGTTAAGTATGTTGCAAGCTAGAGACCAAATGTCGCATGGCAGTTTAGGGTTGCAACAAAAGGCAGCTTCGGGCGCAGCGTACTGGAGAGGAATTGCAGAATTCAGCACCTCCTCCTCAGATGGTCTGAAGGACTCTCCGAAGTCGGTAATGACAACTTCATCGATCATGCCCAAGATTTTAGTGCTTATTGGGACGACTTTATATCTGGGAGCCATCGGAGCAGGGCCCATATCCACGGCATAGACAGTCTCGAGCTCTGGCTCTCCAAGTAGGTAAACCATCCCCTGCTTCCCGATGTGCGAAATATTCCTGAGCCGTACAAGAATATTCTTTGCTGTTAAGTCTCCGTGGCAAATGCCCCTGTCGTGAAGAAATTTGGCACCTGAAGCAATCTGGAAAGCCATGCCTTTGAGTTTGGCAAGACCATCATCTTGAACGCGAGCTTCCCATATATTTTCGATTGGCGGGCCGTGAACTGAGAGCACCTCGCATAGATGACTGCCGTTCGGCCCCTCTACCCAAAAGTGTTCCAAGGGTAGAGAAACGTGATTAGCCTCCCACATGCCGGGATCAAAGTCGCCTCGCTCTTTAGCGTCCTTGACTATGTCCAGTTCTGGCATTTCCTCACATGAACTGTCAGCCTGGATGATCTTGATTGCTCTCCACTGGTGGGCTCTCGTCTCTAGACAAAGCCAGACTGTGGAAAACCCTCCGTATCCGAGTTTGTGGACGACCTCGAAACGACCATCTAGGATATCACCCAGATGTACAGGATGAAGTCCTCCCGGGTAATATTGGTAGATATATTCAGTGTCTTCTCTTGGGTACATCATATACCTCGGATATCGTATTTCTGACAATTCCTCGCCTGCCTGATCGTTCTCGACTTAATTTTTATCCTGGTCATCTGTGTCACTGTGGCACGAAGGCGGGATGCCGGCACCATTTCTAGCCTGGGCGCTTGATGAAAAATCACGGGCTGTTGGGGATATTTCGTGAGTGGAGGAGCGAGTGCTACCCCGGTGGTCGAGTTCCGTTAGGATGGGATCAAGGACCTCGTTAGTGGTTGCGTTTGTCGATACGGATCTCACCGAACAGAGCAGAGGCTGACTGCAGTTGTCCCGAGAGTCAAGATCCAAGGATGTGCAAGTAGGGAATTCGGACTGGGGGGCCTGAGATACCATATGATGATCATCCCGGCAACTTATGCCCGAATGTGTTCCGTCCGATGCTCTCGTCGTATCCATCGGCTCGGGCTCAATAGGACCGCTTTCCCGGCTTGGGAATCTATCTTTGAGACGGTCTATGTCCTCCGTATCTTTGCCAGACATCACGGTTTCGATGGGATTTTCGTACAATATTTCGGTATTGATAATGTCGTCGTTGGGTAAAAGAGAGGTAGGGATGTTTGATGGGTCTGGTATCGAGAGTAGGTAAAGCTAATCGCTTAGATAATGGTGTTTCACTTACACATGTTTGGTGGTAATTGCCAAATCCAGGCATCAACAAAACGGCAAGTTGTGTATGGACTTGAGGTTGCAAGCTGGTATTGTAGGTAAAGGAAGCAAAAGAGGTTATCTAAATAGCGTGGTTCAAATGTTGATGTAGAACCCCAAGGCAGTCAGGTGTAGTCTTATCAAATATGGAAATAAAAAAATTAGTCAAACAGTGTCATTTAGCTCCAGAGAGAAACAAATATAGTTTGCTGCATTAACTCGGACAGACAAACAAGTCACAGTGTTGATTCAGGAGAGCCTACCAACGTATCACAGTACAGACTTGTGACGTGGGGAGAAAAAAAAAAGGAACAGTGCACTTTTAGTAACATGGCGAAAACCATCATGTCCCAATGGATAGATTTCCTACTCAGACTACCTAGACCTAACCCGATCAGTATCTCCGTTAACCCTATGGTCACATACCTCTCATACAGACCTAGGTACACACTTGCTTTTACTAATGTACATTGTATAGGTATCCAGGAATGGGCTTATGTATAGGAGGTACCTCCAGGTAGTAAATAGCTAGGTACCTTAGCGGGGATCTATGCTGGCTTATAAGCCTTACTGTAGGCTTACTCTAGGCTTGAGCAAGCCTTTATATAAGGAAAGGCCTCCGTGGTTTCTTTGGAATGGATAGGTATTAACCCTTGCGAAGGGTTTATAAGCCTTATGAGAATTTTTAATACCTAGAGGTACCTACCTGTAAAGAAGATAGTAACCAACTTCCTGCCTCGTGGGCGTGCTATACCATGGCTCCGTGTCCACTCCTTTTAACTAAGACTTCCGTGCCTCACGCTTTCAAGGCCGCCGTAGCGGTATAGCTGCTCTCATACGCGTACGCGTACGCATACTTGTACGTGTGTGAGGCAGTATAGAATGGTATAAAATGTATATAGATAAAATCGCCGCCTTATGTATCACAAGACCTAGGGGGCTACTAAGGGTCAAGAATAACCGATTTTGACTTCATGCAGATCCTTTGCAACTGCTCCAAACTCATCACTTCCGCTGTCACTATTATCATCGCCATCCATTATCATCGTCATCGTTATCACCATCACCTGTATTACGATCATAATTAATATTATTATAAAATATGAAAATTTAAATTTTCATGCACAATTTTTGTTTTGGCCGTTACCTACGAATGGTACACCGTACGAAGGGCCTAACCTATGAACCAAGTGCCTAGCTCCACTAACATTGCCTTGAGCACATCTATTTTCTATTTTCAACATCATACCTGAGGGGTGGAACGGTCCTCGAAGAAAGAGAATGGTATTTTCTCAAAAGGGTAACTCCAATAACGTGAGGAGATAGAAGGTGGCTAAAGGTGTTGGTGACTATTGACGCTAACAAGTGGCTTACTACCCTGGTCCATTTCCCAGATTCCTCCGAGTATTTCTTCATGATCATCAAGAAGATATCCGAGCTAAGCCTCGCGGCTCCACATGACTTCGTAGGTAGTCCGAGTTACGCGAATGCGAGCAGTGCAGTTGCGAGCTTCTCTGAGTACCCGTACATAACTCCGTATAATTCCGAATTCCTTCGTATCTCTATACATAAATCCTGTGCATAACTCGTTGGTCGAATGAATAAATTTGTCGCATCGCCCCCCCTTATCGTCGTCGCATTCGGAAACATCAGGTTTTATTTTATTTTATTTTTTTCGTTTTTAGATATCTCACGATGCCTGGTTTCTTGCAGGAAATTGGAGGCAAACTCAACGAGTATAGCTTCGCGCATCTCGCCCTTGCACTTATCCTATTCGGAGTCGCATACCAGTGTCTCCAAGCCCTGTACAACCTCTATCTGCATCCGCTGAGCCATATCCCCGGGCCGCCGCTATGGATCGCGTTCCCCGTCGCGAGGACGATTGGTATGGTGCGAGGCACGGCAGACTTCCAGGTGCGCGCAGCGCACGACAAGTACGGCGAGGCCATCCGCATCTCTCCTAACCAAGTCTCCTTCATCAACCCGCAGGCCTGGAAGGACATCTACGGCCACGGCCACGCGGAACTCCCAAAGTACTTCCCCAAGGGCGTTCCCATGGACCCGAAGAAAATCATCGCGGCGAATGCACCGGACCATTTCCGCTACCGCCGAGCGATGTTGCCCGCCTTCTCTGATAAAGCGCTGGCGCAGCAAGAGCCCCTGATTAAAGTCTATGTCGACTTGCTGATGGAGCGGCTGCGGGAAGTGGCCGAGACGGGCGAGTCGACCAACATGGTCCGGTGGTATAACTTCACGACTTTCGACCTTATCGCGGACCTGGCATTCGGCACTTCCCTACAAGGTCTGGCCGAGCGCAAGTCGAACGTATGGCTGGACAACATCGCGAATCTGATGAGGTTTATGCCTGTTCTGGTATTGATCGGTATATCTCCCATTATGGGGTTGATATTCAAGCTTATTGCAGGCTCCAAGCTTCGCAACTCACAAGCCGACCATATGGCGCTCGTCGCCAAGCTCACCAACGATCGCATCTACCATAGGAAACAAGCCGACCGAGGAGACTTTATGGACTACATCATGCGTTCTCGCGGTCAGGCGCATGAGCTGACCGATCCTGAACTGATCGCCAACAGCGATTTACTCATGGTCGCCGGGTCCGAGACGACGGCAACGCTCCTGAGCGGCGTGACGTATTGGTTGTTAAAGACGCCGCTTGCGCTCAAGAGGGCCACGGAGGAAGTCCGCGATGCATTCAAATCTGAGGATGAGATCACGTTCCACGAAGCGAGCACGAAATTACCTTACATGTTAGCCTGTTTAGAGGAGGCATTGCGCATCTTCCCACCCGTTCCACTAGCCTTGTCCCGAACCGTGCTGAGCGGCGCACCTGTGCAAATTGCCGGCTTGACGATTCCTGAGAAGGTATGCATCGAATTCCTTTGACCATCATGGAGTATCTAACGTTATGCAGGCCGTTGTTGGCGTCCACCATCTCTCCACCTATCATTCCGAGATCAACTTCCACAGAGCACGGGAATACATCCCGGAGCGATGGTTACACGAGTCCACCACCAACCCGGGTTCCCCCTTTTATCAAGATCGTCGGGATGCCCATCGCCCATTTAGCTTCGGACCGCGGGATTGTATCGGACGGAATCTGGCATACCATGAGATGCGCTTGATCATGGCTAGACTTCTGTGGAATTTTGACTTCACGTTAGACGTGAAATCGAGCAATTGGCATGAGCAGAGAATTTTCGGACTGTGGGAGAAACCTCCTCTTCAAGTCACTATCAAGCAGCGGGAGGTCTGAAAGGTATAGGCTTGTCTTGGTTAACCTTGAGTACTCATTGATTTAAACGGTGTTAGAAAGGTAGACTTGTATTTTCTTGTACCTGATGCCACTTAATCATACCTAGTGACAGCATTAAGTGGGACTACAACGACGGTTTCGAGATCACGCACGGCCAGATATATATATGGTAAAGGGCCGTGAAATCTGATATATCATCTGCTTCCCCCTGGCTTGTGCTGCTACTTATTTACGTGACCGGTCTCCTGCATGATCGTTATCACGACCTCCAGAATTCATCAACACTAGCCTAGCTGCCGTCGTATCAATCGCCTAGATCACCATTCTATAATTCTATCCCCAGCGACAAAGAAGTAGAGTACCTTGAAAATGTGCTTACAAAACTCTCCACTGTTATCGCGCAGGAAACTCCACCTGAGTCCTGGATCTAGCGCCCAGCCCTACAGCTCTAAAAGGCCTGGCTGTACTTGTTGTGGCCATCCTCACCGTCATCTCGGCAACTCCTACGATAACCACCCAGCTCCCGACGACGAGAGCGACGAGGAGACTCTAGAAAATCCTGTGAAAGACTTATATAATTAGAGAGATTCCGTCAAACCAGGCTCACCACCTCCTCCTAGCGAAAATCCGGTTGATATGGGGTCTCAAGAGAAGGGAGCTGGCGAGTCGGACCAGATCGACCGGGACACGTTAGCGGGGACCAAATCCCAGGCTTCAGAATCTCCAATCGACAGGGAATACTACAGATATATACCTACCTCAATTCAACGGCATCATTATGCCGGAAGAAGATAGAATCCAACTACCCCGCCGTGGGTAAAGAAGCTTATTACGATGGCTTGTGAACCTTTCGACCTAGAAAAGGACAAATACCCCTACTTCGTGTAGAAGGCTTCTTCTGGGGTGCTATTAAGAACCTTGATAACATAAACGGCAAAGGCTACGATGTTTTTTTTACATTCTTCAATGCCCCTTTCTTCTGTCGAGTTAATACATTTACTCAAAGAAATGCAATTCGACAAAAGTATCGCAAAAATACAATGTCAAGGCAGATTCGAAGAATACTGTTGTATCTCAAGCTTACCAGGTACCTTACAAAGGACAAATCAGGAGTGAGCATTTCAGGCAAATCGCCTTGGATCCAACAATAAGCAAACTTATCAAGAGATACAGGAGCACCGGCACATGACACGTCTGGATCTGGGGCACCGCAATTCGCCGCATCTTTCACCGGATCTCATCACTTAGGTCCTCGTAGAAGGTCTGATAGATTGAAAGGGCGGGAACCCAAGACATATTTGACTTGGGTGACGACGATAGGGGGCTAATTCGACTAAATAAAATAGCGAGACAGATAATAGACAACATAGTGCGACCTCGAGAGTATTTCCCAGCCATATCCGTTCCTGCGTGAATACTTGATACTTTCAAACCTGGATGGTATCGTCCGCGGCCTTTGTTCTAGAGTATCGATACTCGAAGTAAGTCGCGATGGCAACCCAATGAGTGATAATTCTACAAGGTGTACGTGTTAGTATTTGTTTGCGGGACGAGGCCAATGGGAGTCGAACTTACAAAAGAACAATCGCCAGCACCGCCATGGCCCAGCTAACGCCGCAAGCGCCGCCCGTACAAGAGTGGATATTTGCCGCGAACAACAGGTACATCACGACACCCCAGAACGGTAGCTCGAGGCAGTTGAGGATGAAGTTGGCCTTCGGACTGGCCCACTTCCGGAACCGGACGCAGTGTTCCGTCAAGAGCTGGTACGAAATGAAAACGATGGACTTGGCTCCCTAGCAGACAGACCTCAGAGTTAGCCACGGCAGCCCAGCCTTCAACGAACCGCGGCATAACTCACGATTGCTATTCCCATGATATGCGCGCGCTGCGGCGGCGCCATGGATACGCGAACGACGGACAGAATGATAACCACCAAAACTAACGCCAGCTGGACCATGTGCACACCGAACTTGAAGCGGCTGTCGAAATACGTGGAGATGGCCATTGTTGATTAGTCGAATCGGGGTTGTGTTTCTTTAGTAGTAGTGATGCAGGTTTTAGGATCAAGTTGGCGACTTGGTAATTCTTTTTAAGTAGTGATTCAAGAGTTAGATGTGGTTCACGGCAAATGGCTGTCCCTCGAAGTCGTTGAGTATAAAGATATATATATCCAGCTTGTTTAGGTATACAGCCTCAAGCCTAAAGTCTTTCCCATTGCTATGGCGCTCGTGTCTCTCGTATCAAATTCGTACTATCTACGAGTCATGATTCTAAATTCCCATCTTCTATAGGTACATATCGGTATCTCCCGCAGGCCAAGGCTTATTGAGGCTCAAATGTTATACATAGCCAGGCATTTCATAAATTCGCATATGGACGCGTACATTAATTGCAGACTCGGATTGGGATCTAGACCTCGTACATCTCGGAAGGATCACGATCTAAGCTAGGAGAGGCTTAGATCGGCAGTCCACGAGCTACGACGGGCGATAGTCCAAAACCCGCTACTATATAGCACCGCCTGGCGGCTTCGTGGCCCCTATTCACCTCGTCACCGCGCATTATCAATCCACGAGAAAGCCAAGATGTTACTACTTTCGGCCATTAAGACTGTGAGATTTTGATATCATTGGGCCGGAAATATCCGTAGTTTTAACTATTGCCTTAGGTACCTAATTAATGCGCAACGCCCAAGGGGCACCAAGCCGGCAGTTCAGTGCAAGGGTACCCCTGAAAAGTAAACCTGACATGCATGGAGAGGTTCCATCGAAGCGGATAGCGAATAGTATCGACTTCTTTCCGCGTATAGCTTTTACGCGTATAGCTTCTTTTACGCGTATAGGTACGTCTTTTCCCGCGTATAGCTTCATTGGACGGCTTGCTTTCCTGGGGTTTTAGTAGAATGCCAAACTGTCTCAACCTTTTTCGTCGCTCAGGTAGACAGCATACATTGAGATAATCGTCGTCGAAGTAGCATTCACGCGATTGCTGGCAACAATGTTTCTCTCCAAGGTGTTATTCCTCATTTTGCGTACAATCATTGTCGCCGTCCTTTCAAAAGCAGATATCCCTCCGCCTCCCGCGCCAGAGCCTATCGAGGTCACTGAATTACCGCTTCCACCTGTTGCGAGCGCCATAGAGGGTTCATGTACCCCAGAAGTCGACCCCCTTAGAACAGGGTGCATACTCCGGCATGGAGGGTTAGTGCAAGTAGGAAGCTTTTTGCCAGACGGAAACCATGTTATAGCCCGCATCAACTACACTGGCGCGCCCGCCACGCCTGATCCGGCTAGCATCTATGCCGGTGACCAGATAGTACTAATCAAGGCCGATGGGACTAAGTTCTCAAATGGCAGTCCATTCAAATGTCTTACCTGCGGTGTACCTCAAGATAACGCACGAGGCCGGGCGGAAGCTCTGGATTACCCCCAGGCATTCC
Organism: Hypoxylon cercidicola; assembly: GCA_022578845.1. Taxonomy (NCBI): domain Eukaryota; kingdom Fungi; phylum Ascomycota; class Sordariomycetes; order Xylariales; family Hypoxylaceae; genus Hypoxylon; species Hypoxylon cercidicola. Next base: position 274,875 of record MU399526.1, read on the forward strand.
GTGATGGGCGCCGCATCCTAGCCGGCACCAACATCATAGACTGCGGCGAGTTCGACTTGATGAGCGACGGGTGTGGCCCCGGATCGACTTATATCTATCCTATCCGTTGGAACACCGCAGTGGATGGAAGTGGCCAAGGCGGGAGCTTGCGAGAATTGCGCTTGCATCCTGACAATTTGCATATCGGTTTCAACTCATTCGTCACTCTGGCTGGAAAATTCGGCCAGTTCGCTTATACAGGTCGACTCACATTCAATTCCGCACCAACCGTAGGCTTACCAATGGCTCCAAGGTACGACTTAACCGATGTAAATATCTTATTCGACAACAACACCAGAAATCAACCTCTGCTCGTCGACGGAGATGAGTTACGCATAAACCTTGAAGCTATTACCGTCGGGGAGCTCCGGGGATTCAGCGGGAGCGGTAGGGAGGTCACGTATATCGGGTACCCGAGAGAGTCGTCAAACATCGACGTCTTCGCCGCGGATCTAACCACTGGAACTGTCCGTAGGCTCACCAGCCATCCCGAATACTGTGATCCGGTCGACATCTCCGCAGACGACGAATGGATAGCGATCATGGACACCCGAGGCAGCGACCGGCAGATGTTCATGGCGGGTATGCGGAACATTCCTCCGATCACAGATCTAGTTTCCACGACGGCGGTGTCCTCCACTCGGAACAATGGCCAGCGCCGGTTCTTTCAGCCGTATCTCCTTGACCGGTATGGTGATCGTGGCGACTATTATGGCCAACGGATCAACGCGGCGGGTGACGGAAGTCCTGGCAGCATCAACGACCCGCAATGGAATGGGATGGCCGACCCCCGGTTCTCCCTAGACACTACCCGACTTGTATATGGGCAGGCATTGACGGTCGCACCGGCTTGCGGCGGAATCAATCCGCTACCTTGTCCCAATTCCACGGAACCAGGTGGTCGGACTGAGCGAGTGGTGGTTGCTCACTTCACATCCCGCCAGCCAATATCAGTAAGGGCTGTTGAGACGCTGAGTGACACGATTCCTTGGGCCACCCCTTACGAGCCAGGATATGTCCCTTCCCAGATATTGTCCGTCCCCGGCGGCGTTTACACATTATACGGTGCCGCGAACGGCTCAGCTCGGGTTACAATCATCGAGAATGAGGATGCTACGGTGGTAGACTCTGTCAGTGTGGCATATGATAGGTATTCCGATGATGGACTTACCTTCCTGGATGGAACGGAGAACGTCACTGTCCGTAACCCGACGGTCACGTTGAATGAAGTTGACTGGTACTCCGACTTGGTTCAAAGCGGGCAGACAACTGCCACCAAGAAGACGAGCCCCGACGGGTTCCGTCTATCCATTGATGTGCTCACAAACATATTCGACGCAAACGGTACCCTCAGCACTACCGTCAATGGCACATTATACACCCAGCCAGCCAACGGTACTTGAATAAAACATATGTTAGACAGTTGTAATAGACATAGCAGTTGCAGTGCTCTCTTTCGCAATCCAATCCTACATTGCGCTATTTCGCCTTTTACTTCTTTGCTGTAAGCATCACCTTGATCTTGATCTTGTTAATCACGGTGGTTGCTACTGAAGCTTCGGATTGCATCATTGCCAGTGCCCGCTTGTTAATTATCGAAGCTGGCCCAGACATGCGTGTCAAGACCTTAGCCCCTGCCATCCAGGTAAGGTCGCGAGCCTATTGGTCACCCTTAGAGCCTAGAGTACATAGGAACCACGGCTTTCCCCTGGACCTAGTTAGAGATTGCAGGCTTGCTGATGAGGTAGGGAAAGGGATAACTTGGGAGCTGGTAGGTTCATGGCTGTGCAGCAATACAATCATTTTCCGTTGGCTTCGCGACGGTGAGTGAGAACTCGGAGAGATCCAATCGAGTCAAGTCATGGCTTCCGCTAGTGACTATTCGGCGATGATGGAGAACATACCTAGGCAGTCAGTCATGTATTTGGCGATTCCGCCTGCTGAGCTCATGCCTACATCCCGTAGGACTGTCACTATCGTGTCCAGCAATCTGACTGATAGTCCGGCCCATCGACCTCAACTATTTCGTTACCGAAGTTGATAAGTCGGTCCAGGGCTATTCCCTGCGTAAGGTTGCATCTTTCATGCCGGGAGACGTGACATTATCAAATGCGAGATGCCTTTCCCTGCTTCGAGCCCCTTCACAGACGACGCAACTAACGCGTACCTTGGCGGCAGGATCAAGGCACAAGGCACACTTACACATGAGTAGGTGTAGCTCAACCTTCCATGGCTGCGGCACGTGGGCGATAAGAGCAGTGGTAGAAGGCAGACTTGCGTTCGGAAGCTTCTCGTCGCGGGCGTTAGCTTGCAGAGTGGAGGAGATCTGCGCAAAGAAACGATGAACGCCAAAAATTCAAACAAGGCAGATCCTGGACATCTAAGGCAGCAGGTAAAAGAATCAACTCATTCTTCACAGCCGAGCGTCGTCCTGGTCTTATTAATGCAAACACTAGACTTATGCCAACGCCGAGACAGGGGTACATGATAGGCCAAGGCGAGTTGTGCAGTGGAGCATCTCGTATCTCGGTTTTGCCTACGAGTCCGAGTCCGAGGTCTTTATCTGGGGTCGTCTCGTATTCGTACCCCGTACCCTTGGCAAGTGTTTCAGTCCCCTACATTTCGGTTGACTTGACTCGTAAGTAGCCCCGTCTTAACCGAGAACCTACCCAATGTAGGACCCTACAGCTCCTTTTTTTTCCTTTTTCCCCTCTGCCGAAGTTTGCTTGGGTAGCTGTGCCTTTCGTACACGCGCAGAAACCTCGGATGGCGTCGCCGGTTCAGAAGCCTACTCGAAGGCCGCATGCGAAAACTCGGACTGGATGCCGAGTATGCAAATCCAGAAAAGTCAAGGTAGGATCGCTTTTTGCCGGTACTCTACTTTGACCTTGTCCAATCCCTGACCGTATCTGCATAGTGCGACGAGTCTCGACCGTCCTGCCGGAATTGTCTGAGGTAAGCTTTACTTCAGCCGCATCGCCGGCTCCGGAGTATCATCGGTGTGCTGACTTGGGCCCGTTACCAGACGCGGGATCAGCTGCGATTTCAGCGTCTCGGCTCACCATGCCGCTCTTAGCCCACCGAGTACCAGTACCAGTACCGGGCAGTCTCCGGCTCGGGTTCCGGTCGCGTCGCCGATAGCTTCGGTCGGCTGCCAACCTACGCCGGCCGGCTGGTTCAGCGCTCTCGATCTCGAGCTTCTCCACCACTACACCACCTCGACGTGCTTCACGTTCTCCACCGAGCCCATGACTCGTAACTGCATGCGCGTGAATGTTCCCAGAATAGGATTTTCGCACCAATATGTGCTCAAAGCCATTTTATCCATTGCCGCGCTGCACCTGGCACGGATCAAGCCCCAGCGGAGAGATGTGCTCCTCGAGCAAGCGATGATCCACCATAACGCGTCGTCGTCGCTGGCGCTTCCCGTGCTCAATAATATCAACTCGGAGGATTCGGTACCGATGTTCTTTTTCAGCATGCTCACGACTTATATCTCCTTCGCTGGCCCCAAGGAGTCGGACAACCTGCTCGTGATCTCGAACGGAGACATGCCCGAGTGGCTGTTCCTCTGCAGGGGGATGAGCAGCGTAATAGACGCCGCCAGCGAGGGCATGCGCTCCATGTTTTTTATCGGCGTCGTATTCGAATCGGGGAGGAAGCTGGACAACATCTGGTATACGAACCCGCCGCCGGACCACGAAGGGCTCAAAGAGCTCGAGGGTCTTATCACTTTCTACGTCAAAGACCCCGAGAAGCGAGACGAACTTACCTTGGCAATAGACCAGCTGAGGCGGAGCTTCGGCATCTTCTACGGCAGCAACTACACGGACGACCAGCGGATGAAGAGCGCGTTTATGTGGCTCTTGAAGGTCCGCAACAGCTTCGTGAATCTGCTCAAGGAGCGCGACAACGAGGCGCTGTGCGTACTCGCCTTCTTCTGCGTCCTGCTCCAGCGGCTGGATTACCACTGGTGGATCGAGGGCTGGGGCGTTCATTTAGTTGCTAGAATATACTCGGTGTTAGATGACGGCTATCGATTATGGATTCGGTGGCCCATCGAAGAGATTGGCTGGGCCCCATGATATTAGTTTACGTGTAAGATAATACAACATAAGTCTAGGAGTTTACGTCAGCTTGAAGTACTCTCGATCAGGTTAGCCCTTTTAGCTCGTCACAGCTGGACTGTGATATTGTGTTAGTATCGTGGGTTTATTGACTATGGACTTTACAACAGCCACGCTCTCTTCCTGAAACAATATGAATGTAGCCAGAGTCAGATTGTGCCAAATGTGACACCAATATCAAATCAATTCTCATGAAAATGTAGTCGCTGGTTGGACCCAAACGTCCGGAATAAAAGTAATGTCATCACGCTACCAGTTCCGTAACTGGTCCTTCCAACCCTTTAACCATTCTGAAATGAGTAGGAATAATGACGCTGTTGTCGTAAAGAGGAATAACAGGAGGTGCCACACCATCCCGAACGCGCAAAAGAGATCTATTCGAAGGCGACATGATCCTTCAGGACCTGACATCCCACCACGCCATCGTTCTCATTCCGGATTTCCCATTGCGACAGCGTCAAGTGCTTATGCTTGAAGCGCTTACCGCGGGCCGCGGCATTCGGCTCGGGCTCTACGAGCTTCGCACCGCAGCAGTCCCAATAGCATGCCTGGATGATACAGGCGAACTCGGACATCTTGACATTCCCCATGGTGAGGAAATGCTCTTTCAAGGGCTGGCCCTCCTCTAACAGCTCGTCGTTCCACGATCGGATTGCGCCTGCGAGTTTTATTCAGTTAACTAGCTGCGCATAATGAACCTCATAATACAGAGATTGCATACCGGGATGGTAGTGGCACTCTCCGTGGTGTACCCAAGGTTGCTTTGGATGGCTCCACGCGTTGGGGGAGCGCTCGAAGCGAAATCTTTCGCCGCAGTTCTGGCACTTCTTGTAAGAAGCTTGGAGTTGTTCCGGCAGGTTGGCCAGGGCGGCTTGCTTCGCGACGAATGAGCCGAAGTCTTTCTCCGCGGATTCCTTTCGCTGCTGGGCTGCCTGGATCAAATCCCGGGTCACCAACGCGTCGGATACCTTGCACCGCAGCACTCCTCGCTCGCTCATGTCCTTCAGGATGTACTCCATGTGTTGATACAAGTCCATGGTGTCGAAGTCGTGAGCAGCGAACTTGTAGCAGTCGTCGGCGACGCGGAGCATCGTCTCGAGCTTGAGGTCGTTAGATTGGGGGTGCCCGTTTTGACAGGCCGGCATGTTCCAAACTGGATCATCCAGCGCCAGGCCAGCGACGTCAGTCGGATTCCCGGGGGGACTCGATGACGGGGGAGAAGGGTAGTTGGCACGAATAGCGCTGTCAACATTGCTTGGCTTATAGTTGTTGTATACCAGATGCTTCAGGCGGCGATATTTGTCCTTATGTTGTCGGCGGCCGTCAGCTAGCTTCTTGGCTACCTCTCTGAGCTTGGGAACTTGTTGGGTAGCTTGCGTATTCTCCATCTTGAATTTGATTGAATGAGTGGAAATCAATGAGGTTATTACTGGTATTGGAGATGTGGTTGATGATTAGATGTGGTTATGGGACGAAGAAGAGGAAGCGCTTGTGCAAAATTGGGTAGAAAAATTGACCAAGACAGATGGGTGGTTGTGGGTGTGGGTGTGGGTGGTTAAGGTGAGAAAAGCAGATGCGAGGAAAAAAGTTGTTTGAGAATGGGAAAAGATCTGGGGTTGTGAAGATGTAAAATGCGTAGTAGTCGAGCAGAAAAGCTCGGTATTCGTGAGTAGGAAACAGCTGTGACAAGTCTGGTGGAGTGACTCAGGTAGGTAACCCAGGTTTCTGCCGTATTTCAACCACTTCTCATGGTTACTGCATCATGTGAATAGTGTGTTTGACTGGTGACTTTTCTCCCTTACCCCAAACCCGAGTTTGGCTGTCAAAACTGGGCAACTGCCATGTCGGGGAATCCAGGGGTAAGATGGCGAGGTCTACGACAATTCGTTTGGACCTGGTGTACCAATAGGAAGCCACGGTAAGTTTTCAAGCCCATTGCTAGAGATAATTGGCAAATAGGACATATTAACCCCCAAACCAAAAAGGAGCATTATTCCTAATTGATACGTCGGTTCATTTCGAGGAAATGCCTTCACCACCATTTTCCACCAACCCTCAACCAACAAGAAAGAATACGATTCGCAACCACCGTCGTTAGACAACGAATTGACAGACTCGTAGAGCAACGCCAATCCAGAGGCAGTGTAACAAAGAATGGCCTACTCTTTCAAAAGCACTCGGTCCATTTCAGTTTCAAGATTACTATGGCTCAATACAACAGCCGTCTGGCCAGGATTTACTAATTCGATGTAATTCCTAGAAAGTGGGTGTATTGACAATATATAACCAGAACGCTGATTGAAAGAAAAGGCTATTTAAGGGCGCGTACGTGCCCCTTTTGTAGATAGATTTAGGAGTTGCAATTTGCCTTAGGTAGGTATCTTGATATTTGCTAGCTAAGACAACCGGGTCCACAGTATGGCCACCAGGGTTACATATTTGTACAATCTTAAGTCTATTGGTATCTTCATGCCCGGAGCCTTGTTCCTCATCCAATAAAGCAACGCCTATTCTATGGCACAAACTGACAGACAGACAGAGCAGACTCGAAAATTGCAGACTGATGGTTCCGTCGCTACCCAATTAGCCCCGAGCAACGGAAATGATATGCTACGCTCATCGATAACATATGGGGTTGTTATACATCTGGGCAGGCCGTGACGCTCAGTCAGTCTGCCAGCATTACAAAAAGCAAGGACCGGACGCACCAAGTTAACCACTCGCAGATGCTCTCAACAAGCCATGCAAATCCAATGGCCAGTTCGACACAAAGGAGGAGTCCTCTAACCACCAGCCCAATGGCAACGCCAAGTCACGAGATCTTCTTGGTCCGGTTCTTGGCGACATTGACTTTGCCGGTCAGAATATCGGTTTGGTTGTTGACGTGATCCAGCATCTCGGTCTGCTCCTCGACCTCGCGGTGAATCGCCTCGGCCATCTCGCGCTGTCTACGAATGATTTTCGCCAGCTCGTCCACGTCTTCGTCCTGCTCCTTCATCATCTGCCTCTGCAGCTGCAACACGCCCTGGTTGTCCAGCTCCCGCGTCCGCTCGTTCTCGGGCAGCGGGGCGCCCAGGACCCTTCCGCGAGCCTTGGGTCCGTTTCCGATAAGCACGGCCTTATCTGCCGCCGAGGGCATGGCCTTCTGGGACGCCTTTGCGGCGGCAGATACCGTGGTGCTCAGCTTCTCCAGGTCCTCCCTTTCGACCCGAGCAGCGGCGAGCAGATCTTTCCGCCGCCTGATCTCGCCGTCGCCTAACCTCTTCGCGTCTTGTATAGACCGCAGCCCGTCTCCCAGAATGGTCACCAAGCCGCCGGCCTTGACTAACGCCTTCTTGGCAGCTGAGCCGGCCTCGAGCGCGGTGGAATTGTCCATTGCGCTATCCCTCCTCGCTAGGCACCGACGTGCCTCTTGAAAGTCCCTCTTCATCTCTCCGTGTAGATCGAGCCACGTCCCCGGGTCTTGTGCAGCAGCGGCATTCGCGGCGTCTCGGCTGGGGAGACCGTAGCCAGCCCTCACGCTCGCGGCGCTATTGCCGGTACTGCTCATGCTGGGGAGGTTGAGGAAGGTGCGCCACGCTGGTGTGTCGCGCCATCGTCGGTCGGGGGACTCCGCAATAGCTCTGAGGTAGGTTTCAAGGCCGCGACGGCGATCTTCCGTCAGTTCGGGGGATGAGACCGTCGACTTAAACCACGACTTCCCTGGTAAAGGGGTAGGCGGTGGAGTGCCGACTAGGGAAGTCAGGTTCTGGTGTAGCGTAGCGAAGTCGGAGTATCGCTTCTGCACGACAAACGTTCGTAATGGCAGGCGTAGGGTAATGTTGTAGAGGGTGTATGGCTTCGAATTATCGGCCGGGGTATGAAGCGACGTCGTCGGTATCGTGATCTCGGCGGGTGGCGCCATACCCCTAAACTTGGACCAATTCGAATTGCAACGGAAAAGACTAAGGATTGATTAGGATGTTACGTCGATAGTCCGACTTTCTTTGTGTCCTGATATTTGAAAATGCAGTTATTAGAATACTATATCCACCGTTGTTGGTAAGAGGAAGTAGAACAGCAAGCAGGCAACAAGCTTTGAAGCTTCGGGGTACGAGGCTTGAGGCACGAGACAGCCGCACGAGGCGTTGGGCGGGTGACGTTGTGGGGCGGGTTGAAGACTTGTAAAGTGCATATCTCTGCGTCATTACAGTTTTTAAATGCATATCAAAGACGATATAAGGTAATATAGTCTGCTAACCGAATCTCTACCACTTATTATCCAGGGCAGGTCGCAGTCCCAAATAAAATTCATCCTAAGTCCGGACTCTTTCATCTCTTCTTCGCATTCACAATTCGAAATGCTTTAGAATTCATTCCCAGTTTTTTCGACGTTATATGTCCGTTGCTTGTTGCAGGTTCGACACTTGGCGCAGAGCATTTCCTCAGTAATACGTCTCTTCCATTATACATCAGGCGTAAAAACCTCGAGAATGAATGTTGACCTCGATTTTAGAGATGTGGGATCTGTCTTCAAAGACATCGGAATGCGTTGGAATATCAAGCGCAGAGTTTAGGTAATTCGCCGTCAAGATTGAGTGCTGTCAGCGAATACCTTAGCTAAACAAAGTTGCTGGTATCATCTCATATCATCTCAGCTGCGGCTAAAAGTGGAGTTGCAGCTTCACTGGTGATCCCGACTTTCAGCTCCCAACTTCTCGGGATTTGTTGAGATTTACGGAGGACCATGACAATAGTAATAACGAAGATATCCCCGACTCCGATCAGCTGCCAACTTGTTCGTGCTTATATTTACAAAGATGCAGAATAATAGTCGGGGAAATGGAACAAAGATAGCGCGACATCACGGAAATCTAGTATTAAGCTAAAATGTCCCCGTGGTATCATGAGAGCTGGAGCAAACACACTATGAAGTCATCCAATGGATTGGGATATGCTCTTCGGCTAGATGTCGGTGGATAGGTGATGATCCAAGCTTTGATCTACCGAGACAGACTAGTGAGCCGAGACATGAATCAGTTTGTCAGGTCAGTCGAAGTCCATCAGGTTGATCCCGTATAGACGTTAGCTGTTGCTTGTCTGACAGCGCATAATTAACTATCACGACGTGTGACAAGTCCGTAATTCTCAGACAGAGCCAGGTGTTTGTGGCATCAGAGTTTTCCACGTGTGGTAAACTGCAGTAACGTTACCATCTCCATCACTCGCCATGTCTCAATAACGTCGAATATCGACCCAATCGTAAGGCCTCGGTAGCCTTCAGCTGAACCAGCTGGACGAGTACGAAGTAACCGCTGCGCAAAATTTACGTCTTGACTCGTAAAGTTCAATGGGCGCGAGGCTTTCCAGAGTGCTGGAACGATAACGTGCATAGGCGAGGATAAAAATAGGCCAATATCGGGACACGACAGTCAGCAAATGCCGCACTCGCCGGCCGTGTCTACCCACCTTTACCTGTTAAAACTTTTATTCCTGGCGAATAGGAGGAACAGCGCAGCATGAACCCTTGAAGGAGGCTTGTCAGGGTCCACGGACTAGACCAACAACAGTAAGGGCCGGCATTGGGAACGCCCAGTTTTTCCTCTTCCAGCCAGCCAGCCTCTTCCAATGCTAGGACCCGCTGCTAACTTCATAGCCACCCCGGAGGCAATACGAGATCTTGGCGGTCCAATGAAGCCGACGATCTCCAGCCGACGTCACTCCTTTTCCGCTTCTGTTTACTGCTACCCATCACCAGATCTTAAAATCCTTACACGAGATGAGCTACCCACAATGAAACCAGACAGTTTTGTATAAATTTGAATGACCGCCTCTCATCTTGGAAGGGGTTTTTGTATACATCATCCAACAATAGAATTCAAATATTCGCTTTATAATAAATCAACAACATTAATTCACAACATCAATATATACTTGCAATCATAATACCTAATCCACTATAATCCCTACCACCACCACAATCACAATGCGCAGCTTCATCGCAACCGTCGCCACTCTTCTGCCTCTGGCAGCTGCGGCACCGTTAGATCTCCAACCCCGCGACAGCAACCCGGGTTGTCAAGCGGCCTCGTTCGGCGACTTCGAATGGACCATTGAGAACTTCGACTACCACGCGTCGTACATTTTCACGACGCCGGCGCACCAAAACTCGTGGGGTTACGTAAACTTCAACCTCACCAACCCGGCTCTCGAGTATCAAGCCATCTGCAGCGCCGCCAGCAACCAGCTCAGTGATTTCTTCTACGGCACCATGCCCTACACCTGCAAGGCGCCCGACGGCTCGACCACGAAGACCACATTCGACTTCAGCCGTCCCAGCGAGGTTCTGAATGTCAACCAGACATGGACCTGCAGCGACGCGGACCCGCAGTACCCGACCACCATCAACGCGTACGGGACGGTCGATCTGGATCTCGGATGCACCGACGAGACGTGGACCAACCCGAACTGGACAATGGGGCAGATCTACACGGACCGGACCGTCACGTGCAAGCCGGTGACGATCCCGCTGAAGCCTTACCAGATGACGGCTGTCGCATAAGCTTTTCTTGGGACTTCGGCGCGGCGTTTCGGTTCAAAAATGAAACGGGGGGCATTGGAGCATAAGCATATATCAAGCATAGCAGGGCACATATAAGGACATGACCATGACGTTACGATAGTACACGATGACATACGTTCATGTCACATACATAGATAAAAGTAATAATTATAATAAAATCATAATTGCGTATTCGAATTATCAGCTTGTATCTAAGAATATTTTGACTGCCTCGATCTCTATGACCTGTACAAATAACAGGTTGTTTCGAATCCAAAGCACTACGATTAGTTATGTATTCAGATTCAAACAGCATTGCTTAGCATCTTTGTTGGTTTTATTACAATCTCTTTTCGAGCACTGTTGAAGGTGGAAATGTCTGGGGCCATTGTTTTTTTTTATAAATGAGTGACTTGTTAGTGTTGATTTCTAACGGGATAGATCTACCTAATAAGAGTGGTTTCGCTCCACGCTTACATTCTATGCTAAACAGCAATCAACCTTCCTACCTCTAAAAGTGCCATGTCCACCGTTCCCAGATGGTTGTCCGGAATGACAGTGAACTGCCTTCCTCTGGCTGGTTGTATCCGCCACGACCAGCTTCAGTGGGCTTGTTATCGTCTTCCCCGTCTGCCTCATGTTCTACTTTGACTTTCTTCCCCTGTTCGCGTCCAGCCTCTGAATCAGAATGTCTCTTTTGACCCTGGCTGCTGCTACCTCGACTCGTCTCCATGGGCTGATTGTAACCACCGCGGCCATCTTCGGGCTGGTTGTATCCACCCCGACCAGCCTCTGTGGGCTGGTTATAGCCATCGCGACCATCCTCCGGTTGGTTATAACCACCACGACCATCCTCCGGTTGATTGTATCCACCGCGGCCGTCTTCTGCAGGTTGGTTATATCCGCCCCAGCCAGCCTCCGTAGGCTGGTTATATCCATCACGACCATCTTCTGGCTGGTTGTAGCCATCTCGGCCGTCTTCTACAGGCTGATCATAATGACCTGCAACCGTCCTAGGAGATACAGGCTCGTCAACTGGGGCCCTGGCTCTCCTGTTGTAGTCGATATCGTTGAAGTTCATCAAAATTGGAGGAACCCCGTTCTGATTAGCTGTAGCACGGTATCTCTCGCCGCGCTCAAAGGCTTCGTCACGTGGATCAGAAATAAAAAGCCGGCTATCACTACCATCGTGGGGTAGGTCAAATGATGGGGCGTAAGTAAGTGTATGAGCATATCTTCCCCTGCCAGGATAAACGTCAGGGTGCTCGTGATAAAGGTACCTGGGATTATAGTCGTAAAAGTGGTTTTGAAGGAGCCTTGGTAACCATGGGAAGGTCTCTAAGACAACGTCGAAGGGCATTGCAAGAACCTCCAGTGGGATTGGTACGGGGGGAATGAACTCGTAGTGCTCGGTCGCCGGATTTGGTAGATTATCATATTGGCTCTGGCTCAGTAAGTGATCGTTCTCGCGATTGTCTGGAGCATCATTGCCTTTTTCTACCGAGTCACTGGAGCTAGAGCCTTCCATCGAGTCGAGGTGAATGCGCATGTTGGGCAACAGTATTGGCGTCTTCGAGATAGTTGATATGTTCGCTTTGTATTGTGTAATTGTGTGAGACTAGGTCGATTGAGATTTGAGATGCAGTGAATTGTTGAGATGAGATGAGATGAGATGAGGAATTGGCTGGACTTAGGCGGCAGTTTCACCTCATATAAATATACATATAATACAGTCTCTGGTCAGTATCATACCTAGAGATCAAGCACAGCAATGCATATGTAAACAAACTACAAGTATGAGTACATAAGGTCTGATACAAACCTAATGGACTGTGCTAAAACTTGGGGGTTGTTTTTAGACTTGAGAGTTGTGTTCAGACTTAAAATTTTCACAATAGCATGGCTTATTTCCCAAGCAAGTCAACTCGTTTATATTAATTATCTGACAGTTGTTCTGGTGTTACTCTATCGTTTATTATTGTTTTGGCTTTTTTGCAACGCGATATAAGTTGCCTATGAATTGTTTTCTTTCATATATCGGTCATATAACTCATTGTCTTTTTCCTGAACTGGCACTGGAGTTAGAGCTAGAACTAGAACCACTAGATGTAAGATTCGTGTCTGCTTGACCGGCTGTTGATAACTAAGTGCTGCTGCTATTACTGCCTGAACTCCCCTGAGCGCTGGCGACATTACACCAGCACCTGAAGAATTTCTTGTGGCAAATTGGACATACTTCATCGGCACCCATGGTGAAGTATATAGTACGTAAGTAATACTAGAAGCTTGAAATAAATGACTTGAAACTGATGCAAGGGGAGTTTACAAGGCTGATGAAAGCCCCGGATATGATATAGCTAGGTAATTTAGGGAGCAATTAATACAAACAAGGTAGGTACCTAGGCAGACTTTATACACAGCCGTAAGCCAAGAGTTACGTGAATTAATTTATGATGACAAAAGTATTGTTAGAGGTAAAAAAGAAAGCGATAAAATGAATCCACTAAAGCCGCTGCTAAGTCATTACTTTGCCAAGACATTCATAATGGGATTGTTCACCTTAGCTACGAGATAAAAGGTAGTGTTTGTAGTAAATTAAGTCCAGCTATATTCTTTCTTTATTAAAAAGCGAGATAGATACATGTAAGTATTTCATAGTTTCGGGTGTGGTTCCATTAGCTACTTGCTAATGTTAAGGGGCTAGATCTCTGGCATGACATGGTAGACATACAAGATGTACATTAATCGTATATACAATATGACAATAAGCAATCTAGCACTTAGCACAAGGTATTAACCTAATTATTTAACCGTAGTTTTCGGGTCAAAGTTTATTGTCTAGAATTGAGAGCGGGCGGGTGCGTAGAGTGACAGGTATCAGTATTTGCATATGGACTTGTGGCTCCGGCACGTTAAGCACGGTGATAACTCTATTAGTTGACATAGGCTAGACGCCTGTGGTGTCTGACAAATGAATTAGGTATGCCTTATTATTGGAGTGCTGATATTGATTCGGCGAGATAACAAGAGGCTCGAAAGAGTCAAGAAATTAGATGGGAGAGAAGAGGTCTTATTAAAACAGGTAGTTATAATGAAGAAGGAAATAGTGAAGTTAGGAAGCAAGGTCGGCGTAGTGGCATATTTCGGTCTCTGTAAGAAAGAGAAATATTACCCCTGAGTTGTTTCTGATGGTTGCCAAGGATGACTTTGGGTACATTTCTATAACCGCTCTAATTGAATATCGAATATTCAAGCCCCATGAAAGTAAGATTTGATAGAACTGATCCATTTCTTCTACTTGATATCAACTATCTGACTATTTGGTACATATCATGAACGTGTCTAATGCACTCGATGCCAACAAACTGGCCCTTCCAAACATCGCCGTTTACGTTGCGCGAAATCAACGAGTACAAGTCTCTAAACAATAGGACATACCGATCCAGGCTGAACATCAATTCCAGTCCTCCATACATTTTTAACCTTAGGTAATTACAAAGATGCGTTTACATTCATGTCTTAAGTAGGTATATACGTGGAGTTTAGTAGCATCATTGATTCATGGTTCCTTGCGCAACAACATAGGTTAGTTGCTTCCCACATCACATGGTTGGCCTCGAATTATGTTGCTTGGTCTATCAAAGAACTGTAACTAGCGACCTGTCACGAGAGCTTCACAGGAAGAATACTAGCTTACGAGGTCAGTAGCTAAGTAGGCAGTTACCGGAAAGGTGACTTGAAACAGTAGGTACTTACCCAAGGTAGCTGTGTCGGGCGTTAGTGATATTTGAAAGAAGCACATCATTATGTAAAGGCGGCAAAGGTCATTAAAACAAAGGAACGATGCACTTGTTCATATATGCACATAGGAGTTAGAAACAAGGGATCGGGAAAATATCATAATAAAAGGGGTATTCGCTCACAATAATCCGTGCAAACGCAAGGCTCACCCGTAAATTAAATGCTATCTCTTAAATTATTGCAATTTCTAATCTAACAATCGTACAGGCCTAGATCTCCCCAATGTTGTAGAGTCCATCAGGAGCAGAAAGCTCTGCATGTGACATCATCGCCGCGGGGGTCTGGTCCAAGATACCCGTCTCAGGGTCTCGCCTAAGCGCGACAAGACCTGATTCACCTTTCGAATTGCTAATAAATAGGAAACTCTGCTCGGTATCTTTGCTAAGTTGGAACGTGACAGGTTGTCGACCACCGCTTGGCGTCTTGCCGACGTAGTGGAGGCGGCCGGTGCCCCCATCCGTCCGGAAAGCGAAATGCAAGATGTAGTCCGTCTCCTCACCTGTGTCGCAGACCCCGACGTAAATGTCCCTCTGGTTCTTAGCCGCTTCTATCATCAGCGCAATCCCTTCTGGCGGGCCGTCATACGCGCTCAAGTTTTGGACCTCGGCTATCCGAATTGTGTCGCCGGGGTCGCCCCAGTAGGTAAGCTCGCCGTAGACGTACTCGACTCGGTATAAAACGATATCTTTTTCTTTCCTCGCCACAACTAAGTAGTTCGTTCCCTCGCTTGTAAGAAATGCAATGTAGTTCTCCGTCTCCGTGTATACGTCGGGCATGCGGGGGCCTATATGTATCGAGTCGATTAGCCGGCAATGGTCGTCTTTCGTGTCTATGATTGCTAACACATCATCATCATGGAACGAGACAACGATGAAACGGCCGGTTGGGTCAAGAAGAGCCTGCAGCGGTTTACGATGTAATATCGACGTATCCAACTGTAACATCCTTAGGCTTCCGTTGGCTGCTGAAGAGTCCCATATCCGCCATTCTCCGTTGCCAGTTTCAACGATACGGGTCTTATCGGCGTTGAAAGTGAGGAACCAGCTATACCAGAAGGTTTTGATTCTGAAGACCATTGTAGGCTTGTCGAAGAATAATTTCGAGAGGGCACCATCTGCGGCCAATCTAGGCAAATTGTTGGCGCCCGAAAAGTCGGGGCCAAGCTTGAACACACTAATGCGGTCACCTACAGCATTGTTGACATACAAGAGGTTTGGCTCTTTGAAAAGTATCGAAAAAGGTTCGAAATCTGGATTTTCTTGCTCATACGTTCCGGTAATGATAAACTCGTTGCCATCGAAGTTAAGAACTAAGAGCTGGCCTCGACTACTAGCGACGAGCTTCTTTAGCGCAGAAATTTGGCCAGCCATTATTCGCTATTCGAGGAATGTTTGAAATATAGATGACGGAAGACGTACTAGGTAGTGGGTGTATGTATGTTGAGGGGTATCGTGAGATGCGTTGATGTGTCTGAAAGTACTTCTGGAAGACGTTGGCGATATATAAAAGATAATGGAATCAAACAAAAATAACCAATATATTAGAACAGCCGTGGCTATGGATGAACAACATCAGTTGGTAGCAAACTGGATCGTTTAGTCGTGATATAAACGCATATGAACAAACTCACGTACATAGCATATCTTCAATTAAGTTAATTATAGGCACAAGGCATCTACGTTCTTGGGTATACCATCTACTAATTAACCCATCAGCTCTAGTAGTCGGTCGTACTTCAACATGGGCCATAATTATAAAGTCATGCCATGTACCCAACCAAACAGTGAGGAAACAACAGCGTTCTTACGCGAAGGGCTAAAATTCTAAGATCTAGATACATAAAGGAAGTGAGGACAAAGGAGCCCGGCCCTTAGCAGCTAAATTTGAATTCCGTGGCACTATGCACCGCCAACAGGTCGACACTCTTAGCAGTGTAGTACCTCAATGTGTACTAGTTCCAAGCGTGGTTCCAGGGAACTATTGCCCAAGTCTGGTAGGTAAGACCGCCTTCAAGAATATTCCTAACTCCAGCACCTTCTCAGCGACTCTCAAGGTTTGGAGACTGATAGGCGCTACACCTAAAGGG
Organism: Hypoxylon cercidicola; assembly: GCA_022578845.1. NCBI lineage: Eukaryota > Fungi > Ascomycota > Sordariomycetes > Xylariales > Hypoxylaceae > Hypoxylon > Hypoxylon cercidicola. Next base: position 291,469 of record MU399526.1, read on the forward strand.
CGCTAAAGGGGGGGAGTAACAAAGGTACAAGAAATACGTGAGTCTGTACTGGGCCGCCAGTTATACAGCGTAGTATGCCTCTGCCTGTGCTACCATTTCTGAGTACCTACACATCTACCTAGGCTCTTCAAAGGTTCTTCTAATACCTGCATGTATCTGTCTATGTTTTGATCAGGTAAGTCCTTTATCTGTTGTTACTCCAGAGGACGTAAGTTGCGTACCTACCTAAGGGAGGTATGACTTAACACTGATCAGGTTGCCCAGTACCTAGCTTTAGGCGCTCTATAACGCGGTACCTCTATATGTACTTACAACCCATAGGCGCTTCACAGTTTCCCATTTCTGTTGCCGTCGTTACTGTCTCTATGCCACAACCCTAAAGCGCACGTGCCAAAGTAGTAAAATTCAGCAAGGTGAGAAATTTCCATTGCCGTCTTCACAACTCAAATACCTTCCATGTCTTCGAACCTCACAACACCAAAGCAGTCATTGCACAACGCGCTTTAGGATCCAAACACATTGGTATTCAGTATCAGCATACTGAAATCACAATGCGCATAATCCATAGGCTTTGATCTGCACAAAGGCGAACTCAACCTGATCTTCCGCCAGTATTCCCTACCTCCCCAAACACAACCTACCTATCCTTCCATCTTATTTGATCACCTAAAGCACGTACCAGCAACTATCACCATATGTCAAATCCTTCTTATTGTCGCTTTATACTAAGAACTCAGCATTCAGCATTCAACGTCCCACCACCATCACGTCGGGATACCTAAGTAGCCCAGGAGAGACATGTCAAAGCATTACGCTAGAGCATGCAATCAGCGTTTCAATCGCGGTAAGCCTAATAGATGCCAAGGATCTCCTTCTTCAAGACATTTCTCTAATATTTCTATCTGCAGACAAACAGCGCCAGCACGGTGTCACGATGCAAATCTAGCGACACGGAATAACCATGTTGTTGCGCGAGAGGCAGATGTAAAGGCTCTCTGCTGCCCCGTCTCAGTCTCCCCTCTCTAGGCGAACAGACCAACCCATCATCCAATGGGCCAAGTGCTGGTAGACTACAGCCCTGAAACTTACCGATGCAACAACATTGTTCGCACCTTGCGTCTAGGGGTTCTCGTTAACTGTGGCCTACGATAACCACAGTTATCCCTACAACGTGACTGAAGTCATGGACTCATAAAGTACAATATATTCCAACGCCTTGTGGCTTAGACCGTGTCGCTGATAGTGTTGTAGTAGTAATTCATTTTGCTAAGCACAAAAAAGACCGAGTATGTTATATTATGATTACAGTCATATTCGAAGGATGCAAAAAGCTAACGCAGTCAGGAATCGACACGGTGGAACTGTCCAGGCTGCAACAACCACATCACCGCCCGGACATGGGAAAGACACCTGTTGGCGCGCGTCCGCGTGTACACCCTCGCCCGAACAGCGGCTGGCGTGGTTCGCCATATATGGGCCGACCACTTCAGCCGCTGTGCGGGTGGGTTGGAAACGAGTCGAGAGATGTCGTCAAGAAGGTCCTGGTTATTTTTTTGCGCATCTTGCACCCGCAAGAAGCCGGATACCTAAGTAAGTACACTGGCCTCATAGCCTAGATTACGTCTACTGACATTAGTCAACAGTACGCAATAATCATGGGCCCAGCCACATCAGTGACAGCTTTCCCGACGGTGCTCGCGCCAACCACACCCCGGCCCCTCCTCAGAACAACGACCAAGCTATTCCTGGCTCTTCCAGCGAAGGCTTGTCGCTGGAGCTTCGAACGAAGGCCTGTTCCTGACTCTTCCAGCGAAGCCAGTAACAAAAGTCCATTGAAGTGGCCTCGTTATAATCACTTAGCCAAGTCGAGGGCCTAATGCAAAGAGCACGAACATTACCACGTAGAAGATGTTTGCGTTTGGCCCGGCAGCAACTTTACCGACCCTGAGGAAAAGATGCAGATACACATGGGCAAAGAGCACGTCGAGAAGAGCGAGAGCGGGAGCCACCTGTAACAACAACCAAGCAACCACCTACTAGTGGCGAAAGGTGTACTCGCTCGTACACGACATGAGCACTAACTTGTCGAGGCATCGTTTTCCACTGCTGTTACAAGAAGGCTCTAGACACCGGATTAATCCCCCAAAACACTGGTCCCATCGACGTGCCCAAGCTGCTGCTAATGAACCTGGCCTGGAGCAGGGCGAGGAGTTCCTTGAAGCCCTCGACCTCTGTTTTTCCACAGGGCCCCAAGAGAGTGAGTCATACCACTTCTCTAAGCCCTAAGGCACCTCCTAAGTTGTAACATTAGTGACAGCAATTTCCCTATATGTTGTAGTTGTCAAGGCCTCAGCCTCTTCCTACCAGGATAGGTCTATGGGTCCAAGGGCCGATAGAGGGACAGAGATATCAGGGGATAGGTTTTTTGTCCCCACTCCATGTATATATCCGGAGCTTAGTCGCAGATAGGCTCATAGCTCTTCGTGCAACAATGTTGTTATTTCCTCATCACTTGGTTGGCCCTATGGCAGTAGTGCTTAGGTGAACGACTGCCACAGATATACCGAACGCGACTAACAAGCGACTTACTGAAGACTAACAGATCTAGACATAATCAACGTAGCTTCCAGAAAATAACAAATATCCTCCCGACTCATTGCGTTGTAATTCTAAACCTAACCCTCTTCTCTCAACCAGGCGAAAAATCAAAGGCCCAGCGAGGCAACGCCTGTCTAAGGGGCTGAAAGCCAAACTACTAGGGTCTTGATATTGAGAAGCATGGGGTCTAGATTAACGGTAGAGCTAAGGTCAGACCAGATAGAGTGACTTGATAAATCTGATCATACATTCTCCTTGGTATGTTACGAATAGATTTAGTGAAAAGTACCTACCTCCTAACCAATATTCCCAGCTGCCTGGCTGTCTAAAAAAACGCCGTGCGAACACTCTACAAACACTCTGCAAATAAGGGACTTTTAGTTACATTCTGTAAATATCATTGCTCTTCTTTAAGCACAATAGATGATATTAGGCCTTTATTAATACATGTCTGTTTATTTCCAGTAGTCTCTAGCAATTTGTCTACTACGGAATTAAGTGCATACTTACATCATGACTGTAGCTTAGTACCTGCTTGAGGATCGGTTGATAGGCCCTTGAAGGTACTGGAGATAGGCGGTAGTGTAATGTTATATTCGAGATTAGTGGGCAGGTCATTGATGGATGGCAAGGTCATGTCCATGTTACCTGTCGTGCTAACTTCGTTATCCGCCATGTTAGCGTCCATGTCAACGTCCATACCAGCATCGAGATCTGCCACTTCGACGTCGAACTGCTTAAGTAGAAGTTTTTCGACGCGCTTTCGTGCTCTCGTCTGTCTTCTTTTTTCTTTTGTTCGTTCGTGGTGTGTAGCACAATAAACTGAGCTAGGACTGTCTTGAAGTGAAGCTTCGCAGACCACACAAGTCCCTCGGGCCTTTCGCTTACGATAATTTTCCTTATGGAGATCTATATGATATTGACACATGCGTTTATTACCCTCTGCAAGTGTTCGGCCACATCCCCCATTAAAACAAATTGTCCTCTGTTGTTTCCGTTCTTTTGATTTTTCATAGTGCTTACGACATAGGGTTGTGCTAATGCCGCTGTATACTGAAGCTCCGCAATCAGCACAGAGTCCTTGAGCTGTTCGCGTGTGGTAACGTTGTCGTCTGTTTTGCTTTGTTTTGTCCTGGTCCGTAGCTGCCGATTCAGGGTCCATGTCTGGCATTCGTTGCTCTTTTGATTGAAGTGGATATGAGTACCGCATTGGTCGGCGAAGTTTAACATGGAGAGCTATTTCATGGTATTTGTAATTATAAATTTCAGCAAACAACAGCAGCGTTCCCGAATGCGGTAATGAGCAGAGTTGGTGTTTTAAACAACGAATAGCGTCGCGTATTGTCTTCGTGATGCCTTTGTAAGATACAACTACGGTACTACGGTGAAAAACATCGTATTAGAGATAGCTTCGAAATTAAAATCGTCCATGGTTTAATATAAGAGAATGTTTAGACCTTGAAGTCTCAAATGAATAAATCAGTTTATATTTCTTTTAGAACTATGCTGTTTAGAAAGTGTTCGTGGAGTGTTCTTTGACCAGTTATATACCACTTAGGTTTCGCTAAGATAATATAATTAACTTTCAATCTAGGAACCTATACGCGGATCTAGTGAGCGTCAACAGATTAGGGGTAGAAAAATGCCAGAGCTAGGTAGTAATATATACAACGGTGAGAAATTGTAAGAAAAGCGGCCACAAAGAAGCCGCAAATAAAGCTGATATCATTCTTTGTCGATGGATATGCGCTAGTCATTAGACAAACCCAGAGGTGACCGATCTCTATTTATCAAGTTTGCGTATGCGGGAGATTAATATAATATGCCAGCAGATGGAAACACAGATCCCTCAATTTATGTCTAGAGGTGGTGTTTCAGTCCAGTTCTAAATTGTCTTGCTTTGCGTGGGCCGACAGTCACACAAAGCCATTAGTTTCTACAAAGAACTGTCTAGACTATGACGCGTCAAGGGATGTACCTGACGTGGTTCTGCGTCTAATAGGGGAGTCGACCCGCTGGAATGTTGAGACACGGGCGCCCAAGAGTCGGGCCCGAGGCACACAGTGAGCGTGTCTCAGCCACCGTAATCAGCCCTATATGCAAGTCTCATGGGGCCTGCGAGGTTGCGGCCGTGTGCACCAATGTTATTCCTGTGCTCGCATGTGCTCGGACGATCAATACTTTTCGCAGCAGAGCAACGTAATAGCGGTGCTTCGATTTCAGACTTGGCATTGAACGAGGCTTTCTTACAACTCGATGCATGCAGTCACACGCTGCAGCGTCCTCGGAGACACATTGCGCAAAGACGAGAGGTCGGTGCGTGCTTAGATATTTATGTACACTGTATAGGTAATTGTAGCTCTCATCTGAAACATCGTGAACGGTCCACTCGACATCTTGCCCCTAGTTTAGCTAGCATTAGTCAAAGACGGCATCGGATTTGGGGAACCAGCGGATAGCGAGATCAGCCTAATAAGCACAGACATCTAGGACGAATCCGACAATGATTGTCTCTTGGCCTCAGCACGAGAGACGATCCTCATGGCTCTATGTAGGTAGGTTACCGGCTAGCGCTGTATATCAACATTCTAGAATAGTTCTCGAGGCACGCGACACGACAGCTCAAAGACAGCCGTGTGAACGGCGTCGAGACGGGGCGGAGATGTGTCAAATGGTTCATTTGCGGCCGCTTTCCGCGCCGCGCAACACGCCGTCGCCGCTAGCACCTTGGTTGCGGATAGACTAGAGCTAGGAAATCGAATGGAGTGGTCCCCCCCTTTTCGCTTGCGACAGTGCGAACCGCGTACATACATAGGTACGTAGGTAGGTGGTCATTGCGCGGCGAAAAGGGCGAGCTGGAGACGGGAAGGGAAGGGAAGGGTGATCGAAGGTAGATTAAGACAGAGAGAATTGCCGCCTCAGATATTCGGTAACGGTTGAATTCGGCTACGCAGAGCGCTTGTATGACCTATTAGAGGCACGTTGGTTAGTTCTTCGGCCCTGCAGGTTTATTAGCTTGACGACAAGTCATTTGATCGGTCGTTTATGACGGTCGCATCTAATTGGCTTCGGTTTGCTGTCCCTAGTGCCAGAAAGGAAAAAAAGAAATATGGATGTCGACTTTGCTCGGCATGGCGATAGCAAAGGTGACATGGCGTGGCTGCTAGTAATTTAAGACGTCGTCACCTGTTATATGGCCGTCGTTATTCGGGCTGTCGGGGTAACTTGTAGATAGTCGCCCGCCGGCCTGAATTTTTTTTTTTCGCCTGCCGTTGGTGATCGTCGGAGGAAAGTTGTGTAGCGCGTATGCGTTGCGTGGGTGAGGCCGAGATCCCAAATGCACGTAGCCGGAGAGGGAAGAGCGGCGGGCGACGAACGGGTCTAAACTAATAACGAGTTACGCCGTCGATCGAAAATCAGGGTCTTTTGTTTCTGTGACTTAAAAAAAACGGATAATCTCCTTTCGGCGAAAATGGCCATCCACAATCGGCCCCTTCGAACAATAGATCCCATTAACAAGTATGTAGCTTGCGGATTGGGGGAGGGATTGGAAAGGGATTGCCGGTTTCTGGTCCCGATCCTACCGAGCTTGGCGATTGGGATTACCTACCATACGGAGATGCGAAGACCAGAACGTCTCCTGACGATGCTAGATAATGTACGTTCGGTTCTCTATGTATTTAAAGGGGGTACCTTATGCCACGTTGTTCGCCACGCTGGTTTGCGTCAAAACGGATGGAAGCGGATAAGGCGAAGAAAAGAAATCAGCTTTGGTGATACGACGGGTGTAAAGATGGGATTGCGCTACCGTTGCAGGCGGGCCCTTGCTTCTCGAGAGAGTGAGGGTGATGTGAAGGCTACGGTGCCATTATGATATGTCGGGTATGCGTTATAGATGGTAGCAGGTGTGGCGATGTTAGTGTAACAACGTAGTAACTAACTGTAAGATATTCTGCTATACGAACGCTTCCTCATTGCTAGTATGTACGTACCAATTAAGTATGTGATCCTTATTTAGATCCTATGTATTATATTAGCAAGAGAATGATAGTAGCAGCATCTATCTGGTATCTTGTTGTTTGGCCACTCGTTCGCAGCTTGACAGTCGGGTATAGATTCGCCAGCGAGATTCTTGTGAACCAGCACTGCTTCGGGCGTTTGTCTCTACAGTATAGACACAGCAATTGTTTGATTGGTCCACTATGACGACACGAATTGGTAGGAAATGCTACTGTCAATGCATTCTGCGCTGCTGCAATGCGACCCTTCTTGCTTCCACATCCGTTATTCCTTCGAGATATGACGAGTGAGGTGCCGAGACCCATCTCTCTCGTCGTGGTACGAGGCGCGAGGGCAGGGCGCTGTTTGTGTGGGATCTGCGCATCGGTGAAAAAAACCCCCATGACTTGCAGTAGAGCAGAGATTATTATTAGTTAGTCTGGCCTCCGAGGTGGGTTCAAGGTTGGCTACATGAGGCCCAGTCCGTAGGGTGCCAATCACCGGTTCTGGGCACGGCAGACAACGGCTCGTCTGGTCGACCGCGAAACTGCAGAATGACAGAATATACCACTCCGGCGGCTCCACGATCTGGGGTTCTGGAGGGTCTAAAAAGATTCTGACCTAAGTTTGATATTGGATTGCGAGATGTCTTAGGTCGTGCCCCTTAATCGATCTATATGTTATCTTTACACATACCAACCTCGCTAAATAACCTTGAATTCTATCGATTGACGTATCAATGGTCCTATGTGGCCTGGCAAGAGTTTGTGACTATGTACCGTGCAACACATCCGGTCGGTGTCCTGGTAGCACGTCTGATTCCTCTCCCGATGGCCCGATATCCTGGGAAAACGAGGACAGGAGGCTGGCTACGGGAGTAGTTCGGATTGTTGGTTCTAACCGTATATACATCCTAAAGACTCGGACTAGAGATAGCGTGTTTTAATAATCAGTGACTAATGGCATCAAACCACGCAGCTCGACGGCCCATCCTTCGCCTCAGAGGTTTCAGGCATGAAAGACAACGCGACGTCATGGGCATGGTGAACACTATTAGGGATAGGGCGAAAGAGGTGTGATCAGGCTAGGGGAGGTCAATTTGGCAGTCATCCATTTCTCAGCCAACTATTGGATAATTAGTTGGACTTCATTTGTCGAAGGAATTGGACGGGAACCGTTCTTTTCCCTTTCTAGTTCTTCCCCGAGGGTGGTATGCTAGTACCGCTGTACGTAGCACTTCAAAACGATCGGCATATCTTAGAAAGGCATCCCACCCTTGCTTGTAGCCGGGGAGCCCCTGTACATGCGAGCACGGGGCGCTATGGTGCTCGTGAGAAAGTCTGGGGAAGACAAGGGTAGACTTATGTAGTGCGGAGAGTTTTTACCTCGGAATGACGCTCCCATGAGAATGTCATAGCAGGACTTTGTAATCCAATGGCGGATAGACTGGATTATGAGTCGTTTCTTATACCAAAGCCTTGCGGATTACCACCGTTTGTATGTGAATAGGGAGTTCGTTTGAGTCACTGAAGTCGATAGTCACTGCTCGAAATCTACCAACCTAGGGATGTAGTCTGGTTCAGAGAAGTGGTGTGGATTGTACATTCGTGTTTCATAGACAGCCGGGATAACGGGGTTTATCTAAGTCCAGGGTTGAGCTTGACCTTGACTTTGCTAGTGCTAACTTTTCCAGCACGGCGATGGATTTGTGCTGAGCTTCGAGGAAACCATCGGTTCGTCAGTTCAATGGTTCACCTGATCCGACCGAGGTAATGAAGCAAGATATATACTAAGAAGAGGCGTAAGGCATTGCCTGACAGACACACCTCAAAATGACCCGGGGTTTCGATCCTTGGAAATGACCACCTGACTTTGGTGCTATTCTGTCGGTCTGATCTCTCTGGTGTGAAGCGGCGTGGATAATGCCGAACCTTGCAAAGCTGCATCAAGTTGGCCAACGGAGCTCACTTAAAGTGGTAGTAAAAAACCTAGATCAAGGTCCTATGCGGAAGAACGGCTTTTATTAGTGACCGGAGGGGCCAGACTGCTCCAAGGGCTAAAGGGTCGTCCAGATGCTGATCAGATCCTAAAGTGGATTTTTTGGAGAAAATTTGGGGTTATGGGGAGGGTATCTCTGCGTCTTTCCCCAGACCGGGCGACGACCTTCCCCGGGGATGCGCCAGGATGGACGCGCGCCGATTGGGGACCCCAGCTACGGGTAGTTAGTACTAGCCAATATCGCCGATATAGTTGTACTCCGAAACGATAACAAGCAACGTCGTAAAGTCCCTTTCAAGTGGTCTGCCTTTTGGCTGTGCTCGAAATTGGGCATATACGATGTATTAACGATTTAGGGAATCCCTACCTAGAAATCGCTGTCTTAGGTTGAGTAGTCAAGTCGAGTTGATGCAATAGTAATAGTATAACTTCTTACAGCACATGGCGTATTCCTCGATGAAGCTTGTTAAAGAGCTAGTTCGGTACTAGCTGAAAGGGGCGAATGGGGTACTAGTAGTAAATACAGTACATTGGCTAACGGGCGGCTTACCTGATGCATGAACAGGAATCGATCATCTGGTTTGAAGTTGATATTAAAATCTTGCGGTGTGAGACGGCGCCAAGGTGAACAGTCTCAAGGTGAAGGATGCGGCTCTGGCCTTGATTCGTCAGATGTTCGGAGAGGAATTAAGCCCCGTTACGCGTCGCGGTCGTTGGTAAGAACCGGAGATGCCGTTTTTGTACCGAAATTCATACTGTACCAGCTGGTTGTGAAAAGTCTCGGGCTGGACAGATGACGTGATAGAAGCCTGTTCAATTCATGATACTATCAAGGGGATTCTCAACGCGTGACGCGAAGAGATTTTGGCATTGACAACGTATTAGAATACATCGTTGAGTTGGGGGCTAATCCAAGTGCGATTCACTTTCGAGTTGAGCCGAGTCGGGTTTGCGATCGGACTATCGGGTAAGGTGGTGGTGGGATGTATTGAAGAACGAAGAGTTATGAATGTCTTATCTGTATGGTATTGAAAGAACATTCGGGTTTCTCTTGGACATATACGGATCTGATGTCCTAGAAGATATCGTAATTCGCGTCGGTCGTGTCATCGGAAACTGATTGTGCTGCGTAGTGAGTTGGTGCTCTCATCTCATCATACCCTTGCGTAGGGTAATATCTTGGCTAAGACAAGGGGCGTGGCGTGCAGGGTTACTTTTAAGCCGTTGATACCCCAAACGTCTCTAAGCAACTATCGCTGCCTTAACTGGCTCGGCTAGCCGAACCCGATCAGCCCGAGATGATGGCGCTTCGCTCTCTTACCAGCAATGACGACGGCTTACACGAAATATACAGAAGCTCTAGTTCGCAAATTCGATGCTGGTTATTTCGGTCATGGCTGACATTAAGGAGATGACTTCTGATTCTAATTCGGATCTGGCGCAACTAGAAGAGACAAAAGCTGGCTGGCGGCTGGATATCAGTGCGTTGGGGATAACGGCTGTACCTAAGTCCTAGGGCAGCCATGGATTTCTTGGCTAAAGGAACCAGCCAATCCCATGCCTTGTATTTGCTCATAGTAGCCGTTCGCCGCGGAATGTAAAACCGTCTTTGTGCTTCGCGACCTAGGTAGCGAAGGAGGTTAGACTGACCTAGATGGAAGGTAACCTTGATCATTAGTTCGAACCGTGGGCATCTACTGACGACTGACGTGCATATGGTAGAACGATGAACTATGGACCTGTATGTAATTGTTCGAAGACGTCCACGAGCATGACAAGGCCCTATCATGACCCTATCGGGAAGACTCGACAAGTAGACTCCCGATACAATACATCTCGTGTGCCATGCCACGTTTTCTTGACCACCGGAAGCGGCCTGAAGTCAAGAGTTCTAGGCTCCATACATATCGAGAAGTAGTACATCACGTAACTATCCGTAAGGATAGAGTAGGAGAGCCAATGTTCGTCGATGAACTGTTAGATTGCACTGTTAAGGATTAGCAGGATACCTACCTTGCCTACTACGTTACCAGATCGTCCTCAAGAGGCTATCCTGAATACCCCAACCAAGCTTGTCATCGACAAGCTCACAAGTGACCCTGATCGACATCTGAAGACTTTAATAAATCTGCCGCGATGATCTGATGATCCCATCGACACACATCAGCAGGATGCACGATGACATTAGTACGAGGCTTGAAATGCCTACCCGATTCATCATATCTTGGATATTCAGGGACCAATTCACCGACGCGGCGCCTTTTAAGAGACGTAGCTGCAAGCTGCGATCTTCGGCGGCTACAGCGCGCATTTACGACCCGTAAACGAATGGAGCCAGCCTTAGACTGTGTACTTAGGTACGATACTAATTTTCCACTTGGATGTAATTAACCCAGAATGGTAGAGATTGGCAGAGCCTGCATCTCTTAGTCTGGTCTGCCATTTTTAGTCCGCGGCGTAGAGGGGGGACCCTGTATCGCTTGTTTCGAGAAGCAAACCTCCTTCAAGAGAATATGCTTTATGAGCGCTTGTACGTGTAAGTCGCATCCATCTGGTTAGAAGAACCGCGAATAAGTAGATACTATGTGCCTCGTCCGCGGGACTCAATGACTAGCTATCTTCCTTTGGACCCGAAATGTGCCTCCTTTTGGTCCATCACTACCAAGTAGATGAATTCCAGATTGTCCCTGTTAACATAACACTTTATATCCGGAGAGGGCTATTGGCCTGTGCGGAACCCCTGCGGCGAACGTATAATAATAGTGTGCACTACGTAATTTGTATATGCGTTTGGGATGGTGTGAAGGGCCAGGAGAATGCAACATGGATGATTGGGATGTCTTGCTCGAACGATGCTTGGCTGGGCCGGATGCAGTTATACTTAGCAGAGAACAGCCCTTACAGGCCAATCAAACACCACTAGATAGGTCGCAACCCAACACTCGAATGCAAAGCCGCCGGGATCGCAAAATTCGATCGACTCATTCCCGCTGTTGCTGGTGAGAGCGCACATACATACTACATACGCGTGTGCATACATGCTATGTATGTACTGTATCTGTTCTAGAATGCAGAAACATGATTGGACAAACGGGCATGGTGCAGGTGGTAGATAGGACCGGAGTGGTCGAGGCGACAGACGATGATGTGCTTGCAGGGCCGCTAGTAGACCGAAGAGAACCCTCAGATTCGCCTGCCTAGGACATTGACGACTGACGACTGACGACCGACGACGTTGGAAGTCCATCCATGGATCAGGACCGAGGACCCATCATAATGCGCTTGCCCCTCGGTACCCTTCCAGCCCCTCCAAGGGTCCTCTCACTCGCGCGAAGGCTGCGAGTGCTGTTGCCAGTCAGTCAGCCAGTTGGAGCCTTGTGGGCTTGGGGGAGGCTTGATTTCAAACCAGACCAGATTCGAATCGGTTACCAAGTTCCATTTCGCCGAGCTCGCTCCGTGGCAGGCTTGATAAAATAGGTAGTTCTCTGAAGATCGCCCCATTGACAGAGGCTGACGACGTTAGGAACAAAGACGAAACCAACATACGAATAAGCCTACCTCCTAGTCTTGTAATAGATACAACTGGTGTCGATTCGGACATACGAAGAGTATTCGAAACCGCAACCTCAACTTCGACCTCAAGCTCGACCGCGCAAATCGATACGCCATATGACGAAGCAAACAAGTGGTGCGAAAACCTGAAGCCGAGAGCTGGTGCTGGTGAAATGGGACGAGACGTGGATGTAACCCGACCTTGTGAATCATACCTAGGTACTGAACATTGGCAACCAGATCTTGTGTGATTCCCTGTCGGCGTTAAGGATACTTCCGGTATAAGTATAGTATACATGATATAGATTTGCATCTTGTGACCTGTACCCACTCCCCGCTGTGGATTGGGCTCCGGCGGTTCTATCCATCGGAGCCAATGAGACACGGCGTAAGGAGATATACCCCTGCTGGGTAGGCCCTTGTCGGTACCTGTCAGCGAGCACGATGCCCTGAAATTGAGGGCCTGCCCTTGTGAGAGATCAGCCCACTGGTGATGGCTGGCGGGAGGTACAGCCTACGCCGTCTGCTAGTACTTCCAACAATTTTATCCGTATCAAGTGACCTGCTTAGCTGATTCACAGCCCGCTAAGTGTTAGCTGCCCTGAAATCTTGGAGGGTGGTAAGTGGTGGGTGGTGGGATGAAATCACACTGTGGTAATCGAGCCGGCCTTTTGCCTTCAGCAGCGAATGACCAGCGAATGACCCTGACCCGGTCCTACGCTACCCGGTTTGATATTTTCTAACCTAGGCTGTATTCTGGCTTTTTGGGTTGGGCAAGTTTTTGTTTCCATCTTGCGACGCTTCGTCAACATTGCTTTGTCCGTATTTCCTCTCGACCTTTATTCTTTCTCTTCGGTCTGATGACCCTGATGACCCCGGGACTTCGCCAATTGGTACATTTGTTTCGTGTTATATCTTCCCAAGTTGGCATTGGCATTAGCATTAGCATTGTCATTGTCATTGTCCGTTGGCACAGTACGACGGTGGTAGATAGATACAGGGGATGCCGACAATCGATACGAACGTCCCAAGCTCTCTTAGCTTAGCTGGAGCTTCTGCACACTGCCCCTCGAGCCCCTCCAAACACATGAGGTACCCAGCTACCTACCCACTATTGTACGCCTAACAACCAGTGACTTATTAGCCAATCCACCAATCCACCAATCCACCCCGTTTAATTCAATTCCTTTTCCAGGCTGCCAGGTCTTCCTCCCACCTCCAAATCTCCCCACCATCGCCCACCACCGTCTACCGTCTACCGTCTACCACCTACCACCTACCACCGTCTGCCACACGAATAGAGCGAATCCGAAGCACACACATTCCTTCAAGCTCAATCGTCCTTTGCTTTCTACCACCTACATCCGACCCTCGACTCCTGCCGTCGATTCTGACCCAAGGGAAAACAACTAACTGTTTGTTTGCTTTGCTTTTCCATTCTAGCCTCCAAGAGTCGACGGTTGGATTCCCCTCCTCTTCCGAGCCTCGCATCTCTCAATCCAGTCATGTCCAATCCGTCGCCGCCCGCTGCAGTCTCAGGGAACAATGCTGGCAACGATGACTCCGGTATGGCTCTCCCCCCAAAAGGAGCTCTCTATTGCCCCTCCATGTCCCCATATCCCTATATCCATATTCCATACATTTGTTTAGCTTCGGCGATCGTTAGCTACGCCCAAGTCAATTATGTTGTCATGCTATATTAGCTTATCATGTTCAACCCTCCTATGGATGTGAGCAACTGACTCGGTGACTGACATTGATTTCCACCTAAAGCTTCGTCCATTACGGTGAACACCACTGCCGCTAGTGCTCCCGCGCCTTTTCCTCCGCCCAAGACCGACAAGCCTCGTCCTCACGTCTGTGCTACCTGCCAGCGCTCATTTGCCCGATTGGAACATCTGAAACGCCACGAGCGCTCCCACACAAAAGAGAAACCCTTCGAGTGTCCAGAATGCACGCGATGCTTTGCTCGACGAGACCTACTCCTGCGCCATCAGCAGAAGCTCCACCAGACGACGACGCCCTCGTCGCGCCCTCGAAACCGTCGCGAGAGTACCAGTAGCACGGCTACCCAGAGCCGGGCCCGAAAGAACAGCGTTGCTGGTGCAAATGCCAATGCCGCTGCCACCGCCGCCGGGAATGCCTCGATGAGGCCCCGCGCAAACACTATTAGCCATGTAGACGGGAATCACATGCATATGATTGCTGCCGCAAACGCTCAGGTTGCGAGAACCCAACACCACATACCTCCGGCCCACAGTCGTCATCAGAGCCTCGCGGGGCTGCCACTACACAATGTAGACCACGGCTTTGCTGGCATGTCCTCGGTCATGGGCCATAGGGGAATGAACCACGGACTGCCGAGGCTAGAGACACACAGCATCAACAACATGGATTTCAATGCTGGTCTACGTACGGCGCCTCCCTTAGCTTTCCAGCCCGAGTATGATTTCGAAGGATTTATATTTGGCCAGCCTGGTTCGACTATAAATCCCAACGCGCTTCATTACACCGAATCCCCGCACTCCATGTCCTTGGATCCTACGTCCCCTTTTGGCAACGCGATGGCGGACATGTCTACTCCTAACCAGCACATCGATGACAGCTTTGATTGGTTAACAGGATTCGAGAATCAGATGTCGTTCAATAATCCAACTGAAAATGCCGTTGACGGCTCGTCCCCGTCCGCAATGAGCACTACTAGTCAGAGTGGAATTAGCGACGTGATGCTCGATGGCTCTAATCCTACAACTATGGCACCCGCATCCAGTTCCATATGGCAGCCGTCTCTAATGGGACCTCCCCAGATGACGTCCTTTTCTATGGATATGAGCGGTACGGTGTTCCCGGACCTGTTGAATGGCGCTCCAGTCTCTCCACAGCCGTCGTCCCAGAAAACTGCGAACGATATCTACTTCTCGACGCCGCCCCCATCTATGACTTCCCTGAGTCCCACCATAATGCCGGGTCTGACCACACAGAACATGAACCAATCGCTCAACTTTGGTGTCGGTCCGGAGACGCCCACCTCCATCGGTGGTAGCCATCAGTCGCACTCTCCTGTGTCGACTATTACGGATACTACACGGAACGCGATACTCAGCGCCCTGTCTCATGGTGGTCCGTTTGGTAGCCGAAAATACTCCTTCACCTCGCCTCACTCACCTATGTCGCCACAGTTCCCACACAACCAGGATAGCGCATCTGACACTTTTAAGAACAACTTACCTAGCACTCAGGATCTACAACGATATGTCACTAGTTATTTCCGTTACTTCCACCCTCATCTTCCATTCTTGCATATTCCTACGCTGTCATTCGATACCCCACCCAGCCCGAGCAATGGACGATCGAACATTCTGGGTGGAAGCGGATGCCTCGTTCTATCGATGGCTGCTATCGGTGCTCTGTACGAGATGGAGCGTACCCAATCTAAGGACCTCTTTGAGATGGCCAAGAAGATGATCCAACTGTACCTGGAAGAGCGAAGGAAGGCTGATATGCGAAAGGCCGAGTCCCGTCGAACTCCATCTTCTGACCAGGGATCTCATGGATCGGAATCTTCCATCACACCGCTATGGCTTGTGCAGGCGATGCTTCTGAATGTCGTGTACGGGCACAACTACGGCGACAAGCTTACCAGTGATATTGCCTCAACCCACTCAACCGCGCTAGTCAGTCTTGCTCAAGCAGCGAATTTACTTCGACCAATGAAGATGGATTCGGCAGAGATCCAAGAAATCCAAGCGAGTGATGCTGAAGGTAATTGGAATGGGGGTATCAAGCCTGAGTCCGAGGATCAGGCTGAATGGCTCAGGTGGAAAACGATGGAAGAGCGGAAGCGTACCCTCTACTTCATTTTCATTCTCTCTAGTCTCCTGGTGACGGCCTACAATCACGCCCCGGCGCTGACAAATTCTGAAATACTGTTGGATCTTCCCTGCGACGAAGAATTCTTTGCAGCCGAGAGCGCAGCCGCTTTCCAGCTCAAGGGAGGTGTACGGGTAGCTGGACACAACCGAATGACTTTCCACGAAGCTTTAGGTGACCTTCTACGAACTAATGAGAAGCAGCAGAAAATGGCCTTTAGCAACGGAC
The DNA here is from genome assembly GCA_022578845.1 of Hypoxylon cercidicola. NCBI lineage: Eukaryota > Fungi > Ascomycota > Sordariomycetes > Xylariales > Hypoxylaceae > Hypoxylon > Hypoxylon cercidicola. The sequence continues at coordinate 307,714 of MU399526.1, forward strand.
AACAACCATTGGGCTCTGCAGGTCAAATGAACGATATCCCACCGAGCGAGCTCAAACCTAGCACCCTTGGCTGTCTGGTATTGATCACCGCGCTCCATAATTATATCTGGGAAACCCGTCAACGCCACCATAATAAAGTGTGGACAAACGAAGAAACCGAGAAAATGCACCGTCACATAGAACCAGCACTCAAAGCATGGCAATCGGCTTGGGCGAGCAATCCTCATCATAGCTTGGAACGCCCAAATCCATTTGGTATGGGCCCATTGTCGGCAGATGCAATCCCCTTACTCGATCTAGCTTATATCCGACTATTCGTCAATATGTCTCGAACCAAAGAGAAGTTTTGGCAGCGGGACTGGGATGGCCTAGCCGACGAACTTTCTCGTGGTACCGAAGTTGTTCAGCATGCAGAGCATTCCCCATCGTCAAACGCAGAATCGGCAACAGATCCATCTGACATGTCTGCCACGAGCTCAGTGTTTATTGACTCGCCCCCTACGCAGTCGTCATCACCCGAATTCTCCGCTTTCAAGTTTACGTCTTCTCTGGGACCATCCCAAACACAAAATTCCAACAGCCGATCAACCACTCGCCGAGAGAAGCATCTTCGCAAGGCGGCTTTTTACGCCGCTGATTCCCTCTCCATGTCCGACACCATGTCTGACAAGCTAAGGGGAACCTACGCTGAATTTACCAGCCGGGAGCTTCCCGTGCAATCCGCGATGTGCTCCTTTGATTGTGCACTAGTCCTTGCCGAATGGATTGCCACGCTGCAGGATCGTGTTGGGAGGTACCTGGGTGTTCTAGGCAAAGACGAGGTTGATATGGGAGGCGTTCCTGCTATCATGCTTCTCGAGGATGAGGACGTTAAGCTCATCCACAAGATACAGGAGCTTCTTTCCAGTGCCGAAATGAAGATGAACGTTGATATTGTGAGCGGCAATGTTAACGGTACCCTTGAATCTCGCCTCCATATGGATAGCCATGGATACGCAGCCAGGATTCTACAGGTGACAGCGTACATGCTTGATAAATCCGCTGTGTGGCCAGGTAAGTGTTGGGCAACTGGTTGGACCGTATCACTTGAGATTTGCTAACTAGGCTCTAGTACTCCACCTGATGGCTCGCTGCCTTGATACTCATTCGAACTTGATGGCAGCTCGTGCAGACAAATCGGTCACGGCTAGTGAGTAAGCTGCAAGCCTCGGTCCGGCAAAGTTTCCAACAATCCCAGTGGTTCTATCAAGCTGTGCGAACACATTTCAATGGCCGGCATCATTCGAGATTCTTCAGTCTGGTTCTGAGTAAAGAAGGTTCTCCTTTATACTCCGTCAGATTTCGTTCTGGATATGAAGGTACCCTCCGGTTTTCCATCAGTCAACGATGTTTGAGGGTCTGGAGATTCGAATAGGATATCCGCGGGGCAGCTCAACCGTAAAATATACCAGGCTGGTCTTACTGAGTCGTAGCAACGTCCCGCAAGAATGGATTTGACGTGTTGGCACGAGAGGTCTCAATCAATGCAAAAGAAATGGTAAAATTACGGAGGTGTCAATAAGGTGTTTGGAGTTGTTGTTTTTTGCTGTTGTTTGCTATGGACCATCCGATCCGGTCTCGATATTTCTCGCTCCTCGAGGTAAATGATAGACTTCGGAGGAATCACGACATTACAGAATGATGCACGATTTATACGCATAAGACGATTCGCGTCCCCTGAATGCAAAACAAGGGGTTTGTGAAGCCAAGAGTATGCTGGGGAAGTATGACAAGCGAAAAAGACGGAGATGCGCAGAAGAAAAGAAAGAAAAAAAGGGAAGAGAAAATTACAAGTGGACTAAGGTTAAGCATGGAATTTTGGGTAGCTTTATAGCTATCTCGAACGATCGATCATCAAAAGGGATGGTAGTAGCCTATGCGAACTCAAGTTTTTTTTTCGAGTTTGTTTTCGGACATTGGCTAGTACATGTGGTGTTATTATTTATGTGGTAACATCGTACAATATTTGTCTGGGCAGCGGAGGGATTCGGAGGGCATATCAGGTGTATATGGCGGATTGCGCGGTTCTTGGCTAGCCAGTCATGAATCTGCTTGTGTTTAGGGAAGACGGAAGACACTGTAGGATGTGGCGCGGTAGTACGGATCACGAGGGCCTCTTGCCGTCACGCTCGAGCTGCCTATGTCACAAAGTGGCGAATTCGCACCTATACCAGTGGTAGTTCGCGATGAACACCTGTCCTATTCCGGTACGCAGGAGTTACGGGGGGTTCGGGCTATGGTCTGGGGTCTGTTCGATGCAAGCGATCCGAAGAATCGCTTCGGGCATACACGTATGGTCCATAGGTTTCGTCCCAAAAGGCTATATAGATAGGGTGAAAAGTGTATGCGAAGCAGCGCTTTTTGAACTTGATTAGGGGTTGGCTTTGTGAATCCCTCCCAAGTTGTGTAGGTCTTCTCTTTGCCTCTGCCAAGTTTCAGTGGGACTTCGGCTGCCTCTCCCATGGCAGCAAAAGACCGGTCTGGCTCACCTGCTTCTGTATTGAGAGGGGTGGCGACCAGAAGAGAGAACTGGTCAACAATTGAAGAATTACCTATCATTACCTGCTCCCGACCACCTCCTCCAAGGCACCTCGTCTTGCCCCAACGAATCGATATCGTCAATACGCACATCTAGAGTCGAAGGTCCATATCCGCCTAAAAGGCTCCGCCGTAGTAATGAAGTGTGCTTTCGCTTTCGATAGTGTAATCCTGAAGCCGTGGTATTGGGGCTGCTGGCACCATATATTACTGGTATCAGAACATGGCCCCTTACATACCTTGGGGTCTTAAATGAACTTGGTGCCACTTGAGGGTAGACACTTTCATAGCCCATGTTTCAACAGCGTAGTCTCAATCCAGAATAACGAGATAGGATAAGCTCTCGAAGTTATTTGCTCGTCATACTGATAACATTGGTTCTGGCTACGGTGGGTGTCTTCTAAATAACGGCGGCAGTGATTCGTGGTGCTCTGGGCTAGATTCAATGAGACATGTTGACTACGGCGTGTAATTTCGCTAGTAGAGAACGCCCGATGTCAATGACATTACGAAGCTAGCATGGGCCGGCGGCGGCCGGCCCATGCTTCATGATATTGCCAGTGTTCACGATACTTCCCAAAGGATACGGTGTACGATATTATATTGGACGTATGACTTATTATACGTGTTATCTGAACGACCTCGATCCCACATCCTCGAGGAGAAGGGGTAACGGGGAAGTTCAGGGTCGGTCTGATGATGTACACTACCTAGGTACCTATAAGTAGGTAACTAATACAGGAACCTGACAGGCGAGATGAACAGCAATCCGTAAAAAAACACTATCTATGCCATAGGGGAGAATAACCAATACAGTCCAGCACCATATATCCATCGAGCGTATTGTCTGGCCAGGAGCCGAACCAGGCGGTCGAGAAGTGACCAGCGCATGTCGTCCCCGAGGTTTCGTGATTGTCAGTATCTCGTCCTGCTTGATCTTCGAGAACTTGACGGTCTCGGTGGTCCACCGGGGATTGAGGTTCGGGAGACGGCGAAGTCCACGACGGGAAGCTGTCAGATGTGTACGATCGGTTGGTGGATTGATCGGATGTATACGACCGGGGGGCCACCGTGGCCATGGTGGCGGCGAAAGTCATCGAGGCCGACACTTAAATGATGGTCCCGGTCCTCGTTGCCGCAGCTATCGAGGCCCTGGCGGCATGTACGGCGGAAGAAAGGCGTTTGTCTGGATCGGTACCGGCGGAGCCACGGGGTTTGCAGGAAGAAAGGAGACCGGGGGGGGGGGGGGGGGGGGGGGGGGGGGGCGGGCGGGGGGGGGGGGGGGGGGGGGGGGGGGGGGGGGGGGGGGGGGGGGGGGGTTG